>JACEVL010001042.1:555000-1000000 GCA_020284085.1 Aporrectodea caliginosa
AATCACTGGTTAGGCCACAGTTGGAATACTGCATCCAGGTGTGGAGTCCTTACCTGAAACAGGACATGGAAAAGCTGGAGAAGGTGCAAAGAAGAGCTACAAAAATGATTTGGGGCTACAAGGATTTGGGATATGAAGAAAGGTTGAAAAGGTGTGGACTAACAACATTGGAGAGAAGGAGGAGCAGAGGAGACCTAATTGAAGCCTACAAGATTATTACTGGAAAGGAGGCAGTGCAGAAGGAGAAGTTTTTTGAATTAGCACCAAACAAGGCAACTCGGGGACATAGGTATAAATTATTTAAGAAACCAAAAGGGACATTAGGGCAGAAATGCTTCAGTGCAAGAGTTGTAGATTTGTGGAATAGTTTGGATGATAGTACTGTCTCAGTGGACACTATCACAGCTTTTAAGAAGAAGCTAGGAAAATTGGGCTATTAATCATGTTCCAGGTTAATTACAGTGGTTCTAACACAGACTAAACGTCTTCTGAACCACTTAAAACCCTTGTTATGTTATGTTATGTAATCAGACTGATGACGTAAACATGTCCCACAATCCCTTCGCCTTCATCGTCCACACAATCCCTATCGCGCCCCCGTAGCGGCCCCGTAACCATTTTCCTCCCCGCACCCAGCCTGTCAACATCCTCCCATCCGTATCTCTCAGGGGCACTGTGGTTCCGGTTGGATACACTCGCTGCTGTGACTTTGTTGATGTCTCTTGGGGTCGAACCGTTGGCTTTATGACGAACGGTCTGCGTTGGTGTCCATGAGGAAGGTCGCCGTGGATATTCCCTCAGCCTATGATCACAGCCATGCTCTACATCTCTTCACCACTGAGTGACACGCTGTGTGCGGCCGGCAGTCTGTCTGTCTGTCCGTCTGTCTCTCTGTCTTTCTGTCTTGCTGTTCTCTTTTGCCCTTTGTTGTATCTGTTGGTCTGTTGGTTCGGTGTTTCTAGTACACATTCCTTCCTTCCATCCCTTTCGTTCGCTTTCTTCCTTCCTTCCATCCTTCTCTCCATCCATCCTTCCCTCATTCCTACTTTATTCCTTCCATCCGTCCAATCTTCTTGCTTTCATTCCTCCTCCATTTCTCCTTCCTTCCTTCCTTCCTTCCTTCCTTCCTTCCTTCCTTCCTTCCTTCCTTCCTTCCTTCCTTCCTTCCTTCCTTCCTTCCTTCCTTCCTTCCTTCCTTCCTTCCTTCCTTCCTTCTTACTCTACCTCCTTTCTTTCTTCCTTCCTTTCTTCCTTCCTTCCTTCATTCACTCATTCCATCATTCTTTCTTTTCCCCAAACTTTACTTCCGTCCTTCATCCCCGCCCTCCTTTTATTAACAGTTCTAATCTTCTTTGAAAAGATTTCCCAGAAAGCGCGAATTGAGAGGTCGGTCGGTCGGTCTTAAATCCCACCCTTGAACGACATTCTCAAACATATTACATCTACAAAATATACAATATCCTGCATGCTCAAATGTATACGTGTGTATAAAACTGTATAATGTATTTATACATATGCACGCACGCATGAATATACATGTACAACACATATATGTATGTATATATTTAGTGATCGGGTGGCCCTAGTGAAAGCCGCTAATCCAGAAGGTCGTGGTTCAAATCTGGTCTCGGTTGCAGGATAAGTCGACTTATCAGCTCATCTGAAGTCTCGAGCAATAGAAGGTAGCATGCTGGTCAACAGAAGATAAGACGTCAAGGGCATAGACCGACCCCTTCCTTCACCCTTTCCTTTCCTCCTACTTTCCTCAGTAACACGCTCTTTCACTTATTAACTTCTTCAATGATCCACTCACATTCACTTACTCATTAACTTAATAAATCAATCAATCACTCAATATACGTTGTATATTATTGTTGTTGTTGTTGTTTTTGTTGTTGTTGTTATTGTTGTTGTTATTATTATTATTATTATTATTATTATTATTATTATTATTATTATTATTATTATTATTATTATTATTATTATTATTATTATTATTATAATTAAACTGTCATTTATAACGCGCCGAAACAAAATAGGAATCTTGGACCAAAGCGCGTAACAGAAAAACTAAAGAAAAATAAAGAAAAATAACACATAGAAGAAATAATATTGAAAAGTAATAATAAAGTAAACTACGCCACTGATCGTACTCTGTCAGTGCCAGTCCCAAGCCTGGATGAAGGAGGAGGGCGACGCTAATGATCTTTGTTATCACAGTGTCGTCAAACTGAAGCTACTACTAATAATAAAGTAATAATGTGGCAGCCTGTTAAGCGCCATCCACCATACATGCGCAGACAGTCATACGCAGACACACAGACAGATGCATAGACACACAAACAGGTGCACAGACACGCAGATGCATACAGATAGCTAGTAATACATAACACATACTTCGTAGTTGTCATCTCGATCAACAACTCGTTGACGTGCTTCCGGCGCAAATTGCATATTCCCGTCGCCAGATGCCGTCAGTTATCATCCGTTCGAAATGATCAAGAACTTGCGTCGGAGAAAGAAGAACTCGGAGTAATTATTCACGTCACTTCGTTCTCCGTTTTTAGCTTCGGACGCTGTTTTAATTGCAGGAACTCATTATCATTTGACGTGGAGGATATTTTGTTACCTTATTCCGGAAAGACTATAATTATAGTAATGCTACGTTTAGGTCTTTACAACTAACACTGCTAATAAACGAAGAAGGTTGATTAAAATCAATTCGTTGATCAACTGAGTAATCCTGTAGTTATGTATTTAAGTAACACTAATTAATTAATTAATTAATTAATTAATTAATTAATTAATTACAACCCGCTTCAACGCATTAGCTTTGCACTGAGGCTCATAGGAGCGAAGACTAACCATTCCTGATCAATCTAGTCTAGTAAGGTTTACTTAAGACTTAACATTCCATATGAAAGAAATCTCATTAATAAATTCAATTAATTAATCAGTAATTTCTGTAATTAACTCGCCTAATTGATGTAGGTAGTCAAGTAAGTATGTACGATATCCAACAGTTGAGGAGGCATGGCCGAGTGTTGATGCGGTTGGCGGGCGATAGGTGATGATGCTTCTCTCTCTGACTCCTCATCCGTCCACTTCTGCCGCTGCAAGAGAGGCTGATGATGCAGGGCGATGCGAAGGCGTGCGCGTGAGAGCCACGGATGCTCGAACTGTCAATCAAACAAGGTATTGGACATACATGTAGATGGCGCTGCGTGCTTTCAGTGCTTCAGAGGTAGGGCTACATAAATGCACAGGCTATACATAACGCAATTATGTGTGTGCGTGTGTGTGTAATGTATGTATGTATGTATGTATGTATGTATGTATGTATGTATGTATGTATGTATGTATGTATGCATGTAGGCCTATGTATGTAGGCCTATGTATGTAGGCCTATGTATGTATGTATGTATGTATGTTAAATTGTACATCTGTCTGTATGTATGCATGCATGATTGGCCTCGGTCATTCACTCACATAATACAGGAATCTTAACTTCACACAGAAGTGAGTTTGCACTTGCAAACACTCGTAAATTCTCGATCAGATGTGTTAGTCCTGAGGAATGAACAGAATAGGTCTACCCCAAGACCTTCGCAGTATCTCAAATTTAAAGCTAGTTAAAGATCAGTTACGCCTATCATCATAACGATTAGTTGGGTTTTAACGCCCCATTCTCTTTGTTTTTCTTAGTTAAGATTTAGTTTAGCGTTTTATACTAGTATGTTAATAATTGTACATGTACTAAATACTTATTATATGAATGCACTGTACTGGATAACCTCTGTTAACCACCTAGCAACAGCCTATGTGTACGACCCACTATTTATAGAGTGCAAGGTCTTCTGGGCTAACTCAGCCTTCCATCGCAATGTCGTCAAAGATGCAATCGACGTAATTGTGTGAATACTGTAAATGCGAAAGGCTCTTAGTAGTCCAATGGAAGCGACGTCCAGCCCCGCTTGAGGGCGCCAGGCTCTTCGGAGATTCTTTGCACGTTTGGAGTAATAGCACCACGGGTTAAGCGTATTCCAGTCCAAGCACTTGCGGCCAGACTGAAGGATCAGGAGGGGTCAGTGGAAGTCGTGAATCCCAAGAGTATACGGACGAGGAGGATGAAGTGATCCGTGAAGGGTAGATTCACATTTCTTGGTGACTTTGTGGGCTTTAAAGATTTTCGTAATAATAGCAATAGTAGTAATAGTAGTAGTTGTTGTTGCAGTATAGTAGCGATAATAGTAGTAGTAATGGTGTCGGTAGTGGCAGTAGTAGTGGTAGTAATAATATTAGTGGAAGTAGTGTTAGTTGTAGTATTGTATTGTATTTATCAAGCACAGTGTAGCAGTAATAGAAGTAGTTTTGATCACGAAAACTTACAAGATAAACAGACAAGAGAGAACTGAAAAGGAACCATTTTGGGTTCCGCTATGTGGGGTCGCCCACATAGAAATTAATGCTGTACAGGTGGTGGCATCAAATGTTACTTTCTTAAATAGCATACAATTATGCTAATTATCATTAAAATATGAAGATTTATACAGCATAAGTAAATAAACTAAATACATCGCATATGCGCTAATTGGATAGTTTGTATCCAAGTATATTAATGTATATAGTAACAATCATCATTGAAATGTTGTTATGCAGCCTAGGTGCTGTTTTAGGTGTGCTTTAAACTGGTGCAAAGTATTTTAGTTGATTTAAGACCATGATGCAGTGAGTTCTACACGGCTGGTCCTTTCACCAAAACAAAACATTCTTTGTCAGAATTGTCTTAATACAACGATTACACGGACCCTATACACTGTTGGGATGAAGCTCAGGCGGTGAGGAAGAAGACTGATGACGGCCCACTCTTAAATGCCGAGGTCAGAAAAGTTAAGTCGCTAATACTTTACGATCATGGCCAGTTGGAGCCTAGAGGTTAAATCAAAGGTTTTATCGCAGTCTCTTCTTCTTCTCCAGCTCCACTTCCTTCTTCTCTTGCTTACTGTTGCTTTCTTCTGCATTGTCTTCCACGTTGTATCCTGCAGCGGCGTATTGCCTCGTAGCCACTTCTTAGCTTCATATTGCCGTGACAGCTAATCTCAAATCCTATCACAGTCGTGTCAATTTCTGGCACTTAGAAATGACGAATCATATCGTACAAAAGATGTAAGCACATTTATATACATACATAAATATATGTACATTTACGTGTATATAGGCCTATAAATTTATATGCATATGCAAGAAATCTGGAAATTTATCTAGCTCCATTACAAACAACCACTCAAACCACGCGGTTATTTTGCTGATCTAAAAAGTTGCCACTTATCACAGCCAATCATATCGCAACACGTCATCACATCAGATTAACACGTCATATTCTTCCACGTCACGCCACGTCAGGTCACGTGATGAAGCGCGGACCGTTCTCGTTCGGGGCCGTTTTAGTGTCTTGTCCCGTGTTGGGCACTCTTCCCCCGATCGTCCCAGTTGATCCCACCCATCCCGTTTCATCCCGCAATGGCTTAGGTCGGCTTCCGTGGCAATCCCCCGAAGCCACGACGAAACACAATTACTCGATGACTCAAAGACTAATGCGGGAACCAGACACTAAATGACTTTAAATTATGCATGTATGCATTTGTGTATGTATGTATGCATGTTTGTATGTATGTTGTAGTTTGTATAAATGTAGGTATGTATGCATCTATATAAGTATATATATGTAAGCATGCATGTATATATGCATGTTTGTATAATATGCTTGTATGTATGTTGTATGTTTGTATAATATGCTTGTATGCATGCATGTATGTATGTATGTATGTATGTATGTATGTATGTATGTATGTATGTATGTATGTATGTATGTATGTGTGTATGTATGTATGTATGTATGTATGTATGTATGTATGTATGTATGCATGTATGGTTGTATGCATATGAATGCATTTTTCCCTGCATGTGTGTAAGATTGTGCATGGGTTATTTGACGTTGTATGCAGACGACAGGTCAGTGTCTATATTGATGATGCCGCGCATACTTACATGTAGCTATCGCAATGCTAATAGCGTAGATGCCTTCACGTTATAGAATTAATGCCTTCACCTTAGCTTATTTGCTTATTGTTTTTATGTTGCATAAATAGGTGATGTCGTCCATCTTGCCGTAGTTGACAGACAGAAGGAGAATGGATCGGTCACCACCTCTAAGTGGGGATAAGTTGCGCTCTTCGTTGAAAGTCAAGCGAGTTAACTTAAGTGAAGAACAGATGGTATTGTTGAAAAACGGAAAATCTAGAAAGTTTTGAAGTGTATACAGTAAGTCAGACACAGAGCCGGTATTACGAAATAGAGTATCCATCCTCGGGGGATGTATGAATTCATCCCCCCGGATGGAATTAACCGGTTTAGAGTATTCGGGGGGATAAACCATCCTATCCCCCATCGTCATACGCGTCACGAAAGCCAAGACGAAAATCCTGTCAAAATCACCAAAAACGAAGTAAATTAATTTCAGGTCGACGTACAAACTAAAGATACGCAACTTAAAATATTTTATTTGTACAATAAATTCAAACAGTGCGAGTGAATACACTTAGAAACCGCCAAAAATGCAAACTAAACCGAATACTCCATTTCGCTAAGGGGGATACTCATGTATGTTGTTGGATACTCTATTTCGTGACACCGGCTTACTCAGACAGAAGGAAAACAAAGAAGGCTCTAGCACTGGTGGATTTCATTACGCAAAAATCAAAAGGTCAGTGAAAAACTTGTACAAAATATTAAACTGACTGGAAGATACATGTAAATACCCGGAGTACGGCAGGAAAATCAGTCCCAGCAACGCTAATCAAACTAAGAGCGAGGTTATACAGAGAAGAAGCGGGGATTGATTAAAATCTGATCAGTTTTGGTCCTTATTTGTCTTAGTTGTTCACGGGTTCACAGGTTCACGGGTGATAAAGAAAATATTTTGCTGCACCATGAACCATGAATAACTGATGCTATTACTTCACCGGCCAATACTCAATAATTCGGCCAGTGTTTTGACAGGAGCGCAATCTAATAGGATGGAAGAGAGTTAGATGAGTTAGTAGGGTGGTCCGGGGAAATATGGACACCTTAAGAATTTTTCATCATTTGAGCAGTCCATGCACATATAAAAAAGATATTATTGTATAATGTGATGCAGAATTGCTATACCTTTTAATGGGACAAATGCATTTTGTGATATTCTAAAATGTTATTGGTTGAGAACATAAAGAAATATTTTATAAAGTGTCCATATAACCCCAGGGTGTGGGGCAATACGGACACAGTATGTCCATTTTACCCCATGGTGCACAACTGCACATATGTCCATAACAACCTCATTATTATAGGCTACTAGTATCAATCGTTTGAAAAACAGAGGGATTTAATTTTGCACAGCAAGGTAACAGTTTAGGCATATAACAAACATTTTTTCCTAGTTTATACAGGAAAACCTTACTAGACTTACTATGGAGAGGAAATTATTCCAAAAGGACAAGTTCACTTTAGAAATGTAAATTTCACAATTAAATTGCAAATACGAAAGCCAAGCCATAGCAAAAGATAAACATAAAAACTCATCACAATCCGTAGGCCCTACCTAATCACTGTCATTGCGAATCTCACATAAATGTATCTTGATCATCATCAGCTCCTGCACAACTGTTGTGTGCCCAGAGATTGCATTTCTGGCACGAAATCCAACTCTCAGCAGAAGCTGCAAATAAGACAGCACAATAGAGATCTGTGTCATCTTCTTCATCTTCTTCAATTTCAGATAGTTTTCTTTTTCTTGTTATCTTTTTCTCAATTTTCCTTTCGACTATTTTCTTTCCTGTTTTCTTTTCTATGTTATTTCCATTTTTCTCTTCATTTCTCTTTCATTAACCTTCCTCATTTTCTTTTCCATAATATTTCCTGCTTTCTTTCCCTTGTTCTTTCCGGGTCCTTTTGAAGTAGTTATATCTTCTTTTTATTCCCTTCTAACATGGTTTTAGATTGTGCTATGAGAAACAGTTAACTTTTTCTCCTACTTCCACGACGAATCACAAAAGTTATTTTTGCATTAGGAATGTCTGAAAATGATGTTTTCGGCATTTCTGTATGTGCAGCTGTTGATGGAACAAGATCATCGTTGACCTGATAGGACTGCTGGACTGCTGAGTCGGCTGATATTCCACCTCTTGTTGCGGCTTTAAAATTGTTGGATGACCCAAAACTGCCTTCAGAGAACTTACACATCTTTTCAATTTCAGTTTCCTTCGTAAGGAAGTACGAGGAACATTATAATCTTTGGCAGCTTTCTTTAACGACATTCCACCTTCAACGGCAGCGACAGCAATACCTGCATCTTCTTCTGACCATTGTGCTCGCAAATTCTTTGTATTGTACAGTCTAACCATTTCTCTATTGAAAAAAAACCTTGTTACTATTATAGGGCTATAGGCACAAGTTTGGGCGGTAGGCCTAATAATACAAATGAAATAGGGCTATTCCTAACACTTAGGTAGTCATATCGGGGCAATATGGACATTGCACAGTGTTATATGGACACTGGCCATATTACCCAGACTAGTAGTGACCATATAGCCCCAATTGAGTAGCAGTAACAATTTTGTGAAAATGGCGTTCTACCATGTGCAACGCAATTAATAAAAGCAACGTTTCGAAGGCCAGATGCAATAACAAATCAATGGAATTTTTATGAAAATTTCATCCAACAAATCATTGTGAAAAAATAGTAAATTATACGCACCATACCCTTTAGGAAAATATGTCAAATATTGAAAAAATTCGATAAAAATTCTAAACTCAACAAGTAATCTTTTCGCTATGATTACGAAATTCACCGGAAACAGCATAAGTATGACACTGCACTAGAATTACCATAGACTTGATATTTAGCTAGAATGACGGGGTGACCATAAAACCCGGAGTGACCATATTACCCCGGGCGACCCTAAGCGTGGAACGAATCGGCAGAAGGAGAGAAGATGGATGGAGTGGAACCAAGTGGAACCAAGCGAAGACGAGGAAAGTATGATAGAGGAAGAAGAAGAGGAGGAGGAGTAGGAGGACTTGGATTTGGAAATTTATTTAGCACTAAAGCCTAGTCTAGTCTTCCCTACCCGTGCCAAGACTAGACTGGACTGAAACAGATTATATTAGACTAGGAAGCAATAAAAATTATAAAATACAATACATATATACAATGCAAAATTGGTTTGGTCATACTGGCTGTTGCAATTGTATGCAACGCTCGACTCTCTGCCTGCCTGCCTGCCTGCCCGCCCGCCCGCCCGCCCGCCCGCCCGCCTGCCTGGCTGCCTGCCTCTCTTCCTCTCTCTTTGTTTCTGCCTCCCTGCCGCTTCCCTATGTGCATCTCACTTCTTTCCATCCTTCTTTCTCCCATCCTTCCATCATTCTCTCCCAACCTCGGCTTCTGTCTGCCTCCTCTTCGTTACCTTCCTCTCTCTCTGCATCCCTCGCAACCTCTATGCCTCCTTCCCTATTCCTTCTTCGCTCCCTCCCTTCCCTTCTCCTCGCTGTTCATCCGCGTCGGTGGGTGGACTGCGGCGGGGCCATATTCCAAGGGCCGAGCGATAAGCCTGTCAGGATTCGAAGCCTCGACCATCGTCAGCTCAATCGCAATCCACTGTCCGCAACGACCTCTCGACACGTCATCGCTAGACGTCAGAAGCTGATCCGACGCCGTAACGATCCAAACAGCAACGGATCCAGTAAGATTGAAATTCGAGAACCCTTCTCGTCATGGTGTCAGTAAATAGTTGATTTGTTAACACGACGTATGTACATTGTACATCGCCTGGGCGAGGAAGGGTGGCTTCAGAAACATCATGCAACGTAATCAAACGATAAAGTGATATCGGTTTTAAAATCCGGAAATCTATTCCTGTAGATTCCTATAGGCTATGCGTAATAGTAGCCTGTATACAAACGCCATATTGCTCAAACGATAAGTCCGGTACGTGAACTTACAGATACAGGAAGTCTCAATTCTCTGTATTTTCTACTGGAAAAACTAGGCCTAATGGAAAGCTTTGATGAGTGATATCAGTTTTAAAATACGGAAATCTCTTCCTGTAAACTTTCGCTCTGCAGACTTTTGCCTGTACATCTCGGTTAGAACCACGTCTCGTTACTTAAAATACGTTTATTTAACGACGCCGTCATATCGACGATGATTGGCGTCATTAGAAAAATCATATGTAGGCCTACACTTATGCAGAGTACATAATTGGTCGTAATCGACTGATCTAACAGTTTTGTGCCTATGCCACCACGTCTCGTCCTTGGCTCATATCTTTTATAGATGCCAATGTAGGTCATCCCGGCCATTGTTTTTCAAGTTCAGAGCTCAGTCAAAATTAATAATTCTATTTCAGCTTACAGAGGTTAACTCTGGAAACCGTTTCCTCGCAGTATTATTATTATTGTTGTTGTTGTTGCTATAATTATTGTTATTATTATTATTATTATTATTATTATTATTATTATTATTATTATTATTATTATTATTATTATTATTATTATTATTATTATTATTATTATTATTATTATTATTATTATCATTATTATTATTATTATTATTATTATTATTATTATTATTATTATTATTATTATTATTATTATTATTATTATTATTATTATTATTATTATTATTATTATTATTATTATTATTATTATTATTATTATTATTATTGTTGTTGTTGTTGTTGTTGTTGTTATTATTATTTCTTATATGCAGCGAGGAAAAAGTATCCCTCAGGGACTTCAACATTATTCAGAAGCACAGGGGCCCGATAGAGCATTGGATAACACACTGGCATAGAGAGCGAGAGGTACCGAGATCGAGCTCCGTAGGCGGACATGCTTCGTAGGCTGCTATTAGCGCCGTTTATTGCAGGCTGTCTGTTCTGTTAGTAGTTAAGATTTATGTCTTCTGTCATATGTGTTCTTGTGAATTGTTTAATTGTCATAACGTGTAAATGTACAGCGCAGTGCGTTTGTCAGGCGCTTCATTAAAGAAAAGATATTATTATTATATTATTATTATTACATAATTGTCTGGAATGATGGAGTGAGCCCTATTCGTCAAGGTCTAAGGTGGTAAAGGGCAACCCTGAAGGCCACAGCGTATAAACGCTAGATCGTATGAGCAAGGTGTTGAAATGAAAAGGTTGTTTTGCGGACGTCCTCCGTAGCGGTGCTGATATTCTGTCCCAGAGCAGAAAGGCGGGCCAAGCCCTCGTTCCTAACTTGACCCAGGGTTTCAAAAGCCAGGGAAACAAAACAAATGGGTACCAGACAGTTAACAGTATTTGACGTGCTAAATAGTTTCCACAAACGCAACTAAATTGCTGGCAAACCAGCTTCTCAGCTGAAATTAAAATAAGTAAACTTTGGCGATGTATGTGTAATATTGTGTATGCATATCGCCATTTATATAGCGCCTTACAAGAACTCCAGGAAGACGCTAACGTCGCTAAGTTGGGATCCGCAATAGACGTGTAACTAGCATTTCTTAGCATTTCTGCATGCACTTGTCATGACAACCAAACGTCATTGTCATCGTCACTGGTGATGACAGGTCCTTTGTTGGCTTTCAGCAGATTGAATGATCTCCCAAAGCTCCTTAAGTCGATGGTCGTTCTGTCTGTAAGCTGCGTGTTCCAAGATTTAGATTCCTTTGATGGTAGTAAATGCAATGTCTCTTGCGATCGTGTAGAACCAGTGCCTGACGATCAGATTATAATAATATAGTTGACTGCACTTCCTAAAGCGAATGTCGACAGAGCTATAGACTATAGACATTCATGGTCCATCCATCCTGCGATCTTCCGTCAAAATAAAAATATTGAGAGGAAACAATATTATTGTCGTAAATTACTATTACACTTCCGAGAGATTAGTCCCAAATTACTAGTTCTGTAGATCTGCTAATTATTTAATGTGGGTTTGTTTACGACAATAATATTGTTTCCTCTCAATATTTTTATTTGTTTATGATCTCTGTTTTATTCTAAGCGTTGCAAACTGGAATTCTCATATATAGGATAGAAGTTTTACCTGTTTTAATTCAGTTTATAGGCTAGTCGGAGTGAGAAATTCTTGTATATTCTGTTTTGAGCTAGACTTTTATCATCATTCATCAAAGCTTTCCATTAGGCCTAGTTTTCCAGTAGAAAATATAGAGAATTGAGACTTCCTGTATCTGTAAGTTCACGTACCGGACTTGTCGTTTGAGCAATGGCGTTTGTAGGCTACTATTAGCCTACAGATAGCCTATTTTCTTCGTGTTTCGTCCTGGCCTGTATACGTGGCTGCATGAGAAAGGAAGAGCTTCCTGATGTAGGCTACAGTCTGGTGTTGGACGATGTACCTCGCGTACACCCTCTGAAGTCGGGCATACGTCTAGGCTGGGGTGGAGCGACCGGGATCTTTGGAGTGACCT
The DNA here is from genome assembly GCA_020284085.1 of Aporrectodea caliginosa. Taxonomy (NCBI): domain Eukaryota; kingdom Metazoa; phylum Annelida; class Clitellata; order Crassiclitellata; family Lumbricidae; genus Aporrectodea; species Aporrectodea caliginosa. The sequence continues at coordinate 567,515 of JACEVL010001042.1, forward strand.
TGACCGTCATTCGCTGAAGGCAATTCGATTTACCGACCTGCAGGCGACGAATTTCTGCTCAACCTGCACCCGATGACTCGATGGATAGCAGGACGTACGTTATCTTCTAGCAATGAGGGACCGCTTGGCGGTGGGCCGGTGGCGTAATCAGAGTCGCGAACACTGCTGCCTGTTGTCGCTCCACGCGACCGACGTAATTCTGAACATCATCTTATCAACTTTTGATGGGAATCCGTAGGTTAGGTTCTACGTGTGTGCGCAGGCCCTCCATTGATGACGCGCTGTTTTGCTTACTGATGATAATCTGTTTATAATTTAGCAACAGTTATGATAGCTCAGAGAGCATCTCTGGTTATTCCAGTGACGCTATATAAAATATATTAGGCCTAATTAATAAATACAATTATTACGGTCTATATTATTATAAAGTTCATCTATATTGGCCTAAGATATAGAGTTTGTTTTTAGCGGTATGTAATTATGGTGTACTGTAGTGCAATATAGCTATTTAAAGTGATATGGTTTAATATGGCAGGCATACTGCAATGTAATGTAACAAGATTTAATTAAAACCATGGGATTATGCGATTTGAACGAATTATATTATTGATCTGAACTGACGTAACACCCTAGCGTATACCGAACTCTAACCCTTAGGGGTCGTCCATTAATTATGTCAACAAAATAGGGGAGGGAGTGGGTTTGGAAAAGTTTGACAGTTGTTGACAAGGGGGAGGGGGGTTCGGTAAAAGTTGACGTAAACAAATTTGTTTCCAATGAATCAACACAGACCCTTCAAAATGGTAGCGAAAACATTAAGTAATGCTAAAAATGTATAAAGTGCTTAATGTTTAATAGGCCTACTACTAAAAAGCTGGTAATAAACTAAATTCATATATTTTGAAATTCGAGATTGCATTTCTTAGTGTAAAACAATTTGAAAAAATGATTCTACATGTATTGAGCCATTGTGTTTTTTTGTAGGGGGGTTCTGGGATTGTTGACATAATTTTTAGGGGTCCGTCAATGTTTGACAGTTGTTGACAAGGGGGAGGGGGTCAAAAACTGCCTAAAATTTGTTGACATAATTAATGGACGACCCCTTACCCTATTCCTTGTGATTTAACCGATTTAACCGATTTACAGTTTAACCTAACAGAGGGCTACAGAAGATCGATGAAGTGCGAGGGGTATAGCTGTTTGGGAAGTGGAATTTATATAGCGCCTCCACATATCGATTATGTGAGTTTTACTGTCGTGCTTCGTCGCGTGGTGATCGACTGTTAGATGCGGCGCTATAAAAACGTCCCATAATTGCGCTATACAAAATGCGCTTTCGCCCACAGAAGTTTAACCCGAGTTTGAAGCAATTGGTGTGATTCGAATGCTTTTATTACGTCCATCAAACGGAACCATTTTCATCGGCGTGAGGACATCGGAGTGACCTGGAGTTACGGTCAGGTCATCTGCGTAGTTGGACAATCAGTGGTTCGTTGTGACAGTCGTGATCACGTGGCGTCATATGCAGTGTGCTATTAATCTAATCCAATCCAATCTGATATAATCTAATCTAATCTAATTTAATCTAATTCCATATAAGCAACATCCACCTTATCAGCTACTCTGCCCCTCTGATCCTCTGGAAACCGGACTCTGACCTCCTTCGGACTATCCTCTCGGACAACCCTTTGACTAGACGCAGCGCTCGTGAATAAGCTAATAATAATAATATTCTTTATTGAAACAATCCGGTTGACACAACGCAACCGGTTACAGTGTACAGTTATGCAATTGAAACAATTCACAGGAACACAAATGACAGAAGACATAAATCTTAACTACTAACAGAACAGACAGCCTGCAATACACGACGCTAATAGCAGCCTACAAAGCATGTCCGCCTACGAAACTTGATCTCGGTACCTCTCGCTCTCTATGCCAGTGTGCTATCCAATGTGCTATCGGGCCCTCTGACGCCCTGCGCTTGGCTTTCGAGTGGCGCTTTAGAAGTTTGGAGATTACGATTACTATTACTGTATGACTGATCTTTTCTTAATTTAATTCACGCTATCGTATCCAATCATTTCCTATGATATTCTATCCGGTACTAGTCTACCAGGTATCTTATATTGCTTTATCCTATCTTATCATTATCTAATCTAAACTCATCCACTCTGCCTATCATCGCCTGTCTCTTTTCCCGGTGGCTGCTATAGTATACCGCTGCCATCAGCAACGCCGACAGCAACACTTGGCGCCCATCTCCATGGTAACGTCCTTGAGTTAGGCCGGCCATACGTCATCTTTGATTAACCGCCGTCTGGCGGTGGGAGGAGAAAATCGATTCGAGGAAGAAGAAGAAGCGAAATTAATTGGATAGAGCCTCCGGACACCCACGCCATCTAACATCGATTTCGTTCGTCTTGGGGACGAGACTTAAACACGCAGCCTCAGACCACCGGGCTATCGCTCATGTATAGTCGGAGAATATACAGCACACAAGAATGTGGCCAGCGCTCACTGAGTGTTGTAATCCACATAAATTGTCTAGTATTTGGATGGGCCAACTGCATATGTCACCGTGTATCATGCAATCCAGGGGCTATCAGGACCTCAGTCATTTATCCTATCATCGTCAGAGCTGTAGAGTATAGACATTCATGGAATCATTGTCCATCTATCCTGCGATCTTCCGTCAAAATAAAATTACAACATAAATTGTCTGAAAGAGGACTATTTGGCCCTCCGTCATTATGTAGATAGAATGGGTTATAAAAATAAATTATCTTAAAAAGAGAGCGCTCGGGCAGGTCACCTGCAGGCCACCTGGGCCAACTCATCTCAGCTATCCAAGCTAATGTTATTAGATATGTAGGTCTAAGCAGTAGGCCTGGGACTATTATTACTGAAGGGATTCGAAACGGACGAAAATTGGGTCATTGCCCTAGATTATGTCTGTGACTCTGATTTTACATCCGGGGCCTTTGCAGGTCAGAACAGTTTTAGTCCCGTTTCTTTTCTGGACGATTGTCGTTACGAAACGAAAGCGACTTAATTCAATAAAAATAATTTGCAACGTATGTATCTTGTAAATTACTAAAACAACGTCGAGAATGATTTATTTGGCTTTGTTTGCGTTTGCTCTGTCGAGAGTATTTACCTGCTGAGTGCCCGGATGACAGTGTAATCTAAACATAGATGGTCACATACATCGCCCGCGATGTTTCAGAAAAGACGATCTCTGATTGGCTGACATATTGCCGCTGCGTATCCCGTCAGTAATAATAGTCCCAGAGTAGGCTATAAATTGCCTTATACCGCATACCTACCGGTCTCTCGTGGATCTCGGCTGGTTCTGTTTGATTAAGCGCCTGTGAATAAGCTGGTTCCCGCCACTTCGCTTTTGTGGGCGCTCTATAAATCTCGAGTTTACGATTACGATTACGATGGTCAAGGGTTTGTGATTCCAGAGTGTGGTTTTTGCTAGGAAGTTGTATCGCAATGTACAAAGCGTCGATTGATGCATTGAGCATCATGTATGTATATGGTAATTTATATAGCGCCTCGTCATGACGGTGCTAGATTAGATTCTGAATAGCGTAGAATAGATTAGTAACTATTCACTGAAAGTCTGGTGCGAAAAGAGTCATCCAGCTTCTAGTTCGTTGTAGATCAATCGATTAATTGATCATTCAGTGATCGAATAAAAGAATGAAGAAATCGATCAAGAGAAAGCTGAATGGAAAAACCAACGACCAAACACACCCAAGTGCCTGAGCTCAGTAGACACTAGACATGCCCTGCACAATCGAGCGATTACTGGTGGAGCCGTTGGACGAGCAGAGCACAGAACGGATTCCCTAAATTTCATCGATTGCCTTTAATTATTGATGACCGAACTTGAACGAAATATTTCCTGGTGCCAATAACAAGCACCGTCTCACAGAACGTACTCTAAGATCTCGTTTCGATCCAAGTGAGGGCGCACTATAATTGAACAGGCGATTGCATGTCCGGGAGCTAGATCAATAAATATTGGATAGGTCTTAATCACATTGCGAGATAAAGGAGATAATGTGAGGGCCGTGATCCTGACACCCTTTTAGAGCAGTTCTTAAGTTGTGACGCTGCTCAGAGGTGCCTAAAAGTCTGTAAATAAGACAGTAAGAGATATATTTGTTCTAGAAGCTGTAACTGTTTCTGAATAATTCCAACATCGGGTCGTGGTAATAGTAAAATTTATATATATATTTTTCGTAGTTCTAGTTAAGATTACACCGCAATTTGGTAACATATTCGTAATTCTTAAGTCAAGGAAACTATTTTTGATTGAGTGGAATCGTTACGGGCACCAAAATTATAACTGTTCTGTATAAAAGAATAAGGTTATGAGTTTATCGTTACATTATCGGATTGATCCGAAAGTAAAAGGAAACACATTACAAGTGCAAAGCTATTCTAGAATAGAAGAAATGCTCTCAGTCGACGGAAATGTTCTGAAGTGGAACAAATTGTCACACCACAAGCTGTTCTAAATCAGAATCAATATAATTCAGCTATCGAAGTTGTTCTGAAATGCACAGAGACTTTAACTTTTCTTCTACTTCTGTTCTGTATTGGAAAAAAAGTTAGGAATTGTTCTATAATACATTTAGAATAGGTTCTATACTCTGTAACTATTACAATTTTCCGAAACGATATCAAGTAGCAGAAAATGAATAACTCTGATTCAAACATCTCTGATGTTTCGGAGAAGGCAAAGGTGGGAGAAGCCCCGAAGAAAAAGGTTGGAGAAGCTGGGGCTTCAAAGAAGGGTGGCGGAAAGGCAACTCGTAGAAAGGGAAAGACCGGAGAACCTGGAAAAGAAGAAATGGAAGATGAAGCGGTGATCGAAACGGAAGAAGAAACAACAACACAGATGGCGATAGACCGCCTGCTTAGACCGACGGCCGATCAGGGAGCCAGTGGAAGTCTGTCGACGATATCTGGGTCAGACGAATCGGTGGAAACTGGGTCGGGTCGGCTGGAGAACGCCGAAGGGTCAAGGGAGTTGGGAGTCAGTCTTGCTCTGAGCAATCAGCTGATGCATGGGGCGAATTTGAAGGATGGATCGGTTCCGATGTCGGAGAAAAGCAGAGAGGATGACGACAGAATGATGACGAAGGGCGATCATTTCTCGATGGCCGAAGCAGAGGACCAGGATCCACATCTACCTGCACCCGTTCGCAGAATGAGGTAAATGTAATTGTAAATCATCGCAAATTTATTTATCGCTCCTTTTCGAAAAGCTCCCTAGAGGCGCTCGACAACAATACACTAATAACAATGAGAAACGTCAGACTCTCGACCACGTGATAATAAAACTACAACACTAAAGATGATGATGACTTTGACGAATACGATGATGGGAATAGCAATGAAAATCGGTACTTGTCGGTTTAACGACCATCACCAAAATTCTTCATATATTACCTCATATTCTACGTTATTTTAATTCTATGTTACGTCACAACTTATCTATTACGTCATAAACCTGAACGTTTCGTCATTAGAAACATGGACGACACTAACCCTAACCCTGACCCTAACCGACCCTCACGGCGCGTAACAACGAGGCTTAACCTCAACGTAACCTATATGGACTATAAAACTTGAAGTCGTGAGGGTCGGTTAGGGTCAGGGTTAGTGTCGTCATTAGAAGACAGATATTAATTGTCGTGAACACATCCCTGTAGGCCTACAGGGGTCTCGTCTAGTTATAATTAAAAGATCTTTTTGGTGGTCGTTAAACCGACAAGTGGGCCTACCTGAAAATCAAGGTTGATGATGATAATGACGACGTGTTAGGCCCCAGGGTTTGGAATAGCCTCCCTCGGAGCTACGCCTGTTCCCTAAATCATGTACTGATACTTTTTATGACCATTTGAAACTTACCTTTTTTCCCGGGCTGGAGTTGGGAGCGCTTCTGAGTAGTTACCTTGAAGGGGCGCTATATAAATTTCTGAATGAATGAATGAATGAAATAGACAACGACGATGACGATATGAAGGTGATGGTAGCGATGATGATAATGATGAGGATGATTACGATGATGACGACGACTACGTTTTTCACCCACAGGGGTTCAGAGGTCATCAGCCCGACAGTGAATGGCATGCGTCAGTTCGGCTTAACGAAAGGCGTCATCTCAAGAGCCATCGTCAAATACACGACCCCTCCCGAACCGCGCCCTTACACCCTCTGCTTCCACTTCCCCAGCACGTTCCTCACCCACCGCTACGTCCTCGACATGGTCCGTTCGGTTATCAGTGCGATTCCCGGATCGTCGGTCCCAGCCATCCAGTTCATCGACCGTAACACCCTTCACGGGGCACAGGGCATGGACAATCGCTGGCTGGTCACGCTGAACTCCATCCAGGCGAAGAACCTCCTCGTGGCCGAGGGACTGAACCTCTTCAACCGCAAGATCACGCTGAAACACTACGACGACATACTGCACGACGAATACCTCGAGTATCGGGAGTACGCCGACATGCAGCGCCAGCTGTACGCCAAAAAGATGAAGGGCGAACAGAACGACGTCAACGAAGAGGGTCCGGATGTGACGTCAGCAGCGATTGAAGCCGATGACGTCACGAGGACGAATTACGAAGGCATAAGTGATGACGTCGCGAATTGAACGGACGCTAAATGACGTCAGAGAAGACTGGCGTTACGATTGAAGCTGAACTAACTGAAGAAGACGCTCATTCAAAGTTGTAGGCTACAAAACGTCACGGTTACGCAGGCCCGCCGACAGAAATTCCGGGCCCCTAGGCAGAGCAGTCACGGGCCCCTAACTTTTTTTGAACAAACTGAATTTTTGTTTCTTACATCCACAGAAAAAATTTCTGATGACCTTTTTTTTTTTGCTTTTCCGTGAATTTGTCAGAACAAAAATTGTCACAAGCCGCATTTTCCGCCCTCCCGGGCCCCCTCGTTACATGTTACGTTCTATTTTATAAGGCTTAACATCATAAACTTTGTATATACATCATAAACTTTCTATATCTTATTATAATATATATCATAAGTTGATTGCGGGCCCGGCCCGGGCCCCTAAAAGTCGCCGGGCCCCTGGGCATTTGCCCCCCCCCAGCCCCCCCTCTCGGCGGGCCTGCGGTTACGTCAGAGCAACAATACAACAATAATTAAATTAAAAAACGATTAAATAATGATGATTATGCTGGTGATGATATATATATATATTATATATATTTTATTTCGCACAAAGCAGAACAGGGAAACCAAACGAAGACTAGAACAAAAGACAAAAATGCAAAAACTCCTTCACTGTGTGGTGGTTCTCATACAGAACCTTCTGAACCACCGTAAGCCTTGTTGTTATTATAAACAGACCGGATGAAAACTCAAACTAATGATCCTCTGAAAGCGTAAACGTTACGTTAGGCATCCGCGATCTGACATTTAATTTAAAATGTATACGTAGGCCTACTACTCGGAGTTATAATCTATAACGTGCATTAAAATAACATATCAAAGATGTATGTGTCCAGTAATACCAAGTGCAATGGTAGTTAGACGTAAACTGTTGTAGCGCCTTTTTGATTCCAAAATTATCAGTGCACTCACGAAATGAACAGCATTAGGCCTATAGATGTGTCGCTAATGAGTGTCATGCAACGATTAATTATAATTATTGATGGCAAATTACAATTGCAACAACAGTAGGGCCAACATTCACAACTGTAAATATAAGTAGGGCCTAGCCTTTAATCTATAGCCACACCTCATCAATCCAATCGTAATCCTATCCTGCCTTACTCTAATCTAATCTTATCTAATCCAATCCAAGTTGGTTGTCACAAAATAGCTGGGGTCGAACATTTTACAGATTATAATCAAGGTATTCGAACGCAGGTAAAATCTGATGTTATTAATAATGTTGCACACAAAACAACTGATGACTCAAGAGATGTTTCAGTTTCCTGACAACCGGCATCTTTTCAGTTACTTAGCTGAAGGTTTAGAAGAAGATCTAGGTGGTATAAAGTTATAAACCCCAACTCCCCGAAAACTAGAACACTGAATCCAATCCCTTATGTGCAATGCAGTGTAAACCAATATATTAATCTAAATCGAAAGACTTCTAGATAGGGGTCGTAAATTAATTATGTCAACAAAGTTTAGGCAGTTTTTGACCCCCTCCCCCTTGTCAACAACTGTCAAACATTGACGGACCCCCAAAAAATTATGTCAACAATCCCAGAACCCCCCCAAACAAAAAGAAACACAATGGTTCAATACATATAGAATAATTTTTTTCACTAAAAAATGCAAATTTCAAAATATATGAGTTTAGTTTATTACCAGATTTTTAGTAGTATTAAACATTAAGCACTTTATACATTTTTAGCATTATTTAATGTTTTCGCTACCATTTCGAAGGGTCTGTGTTGATTCATTTGAAAAAAATTTGTTGACGTCAAATTTTACCGAACCCCCACCCCTTTGTCAACAACTGTCAAACTTTCCAAACCCCTCCCCCTATTTTGTTGACATAATTAATGGACGACCCCATAGTCAGTAGCGCTATAGTGCGCATACCGTTAACATTACTTTCGAAACAAGTAAACAGGCAGACAGACGGACGGACAGACGCGCAGACAGACAGACAGACGCACGGACACATACCGGCAGACAGACATGAGTCAAAGAAGGACATATAATATGAAAACAGAGACCGAGAAAGACGTACATCCAGCCAGACAGTTATTCAATAATTATACGATACGTAGGCAGGAAAACGGTGCGTGCTAAATTAAAGACATTCAGACAAACAGATAGCCACACAGACAGACAGACAGACGAACGCATAGCCAGACAGACCACTGGACTGACTACTGCAGCTGGTCTGAAAAACGACGACGTGCGTGCATTTGCCTTGGGTCCTAATGTCCAATTGAAACGAATCCTAAATCCGGATCCTCTCTCCGAGAAATCCTTCTCCTAATCCTCCGCGGGATCCGATCCGGGACTCCCATTCCCTTCCCTCGTAAATTATTAACTCGACTCTCTTTCCTTGATCGCTTCCATCAATTTCCCGTTTGCACGTAGGACCCGTGGCCGCCAAAGCCAGCCACCACTGCGATGGCGCTTTCCGGGTGTCTGATGGGTGTACCTTGGAAGAAACTAAAACACGCACCTTTGGCGACAGAGACATCGTAATCGTAAGAGTTACTCTAAGTTAAGCTCAGGGCACCAGCTTATTCACGAGCGCTGCATCGAATCAGAGAGGAATTGTCGAGAGATGTCCAGTGGACATTAGAATCCGGTTGCCAGACAGAGTGAGAGGGCGGAAGCAGAGCAGCTGCTGCTAAGGCGATGATACAGCTCAAAATATACTTTCAACTGATTTCAAATCGCACAGTTTATATATCTGTTGTTTTATATGCCACATTTTGGCGCCTTGCGAGCTTCCAAAAATTCGCTATAGAAATAACGTAAATGAACATTTATATAGCGCCCCTTTAAGATCTACTCAGAGGCGCTCTCTGCGCTAGCCTATAGGCCTATGATGTTAAATGTCATATTACGAACGAATATAGTCTATTACATCAGTTAGCAAAACAATGCACATGCACTGAAAGAAAGAGCCAGCCTTACTACTGCGATGTATAGGGTATACATGCTACATGCAAACTTGGTAGGTCATTGAATTATTATTGTTAGCTAGTAACTTCTATCGCGTAGGTGCCTGATGCACAAGGTATCAACCGATTGGGTGCCCAGACCCAGCCGTAGTCAGGTCAATATAATTATATATCCCGAATCAGAACGCTATAGCATAGAGAGGCAGCTTAGGCTATATTATGGATAGATATTGGATAAGCAATTTTAAAACGGCAAGTCTTAAAAACAAAATGACACGAGTGAATAAGCAGCACGGTTAGGAAACATACAAGTTTTCAAGCAAGGGACAGAAGTGGATAAACCACCCGCCAAAATCTCAGCCCGAATTTGTGGGGGAAGGTTATTCCACGAAGAAAGCACAGTTGCAAGGCGCGGCGTTGAGCAATGGCTGTCCTGGCATGGGGGACGAAGAGGTCAAATCTATCACTAGAGCGAAGAGACCTGAGAGAGACAGAGAGCAGCGTCCGGTTTACGGAGGAGATCACACAGGTACTTTGGAGCCTAGCTATGGTGAGCTCTAGAGACCAAATGCAATATCTTAACTTGGATATGCGCCTAAATAAGGAGCCAATGCAATTTAGCCTATTCGTCATGAAAGTCGGAGTGCTCGCGCTGGGAGCGCCTCTGAATAGTCATTACTGCTAAAGGCGATTTATCAATGCCTAGATACAATACAATACAAAAAAGTGCTGATGTGTGTATACATGTGTGTGTAGGTATATATATATATATATATATATATATATATATATATATATATTCATTTAATGTAAATCAGGTTGACAAGCCGCAACCGGTTGTGTTTGTGTGTGTGTGTGTGTGTGTGTAGGTGTGTGTGTGTGTGTGTGTGTGTGTGTGTAGATGTGTGTGTAGGTGTGTGCGAAGATAGCTACATAGGCCTATTCATACTAAGTTCCGCGTAGGCCTCCGTGACAATCAGTGTCCGCAGACACAGATTCATTCCGTTTCCAGGTTTGCGAACGTTTAGCAACGAATTGATTACATATGAGGTATTGATGGCGGAGATTAAACCTGTGCAGATCATCCATTGCCTCGTATACCCTATCAGGCTTCATACCTTGTCACCATGTGCGTCCGCAGAGGGAGCAAGGGTGAACAATTTTTCTCACCCTGGATTTTGCAATTGTTATTTCAAAAATAAAGAATCAGACATCAGTCATACAAAATGTAATCATCACCTTAGTTTTTAACAATAAATGGCTATGATTTCTAATTTTTATCCAAACTATTCAAGATAACCTAAAAAATGTAATACACATTATATAACCTTAGAAATTTTTGCAGCTTTGTTTTTGAAATAAACGTTCAGATATAGCTGACAACTGGCCTCATATCGTGTAAAATGGTTCCAAAGGCGCTGGCGGCTGTTGCAATTCGATCCGCGCCAGACCCCTAATCGCGGTAGCGAGCGCCAATGGTGACACAATCGGTTGCTTTCGGCACCCTCGATCGTTCCCGTGCCAACAATTAAAAACTTTGCTCCCCTACAAAAATTCCTGCTCCCATGCTTGTCATGTTGTACCCTACCTGACCTTAGCTCGGCTTACCTTACCTCACCCGTTACTGGTTTCCTCCTTCGAGTTCTGCCGTCTGTTTGTGGATGAGTTCCATCTGGTGCCTCGTGGCGTAGAGCTTCTTCAACGTCTCATCGTAGTCGAGGAACTCCTTGTACTCCTGCTGAAGGATCTCATCGTAGGCCTTGACGACGATGCGTCGGTTGAACAGCGTCAGTCCTCCGTCGATCAGAACCCTCACTGCTTCGCGACTGGCCAGACTGACCAGCCACCGATTGTCCAGTCCATGGGTACCATGGAAGGTGTTGCGGTCGATGAACTGGATCCCGCTGACACCCTTTGACGCCGCTGGGACGTCCTTGAGGTGGTGGCGGACCATGTCGAGGACGTAGCGGTGGGTGAGGAAGGTGCCTGGGAAGTGGAAGCAGGTGACGAGCGGATGGGGGTCTGGTGGAGCGTGGAACTTGACCACAGCACGGGAGATCATGCCCTTCGTTATGCCGAACTGACGAATGCCATCGATCACCGGAACAATGGCCTCCGAGCACCTGAATATATCGATTGATTGAAACATTGGTTGGGTGATTGATTGTATTATTTTTACTTTTATTATTTATGCTTCTTCACTATTCGTAGTTCTTTTTATTTATTTGTTACATTATGTATATATTTTCAAGCTGTCTGTTTTAATTAATTAATTAATTAATAATAATAATATATCTATAATTACCCTAATGATTGGTCTACAGTATTACGAATGGAAAATCGTGTCAAATTAGAGGTAGAGCGCATTTATTTATTAGTTCTATTCATTTATTCATTCATTCAGTTGATGAAACAAAAGCATGAAGAAAGAAGGAAAAGAGTGAAGAAAGAAAGAAAGAAAGAGAAGAAAAGCGGAAAAAGAGAAAACTACGTGAAACAAAGGAATAAGCACGAAGGAAAACAACAGAAATTGGAAAATTTATATAGAACCCTATTTAAAATATAAGCATCACCAGAGATATACGGATAGACAGACGATACAGACACAAAGACAGCCAGCCAGAAAAGAGACAGGTCACCACAGAGAAAACAGGTATGTATATATACAACTTATGGTTATGGATATATACTGTATATACATATATAGGCTATAATAGGCCTATATATAGGTATAGAGACAGGTGGAGAGTGACAGATAGGTATAGATAGACAGACGGACAGACAGACAGATAAACGCAAACAACTATAAGTAGTCAGACATAGACAGAAGGAGACTGCAGACGGTTACCTGGGTCTTCGAAATGGCGCTGGTGACAAAGTGTCGCTCTGCCGTTTGTCGCTGTTCGTCTCATCCGATGCCGATCCAATCGACCCCTGCAGAAGACCAGGAGGTGCCACCACTGCAACGCCTCCTCCCTTCTCCACCCACGGCTCCTCTTCCGCTATCTTCACTCCATTCAAATCCCGAATCCATCCCTCCTCTTCCGCCTCCGCCTCCGCCTCCGCCTCTTTCTCAGTCACCTGCCAGCCTCCACCGCCATCTACCGTCAAAATATCGACACTTTCGGTATCGAGACCTCGACCTTGGTCAAGGCCAACCTTCGTCAGTACCTCGTCCGTCTGGTCGCAGACTGACTCCTGCTCATCGATAGATGGAGCTCTTGTCTTTCGCGGGCTTCTCCTACGCTCTCCACCCTGTTTCTTCCGGCTGTGTGAACTCTCGACCCTCGATACCCTTGGATCGCGGCTTACTGCTGAGGAGGTGCCTGAATAGGAGGATTTAGGAAAAGAAGATCGCATCCTCGTCTAATTCTAGGCCTATCCTTAGTCAGATTCCAGCTACGAATCCCGAGCGCTTCAATTCCGTAGAAAAATCCAACTTTCAAATCGTCAAATTTCCGCCTTGAAACGTCAGATTCTTGCTTTTACCTCCAGGCAGATTCCCATTTTCAATCCGGAAACTCTCGCTTCAAATCCTCAAATGGACTTATCTTTAAAGTCTCAGATTCTCGCCTCTAACCTTCAAGCAGGTTCCTGCTTCCTATCCACATATTCCCACACTTCGTCTCCTAAACCAAGTCTTGAATCTTGATTTAAATGCTCGGATTCCTGATGTAATTAAGTCGTCATAATTATTCAATTCCGTTGCTAGATCCTAAGCCCAACTGACGCCGAAAAGGAGGACAACGCTCCAACTGATGACTTCAATTCTTCGATGAGCGTTATATCAAAATTAGGACAAGGAAATTTATGACTTTCTGGTTACGAGAGAATAACAGAAAGTCAGATAGAAGCAGAGAGAGAGAGAGAGAGAGAGAGAGAGAGAGAGAGAGAGAGAGAGAGAGAGAGAGAGAGAGAGACAGACAGACAGACAGACAGACAGACAGACAGACAGACAGACAGACAGACAGACAGACAGACAGACAGACAGACAGACAGACAGAGACAGAGACAGAGACGAGACACAGACAGAGATAAATTAATGCGAGAACAAAATAGCCCTACACAGAGACAGAGATGGACACATAGAAGGGCGTAGACATAGGCCTAGACAGATAAACGACGAAAGACAGAGAGACGGAGACAAATAGAGCGCCTGACATCACAAGAAACAGACCCATATAGACAGAGGGAAAGACAGGGCAAGAGAGCAGATATTACTACGTTTAGCGCAGTATTTGCCAATTGGCAAGGGATCCCATTGGACGATCAGAAACACGCACTGTCTCCTGTCATCGTCTCCGTAGAAGAGATCACTCATCTTCAGAGGTTAATTACAGGCTCATTACGATAATTACCATCAGTACGGAAACACGCGAACCAACGAGAAGGGACAGAGGAGTGGAAACTGGAGTGGAAAGGTCCGAGGCTGAAACAGACAGGCAGCAAGACGGACGAATACATGTACGGACTACGGACAGATGGATGGATGGACCGGCATATAGACGGAAGTATGTACGCATGATTATATTAGAGGATGTATGAGTGGATGGAGGGACGAATAGGTGGATAGATGGACGAATGAATGGGTGGATGGATGAACTGGTGAATGAATGGAAGTATGAACGACGAATGAATGGGTGGATGAACGAATTGATGGATGGGTGTGCGAATGAATTGGTGGATGGACGGACGAATGAATGAATGGGTGGATAGAAGAATGAATAGGTGGATAGATGGAAGAATGAATAGGTGGATAGATGGAAGAATGAATAGGTGGATAGATGGAAGAATGAATAAGCGGATGGATGGACGAATAAATGGGTGGATGGGTGGAAGAATGAATAGGTGGATAGATGAAAGAATGAATGGGTGGATGGGTGGAAGAATGAATAGGTGGATAGATGAAAGAATGAATGGGTGGATGGATGGAAGAATGAATTGGTGGATGGGTGGAAGAATGAATTGGTGGATAGATGAAAGAATGAATGGGTGGATGGATGGAAGAATGAATTGGTGGATAGATGAAAGAATGAATGGGTGGATGGATGGAAGAATGAATTGGTGGATAGATGAAAGAATGAATGGGTGGATGGATGGAAGAATGAATTGGTGGATAGATGAAAGAATGAATGGGTGGATGGATGGAAGAATGAATAGGTGGATAGATGAAAGAATGAATGGGTGGATGGATGGAAGAATGAATTGGTGGATAGATGAAAGAATAAATGGGTGGATAGATGGAAGAATGAATGAGCGGATGGATGGACGAATAAATGGGTGGATGGGTGGAAGAATGAATAGGTGGATAGATGAAAGAATGAATGGGTGGATCGATGGAAGAATGAATTGGTGGATGGGTGGAAGAATGAATTGGTGGATAGATGAAAGAATGAATGGGTAGATGGATGGAAGAATGAATTGGTGGATAGATGAAAGAATGAATGGGTGGATGGATGGAAGAATGAATAGGTGGATAGATGAAAGAATGAATGGGTGGATGGATGGAAGAATGAATTGGTGGATGGGTGGAAGAATGAATTGGTGGATAGATGAAAGAATGAATGGGTGGATGGATGGAAGAATGAATTGGTGGATAGATGAAAGAATGAATGGGTGGATGGATGGAAGAATGAATTGGTGGATAGATGAAAGAATGAATGGGTGGATGGATGGAAGAATGAATTGGTGGATAGATGAAAGAATGAATGGGTGGATGGATGGAAGAATGAATAGGTGGATAGATGAAAGAATGAATGGGTGGATGGATGGAAGAATGAATTGGTGGATAGATGAAAGAATAAATGGGTGGATAGATGGAAGAATGAATGAGCGGATGGATGGACGAATAAATGGGTGGATGGGTGGAAGAATGAATAGGTGGATAGATGAAAGAATGAATGGGTGGATGGATGGAAGAATGAATTGGTGGATGGGTGGAAGAATGAATTGGTGGATAGATGAAAGAATGAATGGGTGGATGGATGGAAGAATGAATTGGTGGATAGATGAAAGAATGAATGGGTGGATGGATGGAAGAATGAATTGGTGGATAGATGAAAGAATGAATGGGTGGATGGATGGAAGAATGAATGGGTGGATAGATGAAAGAATGAATGGGTGGATGGATGGAAGAATGAATTGGTGGATAGATGAAAGAATGAATGGGTGGATGGATGGAAGAATGAATAGGTGGATAGATGAAAGAATGAATGGGTGGATGGATGGAAGAATGAATTGGTGGATAGATGAAAGAATAAATGGGTGGATAGATGGAAGAATGAATGAGCGGATGGATGGACGAATAAATGGGTGGATGGGTGGAAGAATGAATAGGTGGATAGATGAAAGAATGAATGGGTGGATGGATGGAAGAATGAATTGGTGGATGGGTGGAAGAATGAATTGGTGGATAGATGAAAGAATGAATGGGTGGATGGATGGAAGAATGAATTGGTGGATAGATGAAAGAATGAATGGGTGGATGGATGGAAGAATGAATAGGTGGATAGATGAAAGAATGAATGGGTGGATGGATGGAAGAATGAATTGGTGGATAGATGAAAGAATGAATGGGTGGATGGATGGAAGAATGAATTGGTGGATAGATGAAAGAATGAATGGGTGGATGGATGGAAGAATGAATTGGTGGATAGATGAAAGAATGAATGGGTGGATGGATGGAAGAATGAATTGGTGGATAGATGAAAGAATGAATGGGTGGATGGATGGAAGAATGAATTGGTGGATAGATGAAAGAATGAATGGGTGGATGGATGGAAGAATGAATTGGTGGATAGATGAAAGAATGAATGGGTGGATGGATGGAAGAATGAATTGGTGGATAGATGAAAGAATGAATGGGTGGATGGATGGAAGAATGAATTGGTGGATAGATGAAAGAATGAATGGGTGGATGGATGGAAGAATGAATTGGTGGATAGATGAAAGAATGAATGGGTGGATGGATGGAAGAATGAATTGGTGGATAGATGAAAGAATGAATGGGTGGATGGATGGAAGAATGAATTGGTGGATAGATGAAAGAATGAATGGGTGGATGGATGGAAGAATGAATTGGTGGATAGATGAAAGAATGAATGGGTGGATGGATGGAAGAATGAATAGGTGGATAGATGAAAGAATGAATGGGTGGATGGATGGAAGAATGAATTGGTGGATAGATGAAAGAATGAATGGGTGGATGGATGGAAGAATGAATTGGTGGATGGATGGAAGAATGAATAGGTGGATAGATGAAAGAATGAATGGGTGGATGGATGGAAGAATGAATAGGTGGATAGATGAAAGAATGAATGGGTGGATGGATGGAAGAATGAATTGGTGGATGGGTGGAAGAATGAATAGGTGGATAGATGAAAGAATGAATGGGTGGATGGATGGAAAAACGAATGGGTGGGTGAATGGATGGAAGAATGAATAGATAGATAGAAGAATGAGTGGATGGAAAGAAGAATGAATGGGTAGATGGATGAGCGAATCAATAGATGGATGGATGAATGGGTGGATGGATGGATGGGTGAATGAACTGGTTGATGCATGGAATAATGAATAGGTGGATGGCTGGAAGAATAAATAGGTGGATGGATGAATCACTCAATTAATCAATCAACAAAAGCATCATCGATTGATTGATTAGAATTTTTGACGGATGCATGGTCAATCATAGAATACACAAAGGCTTAAGGAACACATACTGTAGACACTGACAAGAAAATGCTAACAATAACAATTGAAAGTAATTAACAACAATTAGCATCAGAATCATAACATTTATCAATCCAGTCGTAATGCCAGCAACAACATTGCACTAGTATCACAGTTTAGACGTGAGCGAGTACGTAAGGAAGCTGTAATATTAGTATTACTACCAGTGGAGGCGCCAGGATTTCAGGTTTGGGGGGCTAAAGCTCCAAGCCCTTCCATTTTGTCCCCTCGCTCCCTGTGATTTGAAGTGATTTCCCACTTTTTTTGAGGGGGGGGGAGGTGCTGAGCCGCAGTTAGCAGGGGCTAAGGCCCCCTATCCCCCTGGGGCCGCCACTGATTACTACTAGTACTAGTAACAGAATTATTATTGTTATTATTATTATTACTATTATTGTTATTATTATTTGTAGTAATAATTGTAGCAGTAGCAGCAATAACATCAATAACAACAATGGGTGGCACGAAAGCTGTAGACTGGGAAGCCACTATTGTCCATACACCTGCAGCATAATATAATAAATTATGGCAAGAAATATTCCGAGTTAGCAATTGCCGCAGCAGAGCAAGAAGCTGCTTTGCACAAATGTGTGAAGTATACTCTAGATTACCATCTACTCATCCTTTGGAAACTCTTGGTCTAATGAACTTTGCTGTGGCACAATTTATGCGGGATATTCGTCGACGTCTTTCACCTAGTTCTAGTGAGCCGCAAAGGACAAAATATTTCTTTATTCAACGCCTTTAATGCCCTATCCATGCAGCGCTGCAATGCTATTGCACTCCGGAGCACCCTCTCTTACATCACCAAGGATGAGGCTTGATCTACTCAGCCTATCATTCGCCAGATGGCGTTGGCAAAATGAGATGTAGGACGTGATGGGCGCCTTGCATGGCTGCCGTATAGTTAAATTCGACTCCTGTAATAACTTGTGATCATCTGTTCATACTGCGTAAAATTTGTCAGTTTGAAAATATTAAAAACGAAGATTATTATTAGTATTTCCAGATTCTAATTAACAGCTCCTAGCATATTTTTGGTCCTGATGGCAGTGATGGGCAACATTTACTTCAGGCAAAAAATATAATAGTACTCATATGCGAAGAACACATGTGCGAAGAACACATGCTGTCGATTCCTAAAGGTATCAAATACATGTCCAGATGAATCCAAGACAATAGAACAAAGCTAAATAGGATGGAACCACCTGTTAAGACACATTGTTCAGTCCTGGGCTACGGCTACAACCATCTACTGGCAGAATTTATATATCGCATTTCAAAAGGCTCAGATTAATAATGCATTATTGGTACACATACATCTACACATTTATATAGCACATTTTTCACTCGGTGTGGGTGCTTTGACGTCCATGACCTCAGGTCCATGCCAAAAGAACATTCAAGACATTTGCAGATCAGCATTAGTGGTAGTGTCACAGACACTCACGACATATATCCATTAAACATCATCTATCATTGCATATGGTATAACAATTACTTACATCAAAATTGGCATAATTTGCATATCTACGGCACTGCTATAAAACAACAAGGCATCAGACATTGAGAAACAGACAGACAGCTAGACAGAGTTAATTTTATGGTAATTTTAACTACATTAAAATTAGCATAAATCGTATATCTATGGTACTGCTATAAAACAACAAATCACCAGACATTGAGAAACAGATAGAAAGATTGTCAGACAGATTAAGACACATACAGCTAGCTAGACAGAGAGAGACACACAGATAGCTAGAAAGAAACAAATAAATTGCTGGTTACAATGTGCCAATGAAAATTACTGGATAGTTCAAAATTACTATGCTCAGATCCTGTTTTGAAAACGTTCCACGTTTGTAATGTCCTCTCACATTCTTTGTCGTCAACACCACCACCAACACCTTCACTAAAATCGTAATCCCATTTCACCCTCTTAATCCTACTCCTAATCATTGTCATCCATTCCTCATCATCCATTAGCATCATCTTCATCATTATCAACATAACCACAACTTATTCTCTTCCTCCTTTTCCATCTCATTATCATAATCATCATAACCTACATTTCATCTTCATCATCTTCCTTCTCCTATCCGTCATCATCATCGTTATAACCACTCTATTATTATCATCATCATCCCTCACAATCCATATCATAATTTCATATTTTTCATATTCAGCTGGTTCATAATGCCGCAGAGTCTTTAGAGTTCATTCGGAAAAATGTAGAGACTTCAACCACACCAGTTCACCGACTTATCCTTCCCAGTGCCACTAAAGACCGTAAAGTGACACTGGAAAGGAAAGTGGACAACAAAGCATAAAATGTCTCTCCGTGGATGAACATCAGCTTCAGAGAGCACCTCCAAGTGAGTGATAAGCTGAAAGGCTGGTTCAGCATCACCCAGCCAATGGAATCATACTATGACCATGATAGATATATTCACCAAAGAAAAGACTCGCATGATCGAAATCCTGACATGACAGACAAACTATCAACAACACAAATCATAATACTGATGAGACCAAAAGTTACGAAACACTCTGAACATTGCTTATGCTCCACAGACTGTGCGATCCAAAACTGATCTGATCAAGGCAGCTGTTACTGATATCGATGATCTACAGGTAGCTGAGATCTACGCATGATCAAGATCATGTGACGACAACTTTATTCGATCCAGATCCGATCTACAGATCGATCGATATACTACAAGGATAACACAACATCAATTCCACAATGATCACACGGAAAACCACTTGAGGCACATTCGTCATAATCTTCATGATCATAAAAGATTAGCAACGGATCGTAATCTGCATTCGCCACATGAATCAAATTCGATCTCTAGCTTCGATCATCGCAAAGCAACATGAATTGACAACAGTATCGAGACAACAATCATTGCAAAACTCAACGAAGGACGGAGGACACTAGCATTGTTCTGTTTCATAAGGTACGTATTGTGGAAGTAGGCTGGGTGTTTGGGTAGCGTCACTTGTAGCCACATGTAGAGCGGACGTCGTTCTACGCTGTTCAGCTTGTAGCGAACAGAATTGAGGCCATCACGGCGGTAGAATGCAAACCGTTCGATGTTGGTGGTGGTGTTTCGATTATAAAGGAGGGAGTATCTGACAGAAGCACAAATAATTCAATTATTATTTTGTTTTCCAATGTATGATATGATACCTAAGTTTTAAAATGTTCAGAGAAATTCATAAAAGAATGTGCACTGGCTGAATTTCATTATCGTCATAATCATCATTATTATCACTATTCAGCAATAAAAAAAATTATCAGAAGATCATTAGAATTTGTTTAAATTTTTTTGCCTGAAGTATATTATATTCATCCATCAATTCATCCATTCATCCATCCATCCATCCATCCATCCATCCATCCATCCATCCATCCATCCATCCATCCATCCATCCATCCATCCATCCATCCATCCATCCATCCATCCATCCATCCATCCATCCATCCATCCATCCATCCATCCATCCATCCATCCATCCATCCATCCATCCATCATATAATTATCATTATCATTATTATAATTATAATAATAATTTTATTTTTACTATTATTCTCTGACATCCCTCCATACCTATGGACATTCGCTGGATTCAGATCATCTGATTCATGTCGAATCATTGAAAACCGAGCGACAGACGAAGCGAATCGAACGATCGTCAGATTCTGTGCCACAATCCTAAAACCAAATAGAAAAACAGATTCAAGACAAAACGTAATGTTTAGTCCAAAAAGCCACATTTATATAGCACCTCTCTTTCCACTTACTTGGTGTCATGTTGCCTAACACACATCAGCTCATGACCTCTGTGACCCATCTTCAAATCTAAGCCTGTGATATGAAATGAACATATATCACATCATCTAACTGTACTTAGCCTCAGGGACCAGAGACTTCAATATTATAAATCAGGGGAAATATTACAGCCGTGAATGATAGTCTTATCGTTATTGTGCTGGACTTTCAACTCAAGAGTCGAGGTTTTGCATTCCCATCAGGATTGAAAGATTGAGTACTGAAGGGTGCAAACTGATGAACTCTTTGTTCTTAATCACTTATGGGATAGTGTTTCTTGTTGTTGAGGTAGCTGGAATTGATATCGCAAATTCAAATAGCAACATTCAAGCAATGAACTCTGCAAACAGGCATGGAAGAGACTAAAGATCAAAATGCACTACTCCTTAGGATAAGATGGAGCAAGCAGTACCAGCCTCAGGCTGTATGCGACCGCATAGGGCCACCAAATTTGGCGGCTGCCACATTTGATGATTCTTTCTATAACAAGTTCTTCTTTTATGAACGACAATTTGACATTCCAGTGAGAATTCAATCAGTTATCCTCCTTCATATCCCAAGACTAAATGAAGATGCTAGCACTTTAGGCTTGACGCTGTCCCTTAAGGTTTTGACTAACCTTAAGGGACTGTTTTTATTTTCTTTCTCCTTCTCCTCCTCCTCTAATTTTCTTCATCCTCACCCTCTTATATTTCTTCTTCTTCTCATTCTCTTTCTAGAGAATAGTCTATATTACAAAATTCTCAGAAATATCTGTTGATTTTTGTAAGCAAGTAATTACAGGAAAAAGTAAATTGTTTTAGTATAAATGCATTGTATGAGAGACAAAGCACAACCAAATAACTAAAGGACGTCTGACAAACAGAAGATAATGTTTGACATGCACTAGGGAGAAAGAAGATTTATTACCACAATCAGTGCAGTTAGGCTATGAAGATTTATTACCACAATCTAGGCTAGGTCCCTCTGAATCAACCCGAATCATTGTATTGTATTGTATTCAAACATTTATAAAGCGCCTCTCATAGGGTGAATCATTCAGAGGCGCTCCCAGTGCGCAAGGCCACAAGAGAAGAAGAAGGGTTTGAGAAAAGCAAAGGTGGAAGAGAGGTTACTAGCTAGAATTCGAGAGCGAGTAGATGGAGACAGCGCATTCCAAAGAGAGGGACCAATTGAGTTAAATGAACGGGACTGGGCCATAGCTGTTCTAGTATGAGGAACTAAAAGGTCAAGCCTGGTACAGCATTCCCAAACTCAGTCAGTCCTAGAATGGACTGAATACATTTTGATTCTAATCCTAGATATTCCAAGTTATACGCTTACCTGTAGTACATGTCGTCATCCTCGCCTCCCCATCCGTAGTACCGATTCGAGTAGCCATTAACACGGACGAAGTGGTCCGCAGTAAATGCCGTCACCCCTCCAAACAGCTCCACATAAGGCAACCTACGAAAATTACCCCAAAGAAGCCGTACTTACCACTCTTTCAAACAACACTGAATGAATGACGGATTGATCAACTGATTCACTGTGTAAATGTTTCCCAACTGAATGACTAAATTATTTGATAAAATAATCGACTGATTTAATGTTTGACTGATTAATAACACACTGCTGCATCCTAGTAGTTGCTAAACTCATGGATATAGTACCTCTATCTTAGTCGACTGACCTGGAAATTGACCTGATTATGGGCTTTATTTTGAAACATCAACCATAATAAGAGGACAACTGCACAATCGAGTATGTTTATGTGAATTTATATTGGTGGGATGTTCAGCAGAATGCTGTTTGGCAGTTGGTTATATTAAAGAATATACTTACCTTACTTACTTACTTAACTAACAATTATGGTGGATTCTCAGAACAGGTAATCTAGAAAGGGATATATCCTGCTAACTCTGGATAACCCTTATGCACATTGAGAATCAAGATGGTCAGTTAATGAATACATTAATGAAGGTTACAGTACGAGAAATAAATAAATAAACATCACGTAATGTACATCTGACAACTACTGAAGGTGTCACAGAAATTCTTCATCTCATTACTAGCAATTGTATTGTATTGTAGCTTTACGTGTAGTTAAACTTGTCCAGGTGCGATCCGACATGTCGCGGTCTGTCTGAACACGTGTAGAAGTTGTGATCGTGTAGAGGAATCATATCGACGTCATGAAAGATGTAACAGTCGAAGTTAGCAACGAGTCTTGTTTCAATGAATCCAGTGTTCATCAAGGAAGCCTTGTTGAAAACATCGGGACTCAGCTGAAAGCAAAACGAACAGTAATAATTAATAAAAGTACCTGGCGACTACCGGTTAAAGTCTCTCACAAAAATCTCAAAATTGAGACAATCTGTCATGATTTCATTACTCTTACCTTGTCTTAAATATCATACTATGCAGAATAGCATACCTTTCTGTGACTTACTGTAATTTAACAAGGTTAACAACTGCTAGGATGCAGCAGTGTGTTATTAATCAGTCAAACATTAAATCAGTCGATTATTTAATCAAATTATTTTAAATACACTTGCTGTCCGTAATTTTCCTAACCTTACTTTACCTCATCTTACAATACCTTACACCACTTTGTCTCATCTTAACCCTTTCAACCCGAGAAACCGATATATCGGTTTCATTACCCATGATGCATGGGAGCGCCGGGTTGAAAGGGTTAAGTTACCTTACCTTAATCAACCTTTCATTACTTTAACTTTCCTTTCCTTAACTAACCTTAGTTAACCTTACCTTATAATTATATGACCTTGTGCACATAAATTTTTTAAATAATAATACACACATCACCAGTACTCCACGTGGAAGATATTCATCTTAGTGAATACCAGAGAGCATACACAATCTTCCAACAGAGCAGAATTATAGATAGATAGGCCCTACGCGTATGTGAATATATACATATGTATGTGTTTAATAACTGTTTATACGTATTTATAAACGTTTATACGTATATATATATATATATATATATATATACGTATATATATACGTATATATATATACGTATATACTAGTAAGCAAGGGGACATGTGTAAATATCGTGAGATTAATTATCCTGAAGCTCATGACGACTCTGTGTTTGTTAGGATTACACTTGTAGGCTGACCAGAGATGAGCACCTTCCACTCTTGACGGGTGGATCCTATTAACATGGCACCATATAAATGCCAATCGTATTCAGACAATAATTCCAGTTCCAACGTAATACCAAACAAAGACGTTACCTATGCACTACCTATACTGATTTACTTTAGCTTTGAAGGTATTAAGATATAGTGACTATTAGGGAGGCAAGTGCATCTTCTTGAGCTACCTAAAAGGCGCTGTAGAACACATACACACACAACCCACACAACACACACACACACACACACACACACACACACACACACACACACACACACACACACACACACACACATTTCCCCTCATCTACCCTAGCCCTATCCCGATCGCCCCTCAGTTGATGTTGATCTTTCCTTAGTTTTTTAGTTTTTGATCAACTAAATTCCTCCGATACGCATTAAAATTGACTAAAATGCATGTTTAGCCAATTCTATGACTCATTGCCCTGTAAATGCTAGCCTAACAAGTGTTGTTTGTTATGACTTTTAGAAGTACAAGCGCCTGCAAGAAAAGAGCTAAAGAAAGACCAACAAAGGAGCTCATTTGGAGGGTGCTAGGCAACCTATTTAAGAAAATCGGATAGACAACAACCTCTGTGCTGCACTGTGGAAGTTTGGGGTGGGTGAACAACTAGGTCCCCCTGTGCAGTAGAGCAAAGAAAACTATGGCTAGGAATGGGTGAAACCGAGACAAACAACTCCCTGAAATAAAACTAAGCTCCGCCCGCATTACGCACATTCATTACGACCTTAAACTCAAAGTGATTGTGCACTGACAACCAGTGAAATAACAATTCCTCCTGCATGAAGCTTGGTATACGCCCAAACCTAAGTCTGCCTCCCGCAGCGTTTAAGATAGATAGCAGTTGGATAAAAAAAAGGAAAGAGTCAGCCCTGCATAGAGTTTAAAATAGACTTCACTTGGTTTAAAAAGGAATAGTTAGCCCTGCACTGTGGCTGCACACACAGCATTAGGCCTATCCATAATCAACTTTTGTGCATATGGATTCAGGGACGAGGGGATTGGTGACTGGACTGCTCCCAACTAATGAACTTTCGGATCCTGATGGTACATGTAATTGTTATGCCAACAATCTGTGTTTAGGTTCACATGGACTTCAATCCTTCATCATTTGGTCTAAAGTCCATTGTCAGGACTACAGGACATTTAGTATTATGCATTTGCATTGTATGAAGCTTGAATTTCATAATATCTCACGTTATTTTACTTCTGTCAAGATTGCTCAATCTCAGATTACCTCAGGCAGTCTGAGCCTGTCCCATGCCAAATGAAAGGAGGAGGGTTCCGCCATAGGCTTGCAACCCACCTGGCTAGAAAAAACTCGAGCAGCAGAAGCAATTAAAATCCATTCGCTCAATTACGCATTGAAAGGAGATGAGAGAGAGAAGAGAGGTTATGCAAACTTCTGCCGGCTCATTGATCACCAAAGTTGGAGGAAGCTTTTTTCAACATAAAAAACTACATAAGCTGACAAGGAAGTCACCTGGTGGAGTTATTACTTGCAACCAGATAGATCATTTATGTGTATGTCTGAGAGATGGATGTCATCACTGAGAGAAGTAAGAGTTCACAGAGGTGCTGAGGTGGTATAAATATTAAGGAGCTTGATTTTCAAAACTTCATTTTAACTAGTATTTGTGGCAGTAACGGCATAAATTTCCAGGCAAACTGGAAGGAAATAAAATGCTGAAAATCATATCTATCAGAGACAAGTAAATGCAGTTGTTTTAAAGCCACAAATTCTAATACCTTCGACAGTTGAATACATCTTCAAAGCTTTTCACAGCTAATTCTATTTATGGACTTATTAAGCGCCTCTCACAGTACAACCTAATCAGAGGTGCTCCCAGTGCGAAGAACCCTTCGAAAAAAAGTCTTAAGAGAAACAGTAGTGCCCCCAGATAAGACCTCAGCACGAGTTACATCAGGAAGGTCATTCCACAGCAAAGGACCAACAGAGGCATCTATGCTGTGGCAATCCAAGAACAAGGTACTAAAAGGTCATGATGGTCTAAAGCGTGGAGAGGACGTCCAGAGGTAGCTGAGACAGGCCGTAATGTATTTTTAATAATATCAATGTTTCATTGTGATCAACTAAGCTTCTTCATGACTATGCTTATGCTAGGAATATTCTTCGGTGGTATCTGTACATGATAGCGAGCTAATTATCGTTGTTCTGGCTTTTATTACCTCCATGAGTAAAGTCAGGGACTCCGAAATAAAGGTATTTCGACCTCCATGATAAAAGTCCATTCTAATCCGAGTAATTCCCCGGTCCAGCAAAATACTTCATTGTTACGTCTTTATCTTCTTTCAAGCAGCAGTGGCTTTGTTCTAATGTGATTCATTATTTCCACTCATTAGCCCTGGCTTCCTGATACGAGATAACACTGGCCTCTCTGTGATGCTTTGATGGGCGTGTACATGATTATCTAAATGGTAGGCCTAACCACCATCAAACACTCACACAGATGCCAGAACCAGTATACCTCATATCAGCCAGTACTTTTCATTCCCATTCATTGGTTCCTGCTTCCTGATACCGGCTAACAACATAACTTGATACAAGTGAAGCTAATAATATTAATAACAACAACAATAATAATAATAATAATAATAATAATAATAATAATAATAATAATAATAATAATAATAATAATAATACATAATAATTAATAATGATGATGATGATGACAATGGATGATGATAATAATAGCCAGCCTATAACCTAACCTGATACCAGTTGAATGGTTGGCCTGTATATACTCAGCAACAAAATCCCAGAGAAACCAGTGTCTCTGGTACCAGGAAGCCAGTACCAACGAATGAACGGACATACAGGATTACTCATCACAAGAATTTATCTAAGGCTAATCGCATATTGTTTCATTCTCATAGAAAACCCGTTCCACAACAGAGTGTAAAAATTTGCATTGACATTAATATATTAATTTCTCTGCTGTATATACAAATGAGCATTTAACTTTGAACGATTATATGAAACACGTATCTACTACATTTGCAATAACATATTGGGAGCCTTATCATGCACGAGTTATGTTTCAGCTCACCAAGTATGCCTAGGATTTTATTTGTTCCCATTTGTCATAGTGCAATATTGCCTTTATCAAATTATCCATCCTGGCTAAAGAGATTAATTCTACTCCAGAAGCGAAATTTCTATGTTATGAGCATCAGCCACTTTCCCTATCTTCTACTGGCTGTTTTCCAACTTGTTCTGACTGTCATTGGTATAATTGTATAGGCCAGAAGAGAATTAATATGGCAGCTTTGCCCACACAAATACAAAGCTATTCTCTGTTAAGTCGACTTTCCCCATCGAATAAATTCCCTCATAATGTTCCTTTGTCTTTCTTGCCTAGTCTATACATGCACTTAGCTAAACAACCCATTGTCATCATAATCATATTCGTTTATTGTGTTAACAACAGACATTATGCTGTAGGTGTACATAGAAAAGCTAGATAGTATAGTATAATATAATATAAAGTAATAGCTTAGTAGGAGTTAAGGAATAACATTAGAGATATAAAGTTTCGTGAGTCTTTGTCAGGAAGGTTAAGGTTATTTGTTCTGACCCTGAGAAAATAGGGGGTGAAATGTTGAATGATTCTCATTTAATGGAACAGCTTTGAATAAAGAAGTATCTGCTTCATTAGCAAGAAATTTCGCAGATGGGGAATCTGTGTGAGTACATACAGAGCATTTTAGTCTGTTAATAAGTCATTCTTGAATACATTTGAATTTATTTGAATACATTTGAATATATTTGAATACAGAATCCATTAGTTACGTTTTTTGCATCTGTTGGTTTACTGTTTCATTGACATTTTTTCCGCTGGCTTTAAAATGTTCTAAATGTGACGGTTTTAACTTGTTCATTCTTCATTGTTCATTTGTATAATGCAGTGGTGTCAAAGAGCCAGCCCACGGGCCATTTCTGGCCCACCAACGATGTTTTTTTGGCCTGCTGAGACATGCCTAAAGACTACACAATTTGAGAATAGAAGTTCAAATTTGTAATTCTTAAGGCTTAACGAGTTTTATGTGATGTTCGTGACTGCTAATAAAGATCAAAATTATAATTCTGAATGCCTAATTTGAACGTTTGTAGGCTAAAAATGCACCATTTAAGATTTAGTTTTGCAAACATTTTCTGGGACGGGCACACCGAGTCCCCGCCCAGATTCCTACCCCATTTAACTCAGGCGCCTTCGGCACCCACCACTTGCTAGAAAATATTGCCACTGGCCCACCATTAAAAAAGGTTTTACACCCCTGGTATAATGTAACTGGAGGCACCAATAAGTGGGACTCATCCTTTCGGGTTTGTCTTGTGTAGTCCACGGCTAAGATCTCTTGTACAGTGCTACTGCATGTACTATGTTACTATTTGGTTTAATAAATAAACGATTGAATGATATACACTAACGAATACAGCCTGGATAAGACCTAACTCAGAGCATATGATACCATACCAGATAACATGAGACCAGACCTAAACCTACCATCCAATACCAGATAACACACGACCAGACCAGAACATACCATACCAGATCATGCCAGACCAGACCACAGAGACTACACTGGATCAGACCATAACAAAACCCAATCAGACCTCCAAACACTCTCGTCATTCTTCTCTTAGTGCAGTTTCGAAGACACACACCTGTTCGATGACAAATATCGTGTAGTGCAGCTGCTGTCTCTGAAGCATAGGATGCAGAGCGGTCAGCACCGCTCGCAGATGTTCCTCCCGATCACGGAATGGAATGATGATGGCGATGCGTTGCCTCGGGATACAGGATCTCGGAAACCACTCGCCTCCAGCGCCCAGCTCCGGATGATTCAGCTCCATGTCTCCGATCTCAGGAACTTCAGTCGATCGATTCATGAAGCCCTCTGAAACAGCCGTAGTACAGTGTTGTACTGAGTTGAATTGAAGCCTCTTCCCTGCCACCATGCCTACATGGAGCACATGTAGGACCCTATTCCAATACGGGACCCTGTATCGAGCCCACAACGGTCCCATCTAAAGCCCACTATAAGGTCAGGCAGGGTTATTTAACACCAAATACCATCAGCAATACAGTTCAATCAAGCAAACTACTGTGGGCATCCAAAGTTGACGACAAAAGGACAAAGTCCCTATAATACGGTCAACTAATTTATTTAAACAGGTTTCAAGATGGAATTTTTAAGCATTATATCAGTTTTCGCAAACTGTGGGACTGCAGAGTTAACTGAAAAACTTGTCCCAGAAAAATGTGAAATTAGCCCAAAGTGGCCAGCAAGTAACATTTTACATGAGTCTTAAACTGATTGAATTTGTTTACTGCACAGAACAGGTTTTAGATTACATCATGAAAGAGGCAAGTACAGTGCAACAAGAGCCAAGAAAAGATAATAGCTTATACTAAGCTTGACTCCTCTTTCTTGATTATTATTCATAAATGTATTTGATACTTAATTAGGACTTAAATAGGACTTAAATAATAGATGCATGGTAGGTTAGTTCGTTAGGTCCTTAGGTAAAGAATTCCATACAGCAGGTCCAGTGATAACAATGGCAAATTGTTTTGGTTTGGTGCGAGTGAAATATGTACAATATTACTTTAACACTGTAATGACGAGCATTTACTAAAAGTGATTGGGAAACCAATGCAGCTCGCCGTTAGAGGGTTAAAGCACTGGTGACGTGCGGTATCGTGCACATGCATTCCGACAACGGATGGATGGATGAATAAAGTGGAAGAATCAGTTATGAATAAATAATTCACTAAGTCAGTAATGAATCCATGAATCTGTAGTGTAGTACAAGAAAACTGAGATTTTTATAGCGCCATTTTTAGACATCTACACAACGACCTCAAATCTTACCAAGAGTATTGGGTATGCAAGGGCAGAGGTCAGGGTCACTCTCGTTGACCCCAAGGCCGACCTTCAACCTCCAGGCACGCACATTGGAAAGCTTCGGCAGTAGTTCCAGGCGACAGTGTTCCTCGTAATCCCACAGGAAGTACTCCAGCGTCTCGTTCGTAGGCATGGCAGCCGTCGTCTGGTCGTCTGATTTCGGTGCAGTGGTCGTCGTGGGAAAGGCTGCCATGGAGATCTGGTTCCAGTAGAGGAAAACGTTCAGTGGGATGTAGAACAGTTGGATGAGGACGACCGTAGCAACGGTTGCCTTGACGCAAAGGGAGATGCGACAACGTGGAAACATGCCGCATAGGTCAAGGTCGGACAGTATTAATATAAGGACTCAGGCAGAGTTGAAGTTCTCTTCATGTCACTGGTTACAATTCCTGCAAAGAAAAATGGGTCTAAAGTAACATTAACAGAATTAATTGTAATGTTAACAGAAAAATTCATAATGCTAAAAAATCACAGTAATGCGAAAAATTGTAACAATGGCCTTGCATCGACAATTCATTGTTTCAATGAGCTGATTTTTACAGAAACTTCCCTATTACAGAACTTGACCAGTAGTTGCCATTCCAGGGATGACCTTTTAACCTCCAGAAACATCCTTAATCCCAATGGAACATATGTAGGACAATCTTGGAAATACAGAAATTAAAGATTTTAATGATAACAAAACTAATTGTAATGTAAAAAAAATCTTGAAATGTTTAACAGAACAAGTCAGAATGTTAACAAATTGTAACACTGTGTCAACAAAATTAAGCCTGAATTATAGCATTAAAAACGAAAACCCGTACAATGCACCTAAAATACGTCTGAATGCATTGGTCATAATCACGTAGTAAGCTATTCAGCTTTTAGGGACTTCACAAATATAAGGAAGAGACACAACCAAAAAAGATCGTGTGAACCTTAATAATTCTATTATAGATCGAATTTTCCATTGGCTTGCACTCTTTAGCATAAGGAAGGCTCCTTTTGCTTTCTCTTTACTAAACTCTTCAGAACATCCAGGTGCACCAGACTTCAGAACAGTACATGCATATATATATATATATATGTGTGGACTGTGAATGCATATATATTATTAATATATATACATATACACACACACATAAACCAGTATGTATTTATTCTACTGAAGTTATATATCGCCTTATAATGATCTCTCAAAACGGCGGCTTTCACTACTCAAGTTTTGTTTGCCTTTATTAGGTACAGTTGGCCAGTAGGCCTACGCAAATAATGATAAGACAATTGAAAAAGTCACTATGCACTCTCCTATGTATACACACACTTCACATACTTAACAGTCAGTCACTCTTACTGTAACTCAAACCAGTATTAAACACATACTTTGATACTTATCAGTTTATCTGTGACTCTTGCAACTCAGCCAGTAGACTGAGTAGAGTATTTGGTTTCGGGGCTATTTCAGTTGCTGGGTTCTTCCAGCTTGTCTGCCCTTTGGCATGTGCAATTGTGCATTGTGCAATAGTCTAGCAGTTCGCTAGTGGCTCAGAGACCGAGCCTTAAAACCTTGCCCTGACAAAGACATTTCGAGACTTCTGCTCCTCTTGAAACCCATTGCAAGCTCAGCTATAAAATGAGGACAATGACCATGAGAAGATCAGACAACGAGGAGATGACTATACTAGCCACTCGGCCTCATATGAAAAACCATAAAAGTTATCCTATCCCATCTATTCTGCCACCTTCTAAGCTTATTATGTCTGTAGCGTTCTTATCAAAATGCACAAAGCATTAACTGATGCTTGTAATCCATTGTAAATGCCCAGTCAAAATCTAATTGGAAACAGAAATATTTCATTCAAACAATTTGCTGCAAAACTGTAAGTTGCCAAACACGCATATTTGAATGTTAAAAGGTTGCACATGGATTCCATTAAGTATCACCTTTCCGAAACCCACATTCCTATCACGAAAATGCCACCCTTACCTTGAAATAGGTCAGGGTCCAAGTTACCTGTGACTCAGTTCAACTGATCTCTCTATTCTCTTGTCTTAATTTAAATAATTACCTGTTCACTTCTGTTCTATAATCGGACTTGCAAATCACATACTTGTAATACGAACCTTTATTGATAAAGCCCGTACTCTTGTCTACTGTTACGTACAACTGTGTATGGTGATTGTACTAGCAATGTCTGCCAAGATCAGAAACTAGTGTGATTAGAATGAAAGCAGACATAAACTGTCTGACGTCAAAGCACATTCTCTGTCACCTGCCACTCCACAATTTCATCTAATTACTTCGTAAGGCCACAACAATACCGCCTGGCCATAGTGGCTGTATCAGAAGAGGAGTCTACAAAAGCTGTGGCAACGTTTGCATTTCTCATGTTAAATTTCCACACAACATATTCAAGAGTGCACCAACGACCAGTTTTCTTTGCGCAAAACCATCTCACTACACAATGACATTACGCTGCAATGCGATTCTGTACTACAACAATGTACCGTGATTGTGCCAACCAATACAATGCATCACATCCACCACATCTGATAGTCACTCTCAAATTCATATCTGTATCTGCCCTGTTTGTCTTACCTTACCTATTACCAACTTTACCTTACTTCACCCTACTTTAGTAGCGTAATGTAAGTTGAGGTGTTGTGACCATACCATACCAAACCATACTTTACTTTAGCTTATCACGCTATACCTTATCTCCCCTTGCCTACATCACCCTACCATATCTTACTTTAATCTCACGTAACAACACTTCAACTGACTTCTCCAAACCATACCTTACTTTCCAATATACCTAACCATACATAAACCTGACATTACCTTACCCAGCCTACCATACCAAAAAATGAACTCAAGACAAAGGTCTTGGTCTCGAGTGCACTAGCGTTCGTTTTGAAAGGCTTATCTCCCCTTGCCTAGTCTTGAGGTTCAAAGTCTGGTTTTGATCTTGTTCTTGAGGTTCAAAGTCTTGGTCTTAGACTCGACTGTCAATATGAACAAGAACTTCAGCGTGGAATAGCCTTCCGCTGCACATGAACACTGTTGCATTTAGCTCCACTGTCTATCTCTTCTTACTCTCTTTCTCTCTCATATATCATATTATATATCATATGTAAATGAGTTTAACAACATTTTCAAACTGTCTTAAAGGGCACTTACCGGTACTTAGATGAGTTATGTAGAGTTATGTACAGCAGATACTCATGCATGCAACTTAGCCATTGAGAGGTACTTAAAACACACCATATAAGTGTCTTTATACACACATATATACACGCACGCATGCAACCATTACATCAATTATCAATTTCTCATTGCAACAGGGATGCACCCATCGCCTTTTGTTCATGCCATAGTTCAGCCTCCGATCAAGAAACCTTCTCTCGACTCCGGTAACCTGTCTAATTACAGACCCATTTCAACTTTCAATTTTACATCTAAAATTCCTGAGTGTGTAGTTATGAAACCTATGTAAAGTCACCTAGCCTCGAACTCCTTAATTAATTCAGCATTTCCCAAAGTGTGTTATGTCCATTTTTTTCAAGGATATCTCTGGCAAAGGCATTGGTTTTCAGTCACCTTCATTGCTGTAATGTGCTTCTTTTTGGTATCGCAAAGTCAAACAAACTGAAACTCAGAACTGTAGCTAGATCCATAACAAAGATTGTTGGCACACACCTCTGTGCATGTGTTTTCTCTTTTCCATGTGAGAATTTTATTATAAAAGACATTTATTACAGTTTTCTCTAGTCTTTTTCGACAATTTTACATAATATTCATTTAGCCTAATTTCTCTGAGTATTGGATTAATAACAACATAGTTTTCATCGCTCAGTTTAAAATACTTTTAAACTTTATTCTCTGCGCCACATATCGCTCAATGTGAATTCACAAAGGAACTACTTTTTATGTTAATCTTACAATGCTCCTATGCAGAACTTTTTCTCTTCAGATGTTCATCAACATCACCAACTCGCTCAACTCAGAAAAACTGTTTTTCTCAATTTACGGAATCCTGATCATCCAAGAGCCATTCCACCATAGTTACCACACACCACTTCAGACATACATCTACACAGTCGTCTTTTCCTCTTCGACAACTTCAGTCGATACAAATTCAATACTCCAGTAAACAACCGGAATTACCGGATACAGACTTCTTGTAAAATTGGTTCTTGAAATGCCTGCTCGATCAACATCAAAATCGGCCTTAGTTGAGAATCACATTCTATTAGCAGATCTTCATATATTTACTGTAGTGAAGACATCTCATGAAGCCACGACTCTCTTTCACTTATTGCTTCCTCCCTCAGGCTACAATTTTCTGGATAAAACAAATCTTCTCAAATCTGAATAATTAAATCCCTTCAACATATGTTTTGCCCCCATCTTCATCCGACTCATAAAGTGCTCACTCATCACAGCTACCTTACCTACTTCTCACAAGCATGCCATTTTCCATCCTTGCATCAAAAAATCAGACCTTGACCCTTCCGATGCTACTAACTACCACCCAATCTCTAACCTATCTTTAATCTCCAAACTTGTTGAACATCCCTTTGACCGTCAGCTTTCTAACTATGTTGAGTCCAACTCTTTACTACCTCTTGTACAGACTGGTTTTCACCACCTCAACTCCACTGAAACTGCTTCTTAAAGTTTGCAATGACATAGTCACGGCACTTGACTCTGGTTTCATCACTGCTTTCTTGTTACTGTATTTCACTGCTCCTTATGACTGTGTTGACAACTCCATTCTCGTTCAAGTGCTTGAATCTGCTCTTCTCTGGATTGTTAATTTCTTGACAAACTCACTGGATTGACAAACCAATCACAATCTGTGCACCTTGGTCCTAACACATCGAAGTACTTAAATATCCTCCTTGGTGTCTCTCAAGGTGCCATACTTGACCCCCTCCTGTTTATCCTTTATACATCTAACATTGTTCATATTGCTTTCAAACATGGCTTCGCACCCTAGTACAGGCCCCCCGTCATTTCTAGAATTGACTACTGCAACTCAGTCCTTTATGGCCCTCCTGTTCTCCATTATGCTACAAGGCTTATCAAGAGGCTAAATCCTTGGGACTACATCACCTCAAGTGACCCTTTGTGAACTACATTGGCTTCCCATACAAGCTTGCATCAACTTCAAACTCTGTCTTCTTATATACCGGTTCTACACAAACTCTTCTCCTTCATACCTTTCTTGACTTGTTAGACCCTGTCTCTATCTCCAATCTAAACAAAGACTACGCTCATCATCCCAACGTGATTTTGCTGGCACACAATCACTTACAAAACTTGGTAACAGAGCATATGCCGATGACATCCAGGCATCTGTAGAGGGCTCAGCTTCAGAGGATACCTACCTAACGGAGAAAACGCTCATGACATCAGAGGTGATGTACCTGGGTGTCATCCAACCGCCTTTGGCTAAACACCGAAAGACACAGTTCATCTGGGTTGCTAATTGCGGGTATCCAAAGTTGATCTATCCAATCTTAAGCACTGCTTTCCTGGCGTCTCTTCTCTACCGCTGTGTTAGATTTGGGTGTGACCCTGGACCAGGGATTGACCTTTTCAGAACACGTGAGGATTGTATGCTGCATGTGCTTCTACACCATCTATGTGAGATTCACTTGGTAGCCCACTTGCTAACAACTAAAGCCACTAAGACCCTGATGCATGCATTCATATGCACCAGAGTTAACTATGGCAGTGCTTAACCCTATCGCGCATTAATCAGTCGCAATCTGTTCTAAATGCCTTTGCTCGCCTGATACCAAAGCTTGGGCATATATCTAGTTCTGTATGGAAGGAACTGCACTGGCTGCCTTATAGATGCAAACACGCATTGAGTTTAAGATTCCAATGCTTACGAATAGATGTCTTGCAGGCCCAAGCCCCAGTTTATCTTAGGGAGCTTTGTGTGCCAGTGCTATCCATACCAGGCTGTAGATTCCTTCACTCTACCATGCAAGGTGACCTGGTTGTACCTATGGCTCGAACTTCCACAGTGCTCCATAAAAGCTTTGCTGTGGTTGGTCCATCTTTCTGGAATAGGTTAGTTGCCTAGCAACCTCCGTAATGAACTTCTTCGTCTTTTTGCCCTTTTTCCGCAAGCGTTTGAAAAACATTCTTTTCGATCGTGGTTTGGTGTTGTCAGGTCGGGAGTGCCTCTGAGGAGTTGCTCTTGAAGTGGCGCTATATAAATGTACGATTACGATAATAATTTGCTTTAGCCTGCCCGGCCGAATTGAACAAACTTCCGGACTTTATCCATAAATCCTCAACATTATCGATCTTCAAAACCAGCCTTAAAATTTATTGTGTTTAAGATTTACTACAATTGATTTTCTGTAACATGCTTTTGTGAAAGATTCCTTATTTTGTTTAGGCACGTTATAAATGACAGTTTAATTCTAATACAAATACTAATACTGATATCAATACTAATACTAATAATAATTATATCCTCTGTGTTTAAATCAATGCATTCAAGGCTTCCTGCTCAGTAAAGAATAGTTTAAATTTGGGGAGTTACTTCATAAAACAATGAATGCTGGCCAACCTCAGTATTTATTTAAAATCAATGCTTACTCCCCAGACTCATCATTATTCAACCAGGTCAACTGAATGTCTGTCTTTCTCTGGTCATACCTAAAACTATAAATGTTCTCAGCAAATGAGCTGGCATAGTTGCTGGACCTAGATTTTAACGTCCAACCAAGGCCACACAATTTCTCCCTCTCTGATAAGGACTTGGCGAATTTCATCCCTCATATATTATACAATAACATTGTGACAGATCGCTATCTTTATATGGACCTTAGAGTTTGATCTTACTCACGTCACGTTTAGTAATAATTATGATTTGTGTGGGGTCTCAAGGACATTCGTTACAAACATATATAATATATATATATATTCGTTTATTTGAAAAAGAGACAAATCTGGGTGGCCTACCGCACCCAGTTACATGTTGAAGCATAAACCAGACAAATAAAATAATAAATGAAAAGGGTTAACAGAACTCTGTCAGTGATCACGGGCAAAGAGGACTCTACGGATAAAGTTTTTAACATCCTTTTCTGGTAGCACAAATGAATACTGTCTAGGACGCAGGTTGCAACGGGTTTTGGCGATACATATACTAACTATATAACTAAATAAGTACTAACAAACTCAACCATACGCACGGCCATTCTGACTATTGTCTTGTTCACCTCAGTGTTTTGCCTGTTGTTTTATAGATATAAACAAATATACATAAGTTTCATATTCTAAAAATCTCTCTCTCTCTCTGTATTTGCTTAGTCTGCTGTCACTTGTGTCATTCTGCTCTCAGACTCATTGTTTCAGATTGCATATCCATCATAGGCTGCCCCCCCCTTCAGTCTGAGTGGACTGATCCTCTGTATATTGACCTCATTACAGCCTGGTTTGAGTATACCATCAGCTGATGATGCCTTATGCATTGGATGCATATCACATGATGCATATAAATAAATGCATTGATCATGGATAGCCGCTACTAATTAACCATTAACAATATATTACAATGCAAAATCTTACAGTACATTACAATGCAATACACTACAAAAGAGCTGTAGATTTTAACGATTAATTAATTGATTAATAATTAAAAAATTTAATCAATTAATTTCGGCTTGTTGGATTAATTTTCATACTTAATTCATGATGTCGAGCAGCCCATTTCCGGAGTAAACAATATGGTGCACAATGATAAGGTGAAATGTTTGAGTGGAATATTAAGCCATCATTTTGCATTTAAGGTAAATGCTGATGGAAAAGTCAAAGATGGACACAAAATTAACTGTTTTCATTGCAATAAAAGTGCAATTTAAGGTTTTTTTTGTATACAGAAAGTAGTAACTACTGACTACATTTTCAGTTGGACAAATTTGAACTTTAGCATGTGGATTGTGGAATGATTGAAGTTTTTTTTAGAAAGAATATATAGTAACTGACTCAGTGATTAGGCCTACATTTTTAACAGTTTTTTATGCTTTGTACATTAGATGCATATCATATCATGCATAACTAATTAACAATTAACAATATATTACAGTGCAAAACATTACAATGCATTACAATGTAATACACTGTAATGAAATAGAATAGTGCAACATTGCCTGAAGAGATCAACATCATACCAAAGGTCAGAGGTCAGTATGTGTTGATAAAGGATCAAGTTCTGTTCTTCTGAGTTAGTGTTTAAACACTGTTTAGCTCAAGTGGGTCCACACATTTTTCAGAAAAAGGCCTTTTTCAGAAAATGTGTGGACCCACTTGAGCTAAACAGGGTGTAAACACTAACATGATGCCATGTTCATGAATACACTGGTGCTCTGTGCTTAGCTTTGGATTAATGTTTTAAAAATTCAAGTGCAATTCAGATTGTTTTTATTTCAAATAGAGGATGCTATTTTAACTCCTCAGTCAAACAGAACAACACCTACTCCCCGTTTCTACCACGTGAACATCCTGTATGTTTCAGGACTTTACTCCACACCCTGCCCTCTCTACCCCACCTACAGCTTGGATGGACTACAGCCCTTAACATGAGACCCTGTTTACAAATTAACCTCGTCCAAAAGGGTACTAGAAGAGACAACACAAAACTAGGATGTCCAAATCAGACTAGAGAGCAGCAATAAAAAAAGTCATTCTGATTATCCTAATTTTGAAAAAGCAACACAAATTACCGATAATACAGCAACTGTTAAGATTACTATATTAAACTCTCCACTCTAAAAAGGCAAACTCCACAAACATAGACAGAACACATGTTGACATATACTCTCTAGTAATCAAAATCGGTCTTGTGATAAACATAATTACATAAAGGCACTACATAAATATCTACATACAAACATATTAAATACATACATATAATTATGCAGTACTTGTGTACATACATACATACGTATGTACATAATACATGCATGCATATACAGTGTTATACACATACATACTGCTTCATACATAAATATACATGTATATGTGCTCAGATACAATTTGGCCTATGTGTCAGACTGCCCTACAAGGCACTATATAAACTATGCAGAGGATATGTGCCTCAGATTCACATTTCACAATACAAATGTAATTATAATAATATAATATTAAATGAAAAGATACATACAATCAATCAATCATACATACATAGATATTAATATCTTAACAACAGACACTTTATATGCATGTATGTATTTTCGTTTACTCAATCAGTCTTATTGTATGTCAGAATGCAACAAGTGACAATTGTTCCAGATTATAGCAGTAATCTTAATCATCCTGACCTGCAAATTTAATTCTGTATGTGTTATGTATGCATATGAATGTCTGTATACGGTATTATGTATATTATAAAGAAAACTTCTTGTGTGTAAGCATGTATGTATGAATGCAAATGCATGCATGTATGGGACGATTGTAGGCCCTCTGCATGCATACTCACAGACATAATTAATTAATTAATTCATTCATTCATTCATTCATTCAGTAGGAGTGTGGGACTAAAGCAAAAAAATACTAAGATTAACAATCCAAACTTATTAAAGCCACTTCCTTGTAACAGAAGCAACACGTAGACACAACACAATCATCAATTAACAGAATTCCATTGCAGCCATATCTAATCATTATTGTCTAATTCATTGCAGTCTGTCTGGTATGTCACCAGCCAGCTTAGAAAAATTGCCAAACAAACGTTCTTATCAGCTGGAAATGCCAAATTTTCTTACAGGTGAAACTAATTTGGAGCAAAGATAACACCGTGAGCGCTTGTGAATAAGCTGGTGTGTGCGCTTGGCTTTCGAGTGGCACTTTAGAAGTTGGAATTTACGACTTAGATTGCTAGCACTAGAGACAAAAGGTTATGCCTTACAAATGAAAAGGCATAGCACTATAGTAGTGTTGTGAAGTAGTGTAATGTAATTCAGCTTAGTTTGCAAATGAAGGTCCGTTGTAACATACGTAGGCAGATGTGATGTGGTTTATCCAAGTGTATCACACCATATTATAGACCTATTGAGTACCGGGTAGTGTATATAATGTAGTGTTGTGTAAGACAGTGCAATTCAACAATCCTTTCTCTCCTCCTAATCCATCGTTCCTCCTCTTTCCGCCACCTCCATCCTTCCTCCTCTCTCCACGTTTTACCTATCTCCTCTTTCCAGCAGCCTATTCTCTCCTCCACTTCCATCATTCCTCCTCTCTAATCCTCCATCCATCCTTCTCTCTCCCCACTTCACCCCTTCCTCATCTCTCTTCCACACCCAACTTCCCTCCTCTGTCCTCCACTCTTCCTACTCTATCTTCCACATCCAGTTTTCCTACCTTATAAATACAGTATACAGTGAATACACAAATACACTGCAATATAAACATTTGCGACCGCGCTGATGAAAACTTTTACCCATTGCCATAACATTCTAAATGGACAAATTTATAAGGAAACGAAAATTTAGCGAATCTACAACTGATGACGTGGAATCAGATTGTGGCAGCAATGAGACGGATTCTACCACCAACAGATACAAAAACTGATGCTGCTGCCACTGTTTATACATAGTTTTAGTAAACCAACCAAGACAAATATGAAAAGAAGAAATCTGTTGTGCGCGAGTGGAACGATGACTACCGGGGTGTTTAAACTATGGATTTTATATTTCCGAAGCAGAAAATTCAAAGATCTCCCCAAAGCAACCTGTCTGATCATATCTGAGCAAGGGTTTTCTCAGATGATCAACATGAAGAACAAGAAACGGAACACACTGGTCGGTGCCCTCTCAGCCTGCCCATGTATTGCACTTACAAAAACTGTGGATGCTTGTTTTAATATGATCCAAAGAAAAATCCAGGCGCAAAAATCCCATTAACTGTTAGGCCTTCTAAGACTTGAGTAAACGTAGAGTCATAGAAACAATGTAGAATCGTAGAATTCGATCAGTAGAAATTAGAATTTTAGAACCATTACAACTAGAAAGCATTCAATGTTAACATTTTCATCCATTAAAAATTTTAAAAATTTTAAATTTTCAATAAATAAACTAGTTTAACTTTAACATTTTATAATTTTAACGATATTCATATATGACAATTGCATGGAGTGTCGCCAAATTCAGTTGCAAGTTTAGGTGTGTCGTGTGCAAAAAAAGGTTAAGGACATCTGCAGCTCTAGTCTTCTTATATCCTCCTTAAGCTTACAAGCTTAAGTGTATATAAACCCTTAACACTAATTGGCTTATTGTCAGAATCATTTCAGTTATCTAAGTTGCATCCCGGATGATCCAGTATCTCGGCTGTGCCCAATGAAGTTAAGTAGCACTCAGCCTGATAGGCTTAAATATGTCACCAATCCCCCAAAGTCAAGACACCCTGTGTTGACTCAGCCTTCTATCATTCTGGGGTCAGAAATTGGGTGTCAAAGCAAGGTGGGAGGCTAAAAAGTGTCCTAGATGTTAGATTGCTGTGACAGTGGCAGTGCTTGTTCCCAGTGATCTTGTTCTAAACAAAAAAGGACTGCAACGCCGGCTTCAAGCGCCATGTTAATCAAGATATTTTTGCCCATACATCGTTCCGGTCATCAAAAAAAGTACCGGAACGCCGTACCGGTACGTTCCAGTCTTAACCGATCCCTGCTAGTTCGTCAGTCCACAGATAATAAAAGAAATTAAATAATAATAATAGATTATTGATATTTAATTCCATGAGGAATATTAATAATAATACCAATGACAAAGGCATCAACATACAACAACAATAATAATAATACCAATAACAATAATAGCAACAACAACAACAACAATAACATAATACATAAAAGAATAATAACAATTACATTAGATATTGCAATTAAATCACAGCAAAATAAGTGTAATATATTACAATATTATGTCTCTGAGCTGATATAATGTAACGTAATATAAGGGTACTTACCAGAACAGCCAGAAAGGAACCAGCAGTCGTTGTAGGAGCCACGGGAGTGAAGTACCAAAGTTCCAAACATTTATTTAGTGCCACCATAACAAACAGTAAGTACAACTCCACTGAATGTTCATTTATTTCTAATCTGGAGGAACGGAAACGGCCTTCGCAGGTGAACACACGCAAACATGAAGATCTCAACTGAGGAATATTGTCATACTCCAATCTGACTGTGCAGTTAGTTTAAGCCTGGAGGATAGTAATGCGCTTCTGCTAATGTAAAGAACATAGGTAAACACGAAGATAGTGCTGACATCTGAAATGAAGATCTCCATAGCACCTTTACGATAACGAATGTAGGCACATAGGGATGGTCACTTCAAAGGTAAACCTCTCCATCATGCAAAAAAGTCCAGATAGGTCAAAGGATGAACCTTCTCAACAGCTTAGCTATAATGAAAAACAGCAACCACGATGTTACAAATTCTCACAATTTCAGCCTAAAATAATAAACATATATTTAAATGAATGAATAAATGTGCAAATGAAGTCCATGTAGCATAGCACATTTTGAGCACATAGTTTCATCTAGCGGCACCTTATAAATCTTCTTACGATAATGATGATAATAATAATAAAAATAATAATATTCATAGCAATAATAATAGCCACAAAAGTAAAATTCATAATTTGCTTTGGATGATTTTAAATACTGAGGTATCAAACTATCTGGGGTAAACAGTGATGGTGATGATGAAGACGATGATGACGACAACGACGATTTCGACGATGACAACACATGTATGATCCATAATGTGACCATATATATATACATAGGCCTATGTAATATATAGGCCTACATGTATACATATACACACACACGACAAAAATACTTTACCTAAACTCCATACTTCTTTGAGAGTCAGGCTGTACTACTGATAGAACCAGCTTATTACAGAATAAACGCTAGGCCTACTAAAACGCAAAATATTGATTTTTGCGACGCTGTGTCAAATCATACTCAGATGCTAACTCTGAATTCAGTGGCCTCCATACAGCTCTACGCCAATGGTTGTAAACAATAAATCCACGTGCCCACCGAGTGACACTCGAAGAATTTTCATTGTCAAACGATCAAAATAATCGAGTTATTTAAACGGGACTTTAACCCATCGCCAGATCTCTCTCAGATTCCGAACTAACAGTGTAACACACACCCTATCTGGCATACGTAAAGAACTGTGATTTTATCGTTCGAAACTCGTGAATAAAACGTATTAAACTGTTTATCCGAGGTGATGAAGCTGCTACGTGAAGCGCGGTAAATCGTTTGCACATGGAATGTTATTATTTCAAGGCTGAGACAACAACACTCACCTGTGAACACGCAATCAAAACACTGCACAGAAGTGGACCCGCTCCACATATTCTCAGAGAACACACGGAGTACATCTTGAGTTTACAGCGGGCGAGGTCCTGGAACAGACGCGAGTATGTTACACTAGACATTCATTAGGCTACATGCTATTATGATGCTCCTGTACATGAGTAACATCCGCTGTCCATCGTCGTAGAAACTTTAATTTAATAAGCTACAGCGCCGCACCACCACCCGACGAGCACGGGTGGTGGTTCGAAACGAAGGTACAATCAAGTCATTTCGCGAGCCCGCCGACCAGTTTGAGTGCCAACTGCAGGAAGGCTCAGTTCAGCAATATAATAATATTAATATAGGCTATATTCGTTTATTGAGGAAAACAATCTGACAAAAACGCAGAAATGCTAACATGAGTGATAATGGATAATTAAAGTTAATTAGAAAATTTTCGAATAAACTAGTAAATATTTTTATATAATGATCTGGGAATAAATTGAGAGTTGTCTTTGGGTGGGAGAGTAAGGTTGTGTGCTCTAGGTCTTAATTGGAGAAAGCCTCAGAAATGAGAGGGGTCGGAGTGGAGGTAGGAGTTGGTGAAGTAGCCTACATGCTTTGGGTTGTGTAATATGGAGAAAAGGAGTTTCGCATCAGCTGCTATATTGGCAAGTTCAGAGACTGTTGGAAAGGATTGCTCTAGGAGAGTCTAGGTAGGCTAACCTAGGCGTTTGGCTCTTTTTAGGAGTTTTCCAGGCGTTCTTTATCGGAAGCCAGCGCAAGACCCCACCAGGATGGGGAGGCATATAGAAGTTTAGCAACGGTAGTGGCTTTGGTTACATTATGGATGGATGAGGAAGAAATGCCATGGATTTTGAGTTTTCTGATCGCATAAAAAGAGGAGGAGCAAGTTGCTGTGAGGTGGTCTATCTGGGCTGTGAGTTTGAGGTTAGGGGCTATCAGGAGCATCATAGTGTGCCGAACCTCGGCACGGGTTAGCGCCTTTTTCGCTTTGCTGCGCCTACCTGCAAGTTGGCGGTATTTCTTCTACTGTGCTAGCGATCTCTGCATAGCGCGGGAATTATTGATCGGTTTTCGTTGACCGCTTTCGCGCCTTTATTTTCGCCTGCTGTCAGCGCGGCAATGC
This sequence comes from Aporrectodea caliginosa, assembly GCA_020284085.1. Taxonomy (NCBI): domain Eukaryota; kingdom Metazoa; phylum Annelida; class Clitellata; order Crassiclitellata; family Lumbricidae; genus Aporrectodea; species Aporrectodea caliginosa. Next base: position 612,315 of record JACEVL010001042.1, read on the forward strand.
ATATAGGTTTTGGCGGCAGCCCGAGGCTATATAAGGCGAGAGCGCTGCGTGCAGCCGAGCAGTTGACGTCCGACCGTTGAAGGAGAAGGACCTTCGTCGTTAAGATAAGTGTTGTGAGGTAGATTTGGCGGGAAAGATTTTGGCGCCAATCGGAGACCAGGGAAGCACAACGACGTTAGAGACGCACTGGTACAGCATCCGTGCCTAAGCTTTTCGGTAGCAGGTTCGAGGCCGGAGTGTGCTTGCGCTTTTGGTTGACGCTTCTTCCGACAGCGAAGATCGACCGTGAGCAGGATCGAGGAACTGTTCTTGCCGGTTCTTGGTATAAAGGTTAGATGATAACGTTTCATTATTTGTACCTGGGTTCAAATCTCAATGATTGTCTAAGCGATTATTAATACTGATTGATATAGCGCAAATGCTTAAGAGGTTGACAATTTAAGTGGATGTATGATTGAACTCTGTTTCTTAGTACAATTACGCCGTCAGAGGGCGCTGTCTGTGAAAACTGAATCAAACTATTTTGGAATTATACTGTAATTAAACATATTAAAATGGAAGAGAAGGACTTGTATTTGCCTAGTGATAGAGGTAATGAAGAATGTTGGCAAGCTATAATGAAACGCCAAGAAGAACAGGCGGCCATTTTAGATATGTTAGTGACCCAATTACACTTATTGAATGCTAAACTTACCACTGATAATGATGTTGCGGAGCCCAAGAACCCGGATGCATCTCCATGCATTGGTCTGCAGACCGCAGAATCCGCGTACAATATGTCCGATGTTGATTCCCTGGTATGTGATGAGAGCGCTGCTACTCACCACTCGGTAGCACCGCTAGGTGGAGGTCTTAGACGAAGCGCCCGCTTGCAACAATTGGTGAGGCCTAAGTCAGACAAAGAATTATCTGCACCCCATATTTCTTCTTTCTCCCGAACAGAGGTTCGAACCCTTTCCAGGTATGACTTACCATGCAAACCATCTCCGCAACATCACGACCGACCGCTAGAGGCCGGCACGGTCGCTACACTTGGCACCACCAGTGGGGTTTATGGTAATGAATATTTTGGAAAGAAAAAGTTGATTGAAGAAATAAGGGAAGAAGATTATAACAGTGAAGATAAATGTCTTAAAACACAGATGTCATTTAATCAGCCGATAGGTAAGAATAGAGTTGATGCTTGGCATGCTTTGGACTTTGATGAAGATGAACATGAAGTATGGATGAGTGAAGGTTATGCTCATAAAATTCGGATGAATGATGAAAATGAATCTGAAATTGGAAATAGAATGGCAATGACAAGATTAAATAGGCCTAAGACTTGTTGTTATGATGAAAGTACTAGTACTAATACTGAGTATTTAGTTACAGATAAATTGCCCTCTCGGAGCCCTGTGAATGAAGACGAGTTGAGACGTCAGTCGTCTTACAAACAAAAGTCGTCGCCTCACTTTGCTCGATACGCAGCCCAGGCCCAAGACATGCGCTCCTACTATGCGACGCCAGACAATGCTGCTTGGTCCTTCGTCGATACTGAACGTCGAACGACAGGTATTCCCATGTCTGCGACGACGCCGATAACCTCGGGGCCTAGATACGTGATGTCGACCTGGTCTCCCGCTACGTTGACCTACGCAACCGCGGAACAAGATCAAGTGCTTCGTGATGCGATGTCCACTCGTCCTTCAGTGAGCTACGGGTCAATTCTTCGAAGCACTACCGGACGAGAAGTCACAGACGCGACGTCTCTGATGGGTGATCTGAACCTGAGAGCGAGCAAATCTTACGTGCGTTCATCCCAATGGCAACAACCGCGTCCTGAGACTGCTGCCTGGCCAGAGCAAATCTTTCAAGGGGGTCGAGCCAAAGAATTGGTGCCGTCTGACGATAAGAATAGAACCGCCACGTCGGAGCCTGCTTCGATCATCGAGACAGAAGCTGGTAAGAGCAACTTCCGGTCTACGAAAGTGATGGTGTCGTCGGCTACACAAACGAACAAGTTGGTGTCGAATCAGAAACTTCCGCCAGCCAGTGAACCGTCTGGGCCGTCAGACAAAGAAACGATGCTAGCTGCAAAGAATTCTACTTCTCCCGAGACTGCTTCGCCTCGAGCTTCTCGCCAGTGGATCAAGCTTGGGTCGTACAATGGAAGAACTGCGGTGGAAGCCTTCATTAAGAAATTTGAAGTCTGTGCCCGAAATAACTCTTGGACAGATGATGAAAAACTTAACCAGTTGATGTGTGCGCTAACTGAGCCTGCCAATCAGCTGTTGTGGGAATTTGATTCTGCTACCGTCGTCACGTGGTCTGATTTGATTCAACGCCTCCGACAGCGCTATGGTGGTACTGATCAAATGACTCTTTACCAGACGCAACTCAGCACTCGTCGACAAAAAGAAGGTGAGGACTTGGGAGTTCTTGTCCAAGACATTCGCAGATTAATGAGCCTCGCATTTCCTGGACCCACTACAGTCCACAGTGAATCAATTGCCGTCAGATCCTTTATCGACGCTATTCGAGATCGAGAGGTTGCAATGAAAGTCCGAGAGAATGAACCATCCTGCCTCGATAAAGCTTACAACCTGGCGATGCGATACGAAGGGTATCGTAAAGCAGAAAAGAATGACTTCGATCCACAAGAACGTCGTCCTGCCCGGGTTAAGACAGTTAAAGAAACTGACATTAACCTAGAGACGATACAGAAGATGATTGATGATGCGCTGGCTCGACAGAAACCTTTCGGTGATAAACACAGATACTGGAAGAATCTGAAGTCTTCTCCAGCCATGGACTCGTCAACCGATGATCGCGAACAGATGAGAACAGAACGATCAACTAATCGGGCTCAACCTTATCAACGGGCCAATCGTTCGAATGATTGGCGAGCCACCAAGACGTGCTACGAATGTGGTCATCCGGGTCATCTGGCACGTCACTGTCCGAATCTATTTGTTACAGCGCCACCTGAGGACACAACTGAAAGCCAACCAACGGTAACCAATCTACATCACATTGTCGGTAGTAGTAATGCTTACCTGGCGCTACGAATAAATGGAAGAAATGTATGGGGTCTCGTGGACACAGGCTGTGAACTTTCATTAGCACCGGCTTCGCTTGTGAAAAAGGGAGACTTGGTGAAAACCAGACAGCTTTTACGCGCGGCGAATGGCACAGAAATCCGTGTCGTCGGGGAGACTCTGTTGTCCTGCGAGACAGAAGGATACACTTTTGAGGCGCGCTGCTTGGTGTCGGAACAGATTTCAGAACTTATTCTCGGATTGGCGTGGCTTGAAGAACAAAAAGCTCAATGGCATTTTGGGGAGCCTTGGATCACCATCAATGGTCATGTTCTACCAATCCATAATAGGCCAGAACCTGTGAAATGCCGAAGAATTGCCATTGCTCGAGACGTGAAAGTGCCTCCGATGAGTGAGATGGATATTGAAGTATTCGCCGTTCTACCAAGCCTGTCTATAGAATGTGGAACCTGGGCTACACAACCACAGCAACTGGACTCCGGACTATGGGTTGCTGGAACGCTGCTGCCCGACCGACTCAATGACTTAGTGGTACGCATAATGAATCCCACTGGTCAAACCGTGAAATTACGCCGAGGTCTACAATGGTCGACTGAAGATGTTGAGATCATGGAAGAAAAACATATGAAATCAAATCCTGGAGAATGCAACGCTGTGTGTGAGACGAATAAACCGCTAGACGAGAAAACGATGGAACAGACCTTAGCGCCGCTCTGGAATGAAGTCGCCGAAGATGTGCCTGAATCCATAAAAGAAGATCTTCGCCGTCTTATTCTGCAAAACCACAGTGCCTTCTCGCTACATGAATTCGACTTAGGATACACGGAGATCCTACAGCATGAGATCGATACCGGAGACGAAAGACCCGTGAGGCAATCGCTTCGTCGACAGCCGATGACGTTGCTTCCTCTTATCGATGAACAGATTGACAACATGCTGCGGTTGAAGATTATCGAACCTTCGATGTCCCCCTGGGCAAGTAACGTTGTCATCGTGAAAAAGAAAGACGGTACGCCACGCTTCTGCGTAGATTACCGGGCTGTCAACGCAAAAACACGTCCAGACGCGTTTCCGCTTCCGTTGATCGCTGAATGCCTTGATAGTCTATCTGGTTCTCGATGGTTCAGTACATTTGACCTGAAGGCTGGGTATCATCAATTGGCCGTGCACACGAAAGATCGACACAAGACAGCTTTTATTACTCGGAAGGGTAGCTATCAATTCAGAGTCTTACCCTTTGGGTTAAGCAATTCACCTGCGTCTTTTTCCCGCATGATGAATTTAGTCATGGCTGGCCTGAATTTTGAAATTTGTTTAATATACCTTGATGACATTATCATCTTCGCAGCTGATTTGAATACCCATCTAACCAGAATTGCTCGGGTGTTAGAACGACTGAAGACCGTGGGACTTAAATTGAAACCAAACAAATGCCACCTCCTTCAGCAACAAGTAACTTTCCTGGGACATGTCGTTAGTAAAGAAGGAATCCAAACTGATCCTGAAAAAATACGAATGGTATCTGAATGGCCAACACCGTCATCGCTACGAGATGCTCGGTCCTTTGTAGGTCTCTGTGCCTATTACCGCCGCTTCGTGCCTGACTTTGCACATGTGGCAAGACCTTTACACGCGCTTACTAAGAAGGGCATGAGGTTTCACTGGTCGATCGAATGTGACAATGCATTTTGTGAATTGAAGAGGTGCTTGACTGAAGCCCCTGTTTTAGCGTTGCCGAATGATCGAGACTTGTACATCTTAGATACCGATGCCTCTTACGAAGCTATCGGGGCCGTCCTTTCTCAAGTCCAAGAAGGACAGGAGAAAGTCATTTGTTTCGGAAGTCGTGTCTGCTCAGATGCTGAGAAGAATTACGATGTGACTAGGAAAGAACTGCTGGCTATGGTTCATTTTCTTAAAATGTACCGCCAATACCTTTTGGGGCGCAGGTTTGTCCTCAGAACAGACCATTCTGCACTCCAGTGGTTGAGGAAAACGCCTCAACCTATTGGTCAAAGCGCAATATATTATTATTATGTGACCATCTATGTCTCGGTTTCTCACCCTGCATGGCTGGTTAGCCAATCTACCTAGGATACCCAACCGCAATGGCCATCACTGCTCAATCACTTGAGCCTACCTACGACTCCAGCCGCTGGCTGTACTCGATCTAAATTAGATTAGACCTTATCCAATTCCTAGTATCTGCCTGACCACTGGCTATTCTTGTGAGCGTGACTTTCCCTGTGTATTTAAGTACTTCTGTGCAATAATTGTCTATCTCAGGGATCCTGAGTGGCCGAGTGGGTTGGTAGCCTGCTCGTCACGCCGGCGCCCCGGGTTCGCTTCCCGGTCGGGTCGGTTTATCATAGATTAATTTCTCGGATCTTTACTGCGGGTGGCTCGGTCGCATTATAAACGTGGAGTACAATACAACACACAATACAACACATCACAATACAACTGGGGCGCGGTGGTTTAGGGGTATGTTCGGTGCCTTGCAGCTGGAGGGTTGCGGGTTCGAATCCACCTCAAAGTCGCCGCGTAGGGACCCTGGGCAAGTCCTTCACTCGCAATTGCTCATGCGCTTCGGCGTGAAACACCGATTCAGCGTCCGCGCAGTAGTCGGGAGCGCCTCTGAATGGGAAATCTGGTTGGGGCGCTATAACAAGTGTTCAAATACAATACAATACAATATCTGCCGTCTTCTGTCACTGTCTCTATGTGTTTCATTCTATGCATCGATGTCTGTCTTTCTCTGTCTGTGTCCCTATACGTGTAATCGTTAGTCTAACTCTACCATCTTATGTATGTGCTACCGTAATCTTCTTTGACTGCCTTACTTCTCTTTCCTACGATTCTTGCCTGTTCAGTGAGTTTTCCCTTTAGTATATATTCAATGCATTGTCTTGTCTTATCGCCTAGAATCCTAGACCATATTTCCACTTTCTGAATACCGGTTAGCAGGGCAGATCTGTCTGTCAAGACTCAAGACTGACATTTCTAGATCTCTTTATACTCGTATATATGTCTGTGGTACACTTCTACATCTAGCCTACAATCATGCAGTATAATGCCATAGCTTCTATAGTGCCTCCTGGCTGTCTCATAATTGTATATAAAAAAATTATAGCACGAGCGGGACTCGTGACGCTTATTTATCGAATTTACCATTGAACAAGGAGAGCCTCCTAAGCAACCATCCTCAAGATCAGCCTCTGCCTCCTTAGCAACCAGCCTACTTAGCAACCGACCTCCGTAGCATTTAGCCTTTTTTAAGAACCATTCTTCTTAGCAACCTACCTTTGTAGCAAGCAGCCTAGACGTCATCCTCAACCTCTTTAGCACCCAGTTTCAAAGTCAGATTCATCCTGTTTAGCAACCAGCCCATTAGCAACCGGTCTCTTTAGCAACCGGCCTCCATGGCTATCGACCTCTTCAACAACCGTCTCTTTCAGCAGCCAGCTTTCTTTACAGCCAGTCTCGAGGCCAGCCTCAACCTCTTTAGTAACCACGTTCAATGTCAGTCTAGGCATCTTTAGCAACCAGCCTAAGTCTCTTTAGCAACCGTCCTTCTTTGCAACCAGTCTCTTTAGCAACCAGTCTTCTTAGCAATTAACCGCCTTAGTGACCTCCCTCTTTAACAACCGCCCTTCTTAGCAACAAGTCCTCCTTAGCAACCGCATTTCTTAGCAAAACAAGTCTTAGGCTGATATTGAAGCTAGTTGTTAAGGAGATTAGCTGCTAAAGAGGCTGGTTGCTAAGGAGTCTGGTTTCTAAAGAAGCTCATTGTTTTGGCGTTCTGTAGCTAACGACGTTGGGCTCACCTTGAAACTAATTGTTCGGGAGATTGGTTGCTGAGATTGCTAAGATTGGTTGCTAAGGACATTGGTTGCTGAAGGCTGGTTGCTATGAAGGTTGGTTGCTAAGAAGACTGGTTACGAAAAAGATTGGTTGCTATGTTGTGCGGTTCCAAAGACGCTGGTTTCTAATGAAGCTGAGTCTGACCTTGAATCTTGCTGCTAAAGAGATTGGTTGCTTAGGAGGCCGGTTGCTAATGATGCTGGTTGATAAGCAGGTAGATAGCTGAAAATGCCGATGCGGATCTTAAGTCTGGCTGCTAATAAGTGTTGCATTTCGTTGTTCTAAGTGTTAGCATCATCCATTGAGTATAATATATTAGTTTATTTTTATATAAGACTAGACGTTGCTACCCGGCTTCGCACGGGTTATCTCTACGTTTATATATCGTTACCGCTTGATTTGCGTAGTTAACTTTGTCTGTTTTGTCTGGTACTCACCAGGTACGCCCATGTATTTGAATTTGCTTTATATATATCGTCCTCGCTGGATTTGGAAATGTAAAATGTAACCTTCTCTTTTTTCTATAGCGACCGAAAAATTATAGCCTGGACCCTGCTCATTTTTCAATGAATTGATCGAATGAGTCCCAACCTTTCACCACCGCTCGCCCGTTTGAATGGACGCGACGCCATCTAGTATTCCCGTGCAAGGACCGTGCTAGCCCAAGATTTAAATTTATGAAATAAGTCAGCACCGGGAAGCGAACTGCGATCCGCACGCTCTCTATAATAGCACAGAGGCGCATGAGACGCAACATATACGCGGTTCGATGACGTCTTTGGCTTATCGGAGAAATCCCAAAATGCCTTGCGAATGCTGTATTTAGGAGGCCGTGTGCCATATGACGTTATGAGAAATCAGAAATTTCGGCGTAATTTGCAACGGTAGCCACCACTTCGAAATTTTAAATGTCCATATATCAGCATTTAAAGTAAATTGCGAGCTGAAAGTAGTCGCATTTACCTACAAATTCCCGTAAGAATGTTTTGTAAAAAATTTCAGATCGCTAAAGCGTTCTGTATCAGAGCCTTTAGTGGGAGGACAAACAAACAAACATACAAACAAACAAACATACAAACAAACAAACATACAAACAAACAAACAAGCGGAAGGACAAATTTTGAGCCTTATAGCATAAGATTAAAATTGTATCAACTTTAATGCAGAAGTAAACTCTAGACCGAAAGTAACTAAACCGGAAGTTTGCATTAACAAGAGTTCTAAGGAAATTAAAGTACGCAATGCCTGAGCTAGTGTGGAATCTAGGGTACAAATCACCTGCATGGCGTACGTTGTGCCTAGGTATAATTTAACCTCTACAGTATGATTAGATGAATAATTGCTTCACTTCCGATAAATTAAACTAGAAAATTTTCATAGAGTATTTAATTGATATCTTGTACATTTATTATTAAAAATGGTGACCCGTCAGAACGGCCCAGGACAAATCGGCCCCGACAAAACGGCCTCGACAAATGGGCCCCGACAAAACGGCCCCGACAAAACGGCCCCCGTCAAAATGGCCTCGACAAAACAGCCCCGTCAAATTGGCCCCCGTCAAATCGGCCCCCGTCATATCGGCCCCCGTCATATCGGCCCCGTCAAATCGGCCCCCGTCAAATCGGCCCCAGTCATATCGGCCCCAGTCATATCGGCCACATACAAAATATCCAATGTTCCAAGTACTTTTAAGCTTACACTGACAAACTATGTTGAAATGAGGCCTCAGGCGACGGTTCAGCTGGACAATGGACTGCGGGGACCATCGTCTAATTGCTAACTGGTTGGCGTATTTAATTATTTAAATGCTTTCAATGACAACTATCATTAATCCAAACTTCTATTTACGCAACATATCATTTTTCATAAATCCAACTTCCATTTTAACGCCAAAATTATTTTCAGCAATGCAACTTCCATTTTAAACTGACCACATAAAAGAATTTGGCAACGTAAACTACGGTTTTACCAATCCGAGTTCCATATACGCAAAGAATTCTATTCACCAATCCAACTTAAACGTACTTGGGACATGGGATATTTTGCGAGGGACCGATGTGATTGGGGCCGATATGACTGGGGCCGATTTGACTGGGGCCGATTTGACTGGGGCCGATTTGACGGGGGCCGATATGACGGGGGTCGATATGACGGGGGCCGTTATGACGGGGGCCGAAATGACGGGGCCGTTTTGTCGAGGCCATTTTGACGGGGCCGTTTTGTCGGGGCCGTTTTGTCGGGGCCCATTTGTCGGGGCCGTTTTGTCGGGGCCGATTTGTCCTGGGCCGTTGTGACGGGGTACATTAAAAATATAGCAGCTGTCAATTTCGCTACCATTTTAAAGTCTTTAATTTCTTAAATACGAAACTTCTATGGCTTAACCAGAGTGCACAATGTTCGAGATAGTGTGGAATCTAGGGTACACGATGTACTCGACAGTACGATGAGCCTAGAGTACACCTTACCTGCATAGAGTAGGGCCTACGCTATGTCTGGATGTGGGCTAGGTATTTCGTACTCTAGAGTGCGAGGTACCTGTAGGTGCGGTGGACTCTAGAGTACATTGTGCCTAGGTATGATGCACTCGAGAGTACGTTTTAGTCTAGAGTCCACCTTATCTGTATATATTGATCCTTTTTGCATGTGATCACTGATAGATATCTAAAATTAGCGTTTCGAAAGTGAAAACGTCTGGTTTGACGCAGATGGGGAAATTCTGTCTTGCGACCGCTTATACCGTAGAGAAACAACTAGAAGATAATTAACGTGTCTACAGAAGTAATAGAGAGAAATTACGGATATATATAAGTCATTTCCTGTAGAAACCGTTGATAATTGCAGTGTCAAGATTTTCCGTTGAAAACGTTCTAAACTTATAGGCTTACTGCGGTTCACTGAAGGTAGAGCTACAACAAAATGGCCGAAGCAGTCACTGCAAGTGTTATACAACAGCTGGACGATCTGACAGAATGCAGTATTCATCGCGGTACGTTTGAAAATCCGAGGCAATTGCCGTGTTTGCATTCTTTCTGTCTACCATGTTTGGTAAATTATACGAAAGATAATCCTCTGGCTAACAACGTTACTTGCCCGTTGTGCAGAAGAGAGATAACAGTTCCAGCTGATGGAATCGAAGGATTCCCTAGAAATTTCTTTATTGACAAAATTATCGAAATTAAAAGACTAACTGGCCCAGCGCAGAAAGATACTCTGTGTGATTTATGTCGAGAGGACGAAGATCTGCCATCAGATGTTGTTCCAGTGGCTTCGATGTTTTGTGCTGAATGCCGAAAGAATCTTTGTGACCGGTGCACAAAGGAACATCGAAGGCACATGAAATCCCACAGTGTCCTTGAAATGGGCAGTGGGGAAATAAATGACGAATTGGTTAAGAAGCTAGAGGTCAGTTTCTGCAATGACCACTCCAGCAAAGCCGTGGAAATGTTTTGTTTTGACTGCCAAGCCGTGATATGCATGATGTGCTTTGCTGAAAAACACCAGCTGCACAAATGTTCAGAAATTAATAACTCGGCCAAGGATTTTCGAAAACAGATGGAATGTGAAATCGACACAATTTCAGTTTGTTTATCTCAGGGTGAAAAAACTAAAGAAATGATTGACAAAAACAAAGATGACTTTCTCCAACAAATTGAAAGTGTCGAAAAGGAAATTATGGAAAGAAGCGACGAGCTGAGAAGAATTATTGATAGAGATAGTAATCTACTTTTGGCTGAGCTAAGAATCATAAAATCAAGTCACCTCAAGGACATGCAGATTAGAGACGAAGAACTTCAAAGACATCTGACGATAATTGCGAGTTTGAAAGCATATGGGGGAGAAATTGTTAAAATTGGTTCAGCCAGTGACATCTGTCGTTCAATTAACCAGTTTCGTATGAGGACCACGGAAGTACAGGCAACTGTAGATGAAGAGCCTTTCTGTGAAATGGTTTGCAGAAACGTTTCTTTTCAATCGACGGAATTTCAAGAAAACTTGGAAAGAAATATTTTGGGGAAATTAGAAGGTGAGATTCTAAATTTTGTTCAGTGCGCCTTTGTTTTAGTTCTTCTAACCTTTGATAAATTGGATTGAACCATTTGTTTTCTATCAAAAATGGTTGTTTTAAGCTGAGAATAATTTTTATGAAGCAGCAATAACGTAGCGCTATAACGTTCAATCTATTATGCATAGTGATTGATTTTTCGGAGGCAAAATTGTAGAGATAAATGTAATGTCATGTAAATCTTCGAAATTTCTCATCCCCACACTAAAGGCACGTCGGGGAGACCAGTTTATTCACCGGCGCTGAAGATCCAAGAGGCTAACGGTTAGCATTATGCAGGGTATTAAGAAGTGTGTCTCTCTCGCGGTTAACTTTCGGCCCACAGAGCGCTCCGGTGGGTCTTCAGATCTTGGAGCGTGGGCAACATTCCTGCAGTTTGTGTTTTCGGACAGTAAATTGAATTGTAAAAGGCATCTTTTGCATCCTCTTCATCGGTCGGTGCATAGGCCACTATGAATGCTACAGAGGCTAAGAGATTTCGGAAGACATCGACAAAATAACCTGTCATTAAATGTGGTAAGGTGGTGACCGGACAATTCGGAGCCGGACAATTGGAAGCGGACAATTCGGAGCCGGACAATAATATTGAGAGCGGACAATTCGGAGCTGGGCAATTGGGAGCGGACATTTTGGAGCAGATAATTCGGAGCAGACAATTCGGAGTCGGGCAAATCGCAGCGGATAATCCGTAGCGAATTGAAGATTGTGTGAACGTACAGGACTCATACGACGAACAGACATTTCTTTTAGTATTTATTTAGTGGCAGCAAACAAATCGTTCTCTGATCTTCCAGCTCTGTGAAATAATGGCATCCTATACCTCGCGTATAGAAGATCCTGAACATAAAATTTAAATAGACTAGAAGTGTCGGCAATTTATCGTTTTGGCGCTCTAAATTATTCGCCCATTGTAATTCTTTCTCAAATAGAAGCTGGATCGATGAATGTTTTGCTCGGTTAAATAGAAGTTGGATCGTTAACAATAATTGCTGCTTAAATAGAAGTTGGATTGATGGAAAAGATTCTTGGTTAATAGAAGTTGGATTGATGAAAATAATTGTTGCTTAATTGTTGCATAAATAGAAGTTGGATTAATGAAAATAATTATCTAAATAGAAGTTGGATTGATGAGAAAAATTCTTGTCCGCTCCGAATTAGCCGCTCCCAATTGTCCGGCTCCCAATTATCTAAATAGAAGTTGGATTGATGAGAAAAATTCTTGTCCGCTCCGAATTAGCCGCTCCCAATTGTCCGGCTCCCAATTGTTCGCTCCGAATTATCCGCTCCGAAATGTCCGCTTCGAATTGCCCGTCTCCGAAACGTACGCACCCAATTGTCCGCTCCAAATTGTCCGGCTCCGAATTGCCCTAGAACCGGTAAAGGTAGTCAGTGTACGAGAGGCTTAGGCCTATATAGGTCTACTAAAGACGAGAGCCATCCAAGCCTGCCGGATGTTTCCGTCTGGTTGCCAGACGAAAGTACACTGTGTAACTGGATGGAAGTTTCTCCGACGTCTGACCATCTCACTTCTTGAAGGCCCATGATTGCTACCTTCATAACCTCAAACTTATCCATTAATAGCCTTGCCTTACATAGTTCTAGGAGAGTGGAAGCATGAAGTTTCCCTACCCTTAGTTTCCCTCGGATGCCAAGTCCTTTTCATCTGTTATCGCTCGTTCTGAAGTTTGCAGGGATTTCGCCACCAGATCTTTTTACGCTCTTATCTACAATCTGTATTAGCGACGATATAATTAACAATGCAATGTCAGAAACAAATATTCTCACAGCCACTTGCCAGGCGGGCGGGCGGTAGATAGCTGGCCGATCCAATACAGAAAACATCTAGATCGCCCTTACCTGTGACCGTCTTCCCAAATCTTATCTCCCATGACTCGAATCCTCTCCCGGAGTCGCCCTTTAGGCAGCGGGAACCAGATTTATTTCATGGTGACCTGTGTTCGTCATAATATTATCGCGCTCTCATATTCGAATAAGTATCTGTGATTTTTTCACCATCGCCCTCCGCAAGCCGATGAGAACGCTACTGTTGTTCAGCGACTGCTTTTGCTCCATGGAGTCTCGGCATATTTCACAGCTAATCTCATACAGTCCTTAATGGACGCCATTCCACTATCCGCCACCTGTCGACGCGTTGGGTTATAGTACGGCGCTACAATTTTCCCAGAAGGTGGCATAGTTGTACTGAGTATTAAGAAGTACTATTGTTTTATGCATAGTATATTTTTATTCTTGCAGTGAATTCTGAAAAACGTATGGTTAAAGACATAAGCGATCCAGAGAAATCTTTGCAGAAAACACTCAACGTAAAACCTGGGAAGAAAGATACAAGTATAAACGTTGCCTCTGCCTCAGGAAATAAATCAGAGTATGATAATAAAAGCCAAGGGATTCAGTCACCAGGTGCAGCTACTACCGCTAGTTATCCACTGCAGCAACCGACAAAACAAAAGAAGTTAATGCACCGTATTTCAATGAAACTTGAAGATCTAGCAACCACAGATGACATTAAAGAAGATGAGAAAACACTAATTATAAAGAAAATCAATGCAAAGGACACCATGCTGGAACATGACACCATGGGAATTAGTGGGAAAGAAAGTAATGTTAAACTTGATATATGTGAGGAAGGAAAGGTAGATGACAAGTATAAAGAAATAGGCCTGGACAAAGCAGCCATAAAGTTTTCCAAGGCAGAATATAATTCAGAATATGATAATAAAAGCCAAGGGACTCCGTCACCGGGTGCAACTACTACCGCAAGTTATCCACCGCAGCAGCCAACAAAACAAAGGAAGTTAATGCACCATATTTTAATGGATGAAGATGCATATAAATACATCCAGAGATTCTTACATCAGGAACTTGAGGATCTAAAAGCACTTTGCAACTCTGTACAAGAATTAAGAGACGAGGCCTCAAACTTCTATCTGGGCTATACAGTAAAATATGAGGTGGAAGATGAAACAGTCAGAAGAAGATTTCAAATGCTGATAGATCAAGTAAAGGTTGGAGAATATTATGTACCCGACATGGTCAATGCAAGTGACTTAGAAAGTGTTGTACATGCTTCATATAAATCAGAAGCAATGATGACATCTGTTCAAAGTGAGAAGAATTCTCTGAAAATAGTTGGTCGACCAGATAAAGTAGATAAATTGAAAAAGCACATTGCAGAAACAGTTTCAGAACAGCTACTGTCACAAAGACAGTTGTCAAAAGAAAACACGCACACTTCTGAACAGCCATGTAAGCGACAGTCTGGGGTGAAATTTTACCACCACATATCAATTAATAAAAATTTATACACATACATTTCAGTACAGTGTCGACAAGAAATAGAAAAAGCATCAAAATGCTGCACTTTATTAACATCATGTCAAAAAGGGTCATCATTCACCATTGACTTTCAGTTGAAGGACTCGAGAGATGAAGGGTTTGTTAAACGTATATTTGAAAAACTTATGGGCCAATTCAAAAGTGATGAATGTATGGTTCCGAAGGGAACTGACTTTGCTGGTTTAGCTTCTGTTATACACAAAATGAATACTTTAACAGAGGTAATGATATTTCCTCATGAGGACAAACAGTTGCTGAAACTGATTGGACCACAAACTCAAGTTTCCAAGACAAAGAAGTGGATTGAAAGTCTGATTTCCGACACCATACAGTCTGAACAGCTATCCAAGCAAAAACCCTATTTAACTAATCCAAATGTTCACAGCTCACCCATAACCGACCGACCAGCCAGCAGCAGCAAACAAAGCAGACCATGTGTCTCTACCTCACTTAAAAAAATCAATCCTGTGAGTCCTCCAAGAAAAGCGAGTGAACGCTTTAAAATTACTTCAACCACTCCAGACTCATTAACATATGAAAGCAAAAGAGTGAAGAACAAACTGACAGTTCGAGTCCTTTGTGCAAACGTAATAAAACAGAACACAGATGTCCTCGTCAGTTATGAAGACGAATGGTTGCAAGACTGCACAGACCTGGCGATAGCTATGAAGGAAGCAGCTGGACCAGATGTAGAACGAGAACTGGCCAACATAAGTAAAAATCGTGGACCTCTGGAAGTAGGTCAGGTTGTCCACACATCATCTGGAAAACTCTGGCCTTCTGTGAAATATCTGGCTCATGCAGTTAGTGCCAAAGGCAGCCAATATCATCCAGAGGACCCAAAAACTTTTGAAATCGTTTACAAGACATTCCTCAACTGCTTTAAATACACAAATTACAAAATATGCAAGAATTCCATCAGCATTCCTCCAATTGGGTTGTGTAAGTTTAACATAGGCCTACTATGATTCTAAGTTATACCGTTGTACTAATTTCTCCTGCAGAGGACAAAACAAAACCGCAATTGGCACTAGATGTTACAATTAGAACAGTAACCGCAACCATGGAAACACCAATAGCAGGAGCAATGACAAACTGCAACGATGGCAACAACAACAACATAATGACAACTACTAATGACAACATTAAATTATTAACAGTAGCAGTGACAGTTACAATTACAGTGAGATATTATAATCATTTTAAAGAACAATAATACTAATTGCTATTATTAATTAATGAGTTCTATATCGCTGGTGTCTAATGCACAAAGTATTAACCGAAAAGCACACCAAACCCAATCAGTAATCCGGCCAATATACAGAAGATAGTCAGCTAAGATGGAAAGGCAGCTTATGCAGGAAGAGCATTTTGAAGGAGATAAGTCTTAAATTGAGAACGAAATGATATAAGCAGCTGAGAAGAAGTAACAGTTACAGGTAGAGAGTTACAAAATCTAGATCCAGTATACGAAGATGTAGTTCACCAAGAACAGTCCTAACGTTGGGTATGACCAGAGAAAGACAATTAGCTAACGTGGCTGAACAAGTCCAAAGGATAAGGACTGATTTTAAGAGTTGTATTGCATTCATTCATTCGGGAATTTATATAGCGCCCCTTAAAGGAACCTCCTCAGAGGCAAAAGTTAAATGTTTTATATAGTTTGAGCACAATTTGAAACAAATCCTTTGCTGAATTGGAAGACAATGCATAGGTTTAGTCATGGGGGATTATATTCATATTTTGGCGTCGTAGTTATGGCTCTAGCCAACGAATTATAATTTTTGCCATCTAAATGCACTTTACTTACTCAATAATAATAATAGTTTGATTTTCCAGCATTATCTTGACCCAGTATAAAATCAGACAAGCAAAACATTAATTCGTAAAATCAACCCAAATTTTCAAATATGGTCTTCTCAGTAAATATACATCCCAGTGTTAGTATCTTTTCTTCCAGCTCATCACTTATGTATGTGCAATTGTTTTGTAGATATTTATTAATATAATTGGCAAGTGCCAGCATAAGTGTAGGCCTATACCAGCCTCACAGCCACACGGCTTACAATTTTGAATATTAGACTCCGAAAACTGTTTACTGTGCTTCAGATATAGTACGGAAAGTAAGGAGCCTGACAGTCAACGAGAGAGTTTAATATATAATAACACTAAACCTAGCTTCATGCATGCTGGTTTAGGCAAGGATTAGTCTATGTATATAATATGTATTACCTGATGCGTATACATTAACAGTTATTGTGACTTAATACTTGCGATTATTTTTCATTTATATCTGAAAGAGTTCATTCATTATAGTGATGTTTACAAGACATTCTGTTTCTATACGGTCGTTAAAAATGAATTAAAAACGGCGAATCTTGCTTCACTATAAGCAGGCAACAAATACAATTGAAATTGCCAGGCATCAAATATACTACGAACAGTACCATTTAAAAAACAGTAACTGTTGTATCTTTTTAGGTACATATGGTGTGCAGTTGGTTTCAGCGGCCTTCGTTCAAGCAGTTGAAGAGTATGATGCAATGGCAGAAGCAACAAGTTCCATCATTCCTCTGCGCAGCATACACTTTGTTGTCCAAGATCCAAATCTTGTTAAGCAGATGATTGCTTCAATAAAATCATTGATGGAATAACTTAGGAGACGAAAATACGAAAAGCAAATGGCATCGAAATTCCTAATCTGTAGCCTATAGCTGTTATCCAAATGTATTTTTTATATAAGTTAATCACGCTTATTTATAGACTCGTATACTTCTTATCTCCAGCGACGTACAGTACACACAAGAGGAAAGCGAGCAGGTTGACCACTTCTGTTGTGATATTAACCTGCCATTCGTTAATTAATTACCTGGTCATGGCGCCACTGTTCATACGATCACGCAATGAAAACAACTAACAATTAAAGTACTATCATTTAGCTGCTAGAAAACGCTTTTTTCTGGATAGAACCTTTTGTGAGGAACAAAATTCATTTACATCAAACTTCTACGAGAAGTTTTCATTTGTTATTTCATATATTATCACAAATCTTGCACAGGTTTTCTCATATGAGAGGTATTAATTGCACAAGATTGATTTGTATGTAGCCTATTGATAGTGCAAAACTCTCTTTCTGTCCAACAATATTGATGTTGATTTGCTAATCTTATCATGTGCTGATAACGGATTTTTTCCTGATTGTTTTGTTGATAGTCAACCTACTTCTAGCTTCGTGATTGCTTTTGTTCTTGCTCTTGAGTTATCGGTCCCGCGTAATAAAACTTTGAACCTGATCTAAATTTTATGGAAAATTGGTCAGCATTTCTTGTCAATATCACACTTATAGCGAGCTAAATAAAATGTTTGAAACTAAATAACTGCCGTAACTGAGATTTTGTCTACGTCGGCCATTCTCTAGGCTGCAGGACGAATATAGCCAGATCACGACACGCAGATTAAGGAGGAGCTTTGTTCCTATAGTAAATGATGAGAATATTAACTTTGGTTGTGCTGCTTTCAAATATAGTTGACTGTAGAACCCCTGAACAAACATACAGATATTAGGCCTACCGTGGGGGGGCGGTGGCGCGTTGGATAACAGCTAGCGTAGAGAACGAGAGGTACCGAGTTCGAGCCCCGTAGGGCGGATATGCTTTGTAGGCTGCTATTAGCGCCGTTGTATTGCAGGCTGTCTGTTCTGTTAGTAGTTAACTAGTTAAGATGTTTCAATTGCATAACATGTAAATTTACAGCGCAGTGCGTTTGTCAGGCGCTTAATTAAAGAAAAGATATTATTATTATTATTATTATTATTATTATTATTACATACGTTCTTTACCGATCTTCAAATAGATCTCCTGATGCAGTTATTTACTTTTTTGACGAAATCGTACTTAAATTACCACATTGAACACCTTAGGGTGAGAATTGTCGGGGTTGGGTTTCAACCCTCCTAGTCTTTCTTAGGACCACACAGTTAAGTCTTCATTGCACACCCCAGGAGGGAGTCGTCCCCCCCCCCGTTGTGCTAATGTGATTTAGCATTATTTGACACTGAGTCTCTGACAAAGAGATCAAAATTTGCATGGTGTATGGCAGTGGTTGCTCTAGATGCCCAATGGAGATTGCTACAACATCTATTGTCAGTTGGTTGCAGTCAGGGAGACATGGAGCCTTAGATAAGACCACAGGTTTTTCCGAAAACACACACTGCAAGAAAACATGGCACTAAACTGTTTGATTATTGCATCAGGCATCAGCATAAGTATCTACATTTGCTTTTAGTTTTGGCAATAACCTATATTCTGCCCTGAAAATCCCACACACAGTAACTGCCTTAGAATAAGAGTCAAAGTTACTGTGTTTTGGTTTTCAGAGCAGTATTGATG
Organism: Aporrectodea caliginosa; assembly: GCA_020284085.1. Taxonomy (NCBI): domain Eukaryota; kingdom Metazoa; phylum Annelida; class Clitellata; order Crassiclitellata; family Lumbricidae; genus Aporrectodea; species Aporrectodea caliginosa. The sequence goes on from JACEVL010001042.1 coordinate 631,028, forward strand.
CAATGTACTGGTATTTTATGATTTTCTGTTACTTACTTTCTACTTGTCGATCAATCACGCATTTCAACATCAATAATTATTTTCATGTTTCCTCTTGCATTGCATTGAATTTGCGAGAAAGATAAGTGTTAACTAGTATTTCTGATTTTCATATCGACTGTTTATAGGCCGATTGTGCATATATAATTATTTTAATTTTTAGCATTGTGTTTCACAATTCACTTTGTTGGTTACTAATAATATAATGCTCTGATATATTGTGACTATGTGAATTGTATACTAATAATTATGGTGATATCATCACTTTAAGCTTTCTAAGCTTACTGTATTTTTGAAATTTCTCGACAAAATACATGATTTTGATTCGAGTCTGACTTGCAAACCTGTTAGCGTTGAAACCTGCTGCTTTCAAATTTCGTTGACAACAGTTTGCAACTACAGATAAAATATTCAGCTTCACATGGATCAAAGTCTCCACCCCCCCCCCCCAGTTCTTTTGCTACACCAGCACTGTATATAGGCCCTGAGCAAGGCAATGCATTGAGGCCACTGCTCACCCATGGGCATAAAATTTGTAAACGGTCAATGAAATCAAACCAGTCGATGTATTGCACTTTCAACATTCACTCTGTAACGAAATGAACGTTTAAACATAAAGTAGCATATTATTGTAGAGCGAAGATTAACTTTTTCTGGTCATTTTTAATTTGCGGGCCCCTAGAATCGTGGGCCTCTGGCGACTGCCCAGCAGTGGCGTAACGAAGGGTTCAGCTCCCAGGAGCAAGGGTTGATGACTGTGCCCCTTTTATATTTTCTTGTTGACATTTAATCGTTCTTGTCATAGTACTGTGTACCACTGAAAGCTAATTTTGCGCCCCTTTGTGATGCGCCCGGGGGCGGTTGCCCCTCTGTCCTCCGTCGTTACGCCACTGCTGCCCAGCGTGCTTATGCCTTAAGACGGCGCTGGTTCCAATCTTTAAAGCCGACATTCTTGCCTTCCACTGTGGTCGTACCCAATACAGATAGCTACAAGTTCCTTCGTCAACTAAGTTCAACTTTATATTGGAGAGTCACTTTCCACTTAGTCCAAGAAGGTTGATGTACACTATCTCCATCCCTTGTGCATTTCTGATATAGCTGCTGAAAAGAGGTTGCACAGACGTCGTGAAAGATGTTGACCGGTCGAGGTTCTCCCATCTCAAATATGAGTCAGTGTCGTAATGTTCTTATTCATGTCTCAACAATCATTCCGAATATTTACGCAATTTGGCATGAATTTAGACTCCAACATGTTCTTCTCCGACCATGTTAAACCCGTATGCAGATCTGCTCATTTTCAAGTTCGAGATTTTGTAGCATTAGATCTCACAGCCTCAAACTGTTTTAGTCTCACTCGCAATCGTTCTGGTTTCTTGCCCTCTCGATTATTGCAACTCACTTCTCATTGGGATTGTCAATATATTGTCTATATGTTCAAACTACATAAAATAAATAAAATTATGGTTCAAAATTCTCTGACAGGAGCCATAACAGAAACCTTAATCATCAACCTGTTACACCAATACTGCGCTCATTGCACTGGCTGCCCATTGAGCATAAAATTCAATTTAATATTTGTCTTATAGGCCCTACTTCACAAACATTGAACTCAAATCGGCCAACCTATCTCCGTTCCTTGCTCACCCATAATACAGGCAAATAATTATTGTATTCGATCATCGGATAGCTGTCTTTTGCTGTGACTCGCCCCCATAGCAATGCTGGGTTCTCTGGCGTTCTCGGTGCTTTCTTGTTCTCTTGGCCCGATGCTTTGGAATTCACTGAACAGTTTTGTGCATTCTGTCAGACTCCGTTCTCTAAAGTCATTCTGAAGAAGAACAGCAGTTCATTAAGCTAGTCTGAGAGGCTAGGACAATAGGTCTGAAGTGTTAGCGACTGCATTTTCTTAACCTCCGCATATGAGAGCGGGTCCTCTCTCGCGCCGTCTCATCTTCCCACCGACGGTGTAAGGTCTTGAAGCGGCCTTTGGTTGATGATCGTGTGTATTATGGTTACGACGCTATGAAATCATTAGATTAGTTTAGATTACATAGATGGGATAGGAAGGGAGGAGAATGGAGAGGTGGAGAATGGTGTGTAGGCATGAGGTAGAATGTAGAGAATGCAAACCCGAGGCATTTTTTCGAAACTCGGGTTTCGGGGTTGACGGCCGTAAAACCCGGGTAACCCGGGTTTGGACGGGTTTACAAATTTTACATTCATTCATTCATTTATTCATTAATTCATTCTTCGTTTATTGAATCCCAAAAAGTCAACAAAAGAAAATACAGACATGAAACATTGACATGGGTATTGAGAAACAACCGGTAGACCTAGAAGGAACCAGAGTTCCGCTTGAATAGTCACCAAATTAAAGGCATTACAGATGGCGACGAAGAACAGTCGTCTTTCTAATTAAACAGTATTACTGCACTATTTCTTGCGATTAGAACAACGTCGTCGTATGCAGCTACAAAGTCCGAAGTTCTCCTACTGTCAACATTTTGCATGAAAACAAAAATTTATGAAAATCGCGATGAAAGTTCTTTCATATAAGACTTACGAAGCGTGTTTTCTATAAAAAAAAGGTTCCGGAACTGAACAAATTCAGAACAATTATGGAAGACATTGCAATGGTTGCGACGGGCTAAACCTTAGCCTCTTATTTTAAAACATCTTAAATATCAATAAACACTGAAAACGATTAAATTAAATTAGGCCTAAAGTAATTAAATTTTTTATTAAAAATTTAAGTGAATTAAATTATTTTTAATATCTTGAAAAAATTCACGATACGCCGTTCCGGAGCGTTCTGTCTGATAGAAACATTGAATGCCTATAAGAAGAATTGTCAAATGACACCTTAAATCGTCTACATCGCAGCTTTAGGCCCTGCCTGTGCCAGCCCATTAGCTTTCAGAAGATAATTAGTTTATCTGCAACCCAATTTGGCAGAATCAGAACCTACCAAAGTAGATACTGCGTGGGAGCCATCGCTGCCTGTGATTGTGCTTGGACTAACAGGTCTACCATCTTTGGCTTCGTCAGAACGACAATGGTCACCCAGGTCCTTGTGTTTCAGCAGGTTTATCTCATACTTGGACCCGAGATGAATAGCCTACATGTATACATAGGCCTACTTCGTGTTGCACCGCCGACAATTTTTAGCTGCAATTTACATAACTGGCAGAGCCGTCTGGCCCTCAGAATCGCGAACGAAATGTTTCCAAACACCACTCTTTACATCTGCTGATTTAGACATTAGTTGGATTTGTGTCTTAAATCACTAAATTGAAATAAAAACAGATTACCGCAATTATTTACGAATTCGAGGCCACGACGCCTACGTGTCAAAAACTCAACATTAGTCACTGCATGGTCGTGTGAAATGTGAAGCCACACTCATACGAAGTCACCAATAAAGTATATGTATGGAATGAGCCGATAAATAAGTAGGCCTAGTTAGAAGTTCTATTACGTAACCCCGTTATCAACCACAATTATCGTTATAAATTATTTCCATTACTCTGCATTTGTTAGTTTCACAGCGTAAACGACGGTGAAAGTGACGATTTTCATACCCGGGTTTCAATCGGGTTCAAACCCGGGTTTCGGGTTTGAAAAAAGCCGGGTAACTCGGGTAACCCGGATACCATAAACCCGGGTTTGCATTCCCTAGTAGAATGGTGTGTATAGGAATGAGGTAGAATGGTGTGTAGGCAGTGTTTAAAGTGGTGTGGGAACTGTGGGAACGGCGTTCCCACTGCTCTCAAAATTTTTTGCTTGCGTTCCCACTGCTCACCAATGCAATGGAACCATGATAACACATGCTTTCCAATAAAACTCTTCTTCGGAGTTCCCGCTGCTCACCCAAACCACTTTAACCACTGTGTGTAGGCATGAGATAGAATGGCGTGTAGGCAGGAGGTAGAATGATGCTTAGGCATGAGATAGAATAGCGTGTATAGGCATGAGGTAGAATGGTGCGTAGGCATAAGGTAGAACGATGAGTAGGCATGAGGTAGAATGGTGTGTAGGCATGAGGTAGAATGGTGTGTGGGCATGAGGTAGAATGGCGTGTAGGTATCAGGTAGAATGGTGTGTAGGCATCAGGTAGAATGGTGTGTGGGCATGAGGTAGAATGGTGTGTAGGCATCAGGTAGAATGGTGCGTAGGCATAAGGTAGAACGATGAGTAGGCATGAGGTAGAATGGTGTGTAGGCATCAGGTAGAATGGTGTGTAGGCATGAGATAGAATGGTGTGTAGGCATGAGGTAGAATGGTGTGTAGGCATGAGGTAGAATGGTGTGTAGGCATGAGGTAGAATGGTGTGTGGGCATGAGGTAGAATGGTGTGTAGGCATGAGGTAGAATGGTGTGTAGGCATGAGGTAGAATGGCGTGTAGGCATGAGATAGAATGGTGTGTGGGCATCAGGTAGAATGGCGTGTAGGCATGAGATAGAATGGTGTGTGGGCATGAGATAGAATTGTGTGTGGGCATCAGGTAGAATGGTGTGTAGGCATGAGGTATAGTATTAGAAAGTTAGAGCCGATTCTGTTATTTGGCCCTGCACAAAATAATGCTTCGCGCATACTTTTCTCGCGCCTGGGATTCAGATTGGCTGATCTTGTACATGGAATAATTATAACAATTAAATCAATAAATGAATGAATAAATTAGTTAACTATTTGATCAGCCTAAATTGACTCCAATCTAATAATACATTTTCGCGTTCAGATTATCAATATGTGTCAATGAGTTTGAGTCAACAAAATTCTAACGAAACTCTTGAACTTTGTCGTCCACGAGATATCGCAAAATCACTTGATAGGCTTGGCAGGCAGCAGATAGGAAGGCGGATGATAGCGAAGGCTCGCGAGGAATGAGTCAACGGTTATTGCTGTTGGGAGATAAACGATGAAGGTACCGATTGCTTCGACCGTCAACCTATATCACTGTCTTACATCGATATCCACAGTTTAGTACTATCCAAGTTTATTATAATTCGCACGCAGGTAACTTTCTTCCTGTTTATAGTCTAATATTATCTTTTGGTAAAGGCGCTAACAGTATTTATGAACTGCACATAGTTGCATTGTCTGTTTAGCAACACTGTTTAGGTGTGATGACAGAGTTTGAAAATACTGCACCAGATCAACTAATGTGGCGCTTGATGTACCTACACATTGATCATTATGTACTTTCTGATCGCGTTCAGACTCAGTATATACTTGGTGCTATCGCTAGAACAGTAATCCTAGTTTTTTTCTTCTAGTTTTTTGTAGAGCCTACAAATAATGCGTATGGCATTAAGAGATAATTGCTTCAAGTGAAACTGTAATGAAAAACTCGGATTTTCGATGCAGAATCACAGTCGTCGAATTTTAATGGGACAGTAGACCAAAAGTAAGGTTACATTGGATAAGCTAGCTGAAACTGACTACATGGATGAAAATAACGCCAATGTTGGTTTGAGCCCAGTCTTGCTATTAATACGAAAATATCTAAGACATAATTATATGCATGTAGGCTCAAGATGCATTATTTCGGTTATACATGATTAAGGAGGACAATGCGTAGGGCCTGAGTATTTCGGCGCGTCTGAATCAGTGACGAAACTTCACGTTTCGGTCTACACTCAGCATTGTTCGAACTAATTTTCTGGATAACAACCTATGATACTGAATCAGGCTCTAAGGGGTGCATTCATTTAAGTGCCATCCATTTCCAGAAAGTAAAATTGTAATCGTAATCGTAAACTCAAAATTTCTAGAGCGCTATTCTGAAGCTAAGCGCAGGGCACCAGCTTATTTACGAGCGCTGCATCTTATCAAAACGGTTGTCCAGAAATCGATGTCCACGGGAGGTCCGAGTCCGGTTGCCAGAGAGAGGCTGTTACGGTGGATTTCGTTGAGGACGAGAAAGCTTGGAAGGCAGAGGATCGAGTGGATTAGGGTAGGATTCTTGAAGAGGTGAGACTTCAGTTTGGAGTGGAAAGCCTGTTGGGCGATGAGTAGAGGAGTTTGAGGCAGACGACAGTAGGTCAGTGGCGGTATTGGCGGAGGAACTGAGAACTTGCTGGGAAGTTCATTCCAGAGTTGAGGTACAGTGTGGTATATGGATCGGATGGAGAACTTAAGGCGAGTAGTGACTGGCGGATGGAAGAGAGTGAGTTATGAGCATGATCGGGTAGACCGGTGTGGCTGCATGGATGGTGAAGAGTTTGCAAAGGAAATTTGGCTGGCAGTATTGTAGTGAGGTGTAGGTTAGCGATAGGACTTTCAAGTGGGTGCGCTCAGGGATTTTTAGCGAGTGGAGTGATGTATGAAAGGGAATGATATTGTGATGCTTGGATGTCCTGGTAACAGCTCGGGCGAGAGAAGTTTGGATGATATGTAGACGCATAATTTGAGTGGATTCGAGTTTGAGGAAAAGAAACTTACAGTAATCAAACCTGGAATGGACAATGGAGGTAGCGATAGTAGATGCAGTTTTCAAAGTCAAACATGGGTCCAAAGCGGCGGAGGTCAATATGAATGATGGAGGTGCCAGAGAGGTCGAAGATGTGATTACAACATAATTATAGATGTGGATCAAAGATGACGCCAAGATGCGCACAGGTTAGTCGCAGGAGAAAGTGACAGATGAAGAGTTGGTGGGTACTGGGTAGGTGTATGGAAGGGTCGTGGCTTTGTGGGCGCTGAGAAATTTGCGAAGATATACATCTTTCCAGAAGGAAAAATGGTGATACTATTCAGACCTATAAGTATAATAGATGCGCAGTTGGCGAAGGGATTCATAGTAGAGCTAAGTTTGGGTTTGGTGCTAAAAACAAAGGTTAATCTCAGATGAGTTCATGACCTGACGCCTCTTTTTCGAGCCCAGTCTTTGCCACTGGACTAAACTTACTTTCAAATACCATATCATCCGTGAGGATGGGGTTCAAATCCCCGTCAGGGTAGAAATTGCGTCGAGATTTCTGCTCCACTTGTGCCCCTTAGCCAACTCAGCTATAATGTATACACCTACAATACACTGTTGGAGGGAAGATCAGACGTCGAGGGAGAGGACTGACCACCCGCCTCCATATGCCGAAGCTAAGAAACGAAGTTAGCCTACTAACACTTCATGCCCGTGGCTGCCCTTCAGGCTAGCTTAAGTGTCTGCTCTTTCTTCTCAATCTGTGTTGTATGCCGTGTTTATGTCTGACTGTCTGTCTGTGTGACAAGATCTCGGCTTTCCTTGCTTTGAGGAGCAAACGACCATGACAACGATGATAAAACTCGGTGTGAGCAGTTGAATTTTATCACTTAGAAGTAATTGAATTTTATTAATTAGCTGTAACTGATCAGTCAGTATCTTTTCATCTAAGTAGGCAGAAAGATATCTGTGCTATTCATAGACTAGGACTTATCGTCGGACAAAATTTCATGATTGGGTTTCAAACTGTCCCGTTCTTTGTCTTCGTTTTCTTGCTTTGGAAAACTGTCGTGCTCTCAAAATGGCAGATGGAGAATGTGTTTGACTTTCGGCGTTTCGTCCTCGGTTCCAGTTGAAATAATATTATGTCAAGTTAATCCGAAAAATCGTTCATCGACCATATCTAATAATTATTTTAGTATAATTTTATTAATATTATTATTATTATTATTATTATTATTATTATTATTATTATTATTATTATTATTATTATTATTATTATTATTATTATTATTATTATTATTATTATTATTATTATTATTATTATTATCTATAATCCCTCAGGTGTCAGATTATTATTATTATTATTATTATTATTATTATTATTATTATTATTATTATTATTATTATTATTATTATTATTATTATTATTATTATTATAATTATTATTATTATTATTATTATAATTATTATTATTACTATTATTATTATTCTTATTACTAAGTAGGCATTTGTACATGGCATAATTGAGAAAACTTTGAAAGTGTGTCCACTCAGCCCATGGGCCTAATTCAAATAGTCTAAGCAAGTTTTATAACTTACTCCTTGTCACCGCTTATCGTAATTATAATTATAAATCGACACTAATTTTATTACTTAATCAATAATCAGTTGTTCAAAACCTGGCCTCAAGTAGCCTGCATCAGTTAGGCGAGCTTGTCAAAGTTTATAGGAATAATCATTCAGTCGTTACTTGTCAGTAAGTGTGAGCCTCTGATTAAGTTTGCGACGAACTTGGAGACAAGGTTTAACTTGCTCATAAACACTTCAAACGTGCCTCACCCGAGTTTTATCAAGTAAAGAATCAAATATAGTAGGCCTACAGGCTGACAAATGACTGAAGGCCTACATGTACCGATTAGATTTAATTGATTTCTTCTTCGTCTGGATTATTCTTAACTAGGTCTAAGTTTTGTGCGTTTGAAGTCGACTGCAGTTGAGGGTATGCGTCTTCTTTTCAGTGGTCTGCCTTTGTCAGATCCAGGAATCAACGACGACATTCTTCTCTTTTCTGTGCTATTTTTTCTCAACTTCTGTGTAATCCATCATCCAGTCCATTAGCATATTGTAGTTAGTTGTCTTCATAATGCTTTCATTTCGTCAATTCTTTCTCCTAGCCCTATATCGCAATCCAGAGCAACGAATTCTCACAAAGTTAATGACAGATCGAGTCCATTGGTCTTTTTCTATGGTACTCACCAGTGCTTTTGTCACCATACTTACTATTAGATGAAGAAAAAAGGTAGGCTATACTCAACCCTTTGAAGGAAATGGGAAGTCGTATACATCCCTGCTTTATAATTTCATTAGGTGACTACATTAAGGTCCATCCACCACTTTCGGTCTGCAACAAATTATTACATCATAGTGCACAGAGTAACACTAAATCTCAATGCGCATTGTGCGCAACTCTACTATTCATGACATTACATCACATGCCATTATTACTACAATGCATTGGTCCATTGGTCTACCTTAAACCAGTGCTTCTCAACCTCTACTCCTGAACCAGAGGGGTCGCGGTGAGGACAATAATGTGTGCAGCTTTTTCTGTCAAAAAGTTTTTTAAAGTACTGTATCACTACTGATATTGGCCTATAACTATTTCTTTAAACTTAAGGTAGTGTAGAAATAGTCGCAACACTGCGGCTGGAAATAAGGAACGTTGCTCTTCATTAAAATAGAGAACTAACTGGGGACAAAATCAAGATAAGGCAAGACGTGGTTGACTGAATGACTACTTGTAGTAAATTAATGGTGCCTTGCTCTGAAAAAGTTGAGAACCACTGCCCTAAATTCGACTTATGAGCTGCTACTAATTTAGCTCACATTGCATTACATCTCTCTGTATTATACAAAAATTCTACATGTAGCCTACCTTTGTTTAATATACCTGGGCTGCGTTTACTTTATAAACTATATATAATATAACTTTATTTACTTCTTCTAGTGTTGAACTAAGAGAAGAAGATGGATGCGAGAAGACAATCCAGCTACGTGATGCAGAAGCTGGGCGACTTGGCCGAGTGCCCCATCTGCACGGACATCCTCACCCGACCCAAGATGCTCCAGCCTTGCATGCACAGCTTCTGCCTCGTCTGCCTGGAACAATATTCTAAGGGAAAACAACCAGGTGACCAGATCACCTGTCCCGTCTGTCGACTCCAGATGACCGTAGCCCCAGGAGGATTCAAGTCTCTGCCGACCAACCACGTCATGGAGAACATCGTCGAGCTTCTGCGAATCAGTCAACCGGAACGGCGCCACTCCATGTGCGATAACTGCGTCCGGGGTTCGTCTGGATCGGCCGCCGATGGAGCCAGTGGAGGGTTCCGGGTGGACATGTACTGTGTCGACTGCCGCCAGAAGCTCTGTGCCAGGTGCATTGAGGCTCATCGGAAATTGAGAATTGCCGCTACACACAAGCTGGTCAAGTTGGGCACGGAGGAGTCCATTACAAGGTAGTTGGGCTTGAAAAGCACTTTTTGAATTCTGTAACTTCGTTGATCAACAGTTTAGAAAATATGTGATAATCTAATGACTTCTAATGACATCGTCAAAATTTACAGCATACATGTATACGGTTTGAAATCGTGTATGTATTTATTGATGATTAAGGTTTAGCTTTTGGTATCGAATTTTTGAGAAAAAATGGCAATTGTATTCTTGGGTATAGTTTAGGGAAACCATTTCGTAGTTTTGTGTAAGGGATTTTTGATATGAATTAAGGAAAGGACGTTGTAGCAAGGTTAGTTTGGAGTAAAGGTTAAGATTTGGATATTACAGGTATCCAGATCCATATTGCTGTGGTCTGAAATTTTTGACACAATTAAAGAATTCCATATGAGTCATAGCACAAGGACAAGTTTAGGCAGTTAAATGTGCACTCTAACGTTAAGATCAGAGTTGCTTGCTAGGGAATTAGGGTTAGAACTCTGAATTATGGCTGCAGTTGACGCAGATAGGTTCATAGGCAGCGTCCGATTTGTGGTTCGCAGTATATTTGAGGAAACAACTGCGGACATTAGATAAATGTACCAAGAAAACACACATTCAGTTGAGATAGTATAACCCAGATCTTTGGGCGGGAGCCACGGTTTGAGTATACCAGTTAAACGTAACTTAAGTGGAATATAGAGTTTTAAAGTCTCTAACAGTCGAGTAGCCTACTTTCTCCTTTCCAAATAGTGATCACACCCTGTTTACGGGTCTTTTGTGTTTGGGTTAGGACTGAAACAGTTGGGATTTGCTGAAGGTGAAATAACTGTTTTAGGACAGAAGATTTGTCGCGCAAACACTCTTTCGGCAACGAAGATGCTGCACGCAAGCATTCTCTCGGTTGCAGCCAGCATCCCAACAAGACCGCATCCCACTACTGCTTCACCTGCCGTCGAGCCGCCTGCCAACCTTGCTTGCCCCAGCACCACAGGAACCACGTGACCGGAGACATTTCCAGCTCAGTGAAGAAGTTGCGGAAGGAAATACGAATGGACGCCAGCGCCCTCAAGAAATCGATTGCCGATATCCAACGAAGGATGGAAAACCTCTTCCACGAGCGGGAGAGCTTCGTGGCTGAAGCCCGGACCCTGGAGGAGCAGATTGAAAGCCGGGCGGAGCAGACCATCGCAGTCGTGAGGTCCCAGAAGGAGCAGCTGCTGCGGGATGCTGAAGCGGCAAGAAAGGAGAGGCTGAGTGAGATGGATGCCTTCCAGACGGAACTCGACATGACGGTAGCGATGCTGGAGAACGTCAAGGCGTTCAGTCTGGAGGTGGCTGGAAAGAAAGCGGATGCAGAGGTCATTCGATGGGTGGACGAGATTCGAGCTCAAGCGCAGGAGCTCTTCTCCATGAAACAGAAACAGCTGCCGCTCGTCAGTCTACAGCTCGGAGATGCTCCTGTTTCAGGAGCCAGTGCCAACGGGAAGGCGTGGCTGATGGGAGAAGTGAAAGTGGTACCAAAGAAAGGTAGGTCAGATCGGCAGACTTAAATGTCCTGATCAAAATAATGAGATGATGATAGTAATGGTTATCGACATCATGACGACAATGATGACAATTGTGACGAGGATTAACGACGACAATATTTGCTATCTCAATCCACTTAATAACTAACTGTAGAGCTGAGACACTTTTTGCTACCAGGTCCTCTTACCTCTCACAAGTTGCGACCTGTCAGCTTGATGTTAAGAATAAACGAAAATGATTGATTGATTGACATTGATAATTAAGACAGCTATGAGGCTACGATGGTGATTACGACGATAATGACGACAAGTGCGATAACGATTAAGGCGACATAAAACTGCAGCTGTAAAGCAAAGCAAAATGTGTTTTTATTAAGGCATTTGCATATTACATACTGGCGCTGTAGAAGCAACGGCATGAGACCTTTTGACATCTGTTTTGTTCAGACCCATTTTCTGACTACCTGGCCACTCCTGAACAAGTAACAACCATATCCGGCGAAAAGTGCGTGTCTGGTTTGACCATCATCGACTACAAGCTGTACGTCATCCACTTCGAGTCTCCGGACCTGTTGATCTACCAGACGGAACCAAGTATCAGACCCTACCGCCGCGTCCCTCTGACGGCTCTGGAGCCGCAGGACCTCACTTCCTGTTCGACGAACAAGTGCTTGTACGTCTGCGACTGGAATACGTGTCACGTCTTTCGCCTGGAGCTAACTGGGACGGAGATCATCCACTGGAAGCTGAAGGACAAACCCGGGGGTCTGTCGGTCAACGGACGGATGAACGTCCTCGTATCTTGCCCCGGGACACGCCAGATCCTTGAATACACCCCAGAGGGCAGTCAGGTCAGGGTCATCCAACTGGCGAAGGACCTGGACAAACCTTGGCACGCCGTCCAGCTGGCCTCCTCGAATCGTCTAGCTGTCAGCTGCTGGCACCGCATCTGGATCATAGAGGAGACCGGGGCCTCTGTCCAGTTTCACGGGAGCATAGCAGGGTCACACCTGACGCAGGTCAACTCCCCGTCGCACCTGGCTCTCGGTGGAAATGACGTCATCGTCGTAGCTGACACAAACAACGATCGCCTGAAGCTTCTCGGAGCCTCGATGGAGGTTCGAGAACTGAACGCTGGCTCCCAGGCGGCTGCGGCAGCACCGGCGATGAAGAGTCCTCGAAGACTACTACTCGACAGGATGACTCGACTTCTGTACATCGGGCTCATTGACGGCAACATCCTCGTCTATCGCATCACGATTTAGAGATTCAACTTGTCGAATTGAAATGCCTACGATTCATCGCTCAGCTGACAAACATAATATGGCTTGTGAATAACTGCCTGCTTGCTTAAACATTGTTGGCTTTCTTGATAGCAGCACACAGCAAAGTATGGCTAAGGTTGCGATATAGTAGGTTAGGGCACGAAACCATGGGGAAAGTTTGGTTATATAGAAGACTATAGGGTAGATGCAAATGATAGAGGAGGGTATACGGTAAGCTATACAGTAGGATAACAAAATTGTGGGGTATACGTTAGGAATGGGCTGGGTAGGGTAGCTATACAGTACCGTGGTGAATGGTGAGGAAAGGTAGCATATATACGGTAGGTAAGGTAGAGTAGAATAAGGAGACGTTGGGTAGGTTACGATATAATTTATTAGGATAACGCCGTATAGTTTAGGTTCAGAAAGGGAAGAGAACGATACCATTATAGGGTAGATTAGATATAGGGTAAAACAATAATTGAACTCTGTGTTGAATCGACGCGTTGAGAACAGCTAGACAATAATTGTTTACGGTGACTCGACAACAAAATGTCGTGTATCGCCGTCGTGTTGCCTAATTGCCACGCCATTGCCAGAATTACAATCATTCTCAATTAGGACGGAACTGCGATAATTTAGTCGACAGTGGGTGCGATATTTGCATACATGCCACGTTCTAGTGTCAGGTGGTCTAGTTGAGGTGAAGAGGAACGACCTGTGAATTCCAGATGGTGGCATTCTCGCCTTGAGCATTTCGAAGAATAATTCATTAGATAGACATATTATATATGAACGTCTGTATATATTATGTAATATAGGAATAGTGAATATTCAACTGGGATTGTATACAGGTTGCAGCCATTTTGCTTTTCATGTATTATTCATTATATGAAAATTACTCTATCAGTTTAACTGCGGTACAAAAGGTGACATGACATTGTGTTAGATATTCGTTAACTATGACAAATGGTTAGCAATAGCAGAACATAGTTAGGCCTGAATATTCCACTTAATATGTCTTACTTAACCATTTCAGTGCATGAACCCCTAAAGAAAATTTCCAATAGGAAACCTAAGTGCTAATAATTATTATGAATTATAGCGAAGCCATAAATTATAGGACTACAGTTAAATTAATTACACAGTCTTAGGCTACCTGTTGGAAATTGGATCAATTTTGTTAAATACCTTACGCTATTTGAATAGTATAACTACACCGACTTTCATTGAATAGCTTGAACTAAAGCAATGCATAGCTTCAACTGAACGAACCTAAGTGCTTTTGCAACTTGTCTATTGTATCTTGAGCCTGTCTTACTGCATAGTTTTAGCTTTCTAAGTTGTGCGGTATAATTTCCGTATTGTAGCTTTCTAATAGCATTTTTAGTAGTAGCTGGTCGTGCAGTGTTGCTGAACTATATGTTGTGTCCTCCCGAGCACAGACTACAGTGAGTTTAAAATTTACTATAAGAAAAATAAAAAAATCTGTTGGTTTTAACAAGAGGCTTTTGGTACAGTACTTCAATATGAAGTCTTATCATACAACTGTACCTACTTATAGGGATTATGTTGGTCGTGATAGCTTCTGTGTAACGACGCTATTTCATAACAAAGATGATTAAAATGTAAATGTACACGCTATTCTGTATAGCATCGACCTGCTCACTTTTCAATAAATGATCAGGTGAGACCCTTCATCCCTCTGCCCGTTTGAATGAGTGCCACGACATTAACGTCGGCCTCCTTATCCACCAGGCTTGGGACTGGCATCATCCTGAGCTAGGAAAGGTGATTTGTAAGAAGTACACGGGATGCGGGGCATAAGAAGAATTGAACCACTGATCTCTGCAAACCAGACATGTGTCAGTCGGTTGATACAGTAAAAGTCACCTTGTCTTAACGTATATTATTATAATTAAATTCGTATATCAAACTCTTGCTGACACACCACAGCCACGTACACGTACATATATATAAGAAATGATTATCCCTTTGTTTGCCTGTGTAAACTAAATCTCCTTTTCTGCTCATGTCTGTCTCTTTTTGACTCTTTTGCCTTCTGTGTGTATCTTTCTATATTTCTATGTCCGACCATCTCTACTCAGTCTACCGTTAAGTCTGTTAATTATCTGCGTCAACAGCTCTGCTCCGATCAATCTGTCTCATTGCTCGCTGAACAGGTTTGCGCTTGTTCGCAGCTGCGTGTTTTCCTGCCTTTCTTTCGCTTTCCTTTGTACCTGTGTCTGTATCTGTCACATGACTCACATCTACGGCCAACTCTACATCTCTCTGTCAAAAACTCTACCTGCCTGTCTGTCTGTCTGCCTGTCTGCCTGCCTGCCTGCCTGCCTTCCTTTCTGTCTGCCTGTCTGCCTGCCTGCCTGCCTGCCTGCCTGCCTGCCTGCCTGCCTGCCTGCCTGCCTGCCTGCCTGCCTGCCTGCCTGCCTGCCTGCCTGCCTGCCTGCCTGCCTGCCTGCCTGTACAGTCCATTAGACAACAGACTCCGTATCATCCTATTCATTTACCACTATTGGCCGTTTTGCGTTCGCGTTATTTACACATATTGGATTTTCCGTCCGTCCGTCAGCCGCGTGCATCAAGCAGAGTCTATAGACCAAAGAAGGCTGCTGCTGGATTTGTCGGGCGGCTCGACCGGTCGATGTAACGGCGTTGGCCCGACCGCCTGGCGGAGCCAATCTTGCGGAATTGATTGGCAATCCGAGGCAACGGGCGGCGTATAACGTCTGCTTTAGAGGTCGTTATCCGGAGACCGATTAGAGAGGGAGAGAGACGCTCGCTGCCTGTGTGCTTACACGCGGGCGACGGAGAGACCGAGACAGCCACCGCCGACGCCACGGGCAGATTTCATTATAATTTCTGATTTCGGGCACAAATCGCTTGACAGTAATTCGGAAGTTGATCCAACGCCGTCGTGATTAAATCAGAGACGTTTTTTATTGTCTTCCGTAAACTCAGTTATAGACTTCGCAAAATAAGGTGAGATTTTTGATCAGCATGATGCGGTATGAGGGAATAATATTTTTGAAAGGTTAGGCCATATTATTAATTTTCCAATAGGTTGAAATGCAGTTTGCATGGCAGCCGCATTCGTGCAAAGTACTGTATTTGTTTTATTACCATAATTTATTATTATTATTATTATTATTATTATTATTATCATCATCATCATCATCATCATCATCATCATCATCATCATCATCATCATCATCATCGTTATCATTATTATTATTGCAATTATTAGGCCATATTGCAATTATTATTGCAATTATTATTATTACTACGTTAGAGGGTAGGCTTCCGGATGTTTCTCCTTTCTAATACTTTAGAGACAAGGAAACATAACAGAAACTACGACATGGCGGTAATAACCCTAAATTAGGGCAAAATGGCAATCCGCGAAGTTTTGAGGGTGATTCCAGTGCCCTCCACGGCAGATATGTGTTTCGATATGTCTGCTCTACTTACCCCCCTCCTTAACGACCTCAGCTATAAACGAGTACACTGACCGTACAATATCCTTGGAAAAGCGTGCGGCGAATAAGACAGTACCATAACCTAGGATAAGAATATGAATTCATTGACAAAATTCATTCCCATGGTTGCCTGTCTTAGTTACTTCTCAGAGACTGTTGTTACTCATCTGCGTCTTAACTGACCATACGATAGACTATTTTATAATTATGATCTAAGCATTCTAGTTACACTGCATGGTGTCTGCTCTTAACAGACAATAGGGCCTATTTGTGAGATTGTTCGCAAACAAAAAATGAACTTGTAAAACCGATATGCCCAGGGTATACTTGTCTCAGCTATTTGGAGAAGGTCCAAATCAACTTACATTGCCTATAGTCTAAAGCCCATAATATACGTGATAGTTTCACCATTGTTGGCATTTGAAGCAGACCAAGGACAGTTACTGTAGTGCTGTGTAATGGCTCCTGGGTTCAAACCATGACGCCGCTAGCGCATGAAGTTCTGGGCTCGACAGACTGTCACAGACAGCTGCAACCTTCAAGGACTTTACGCCCATACAAGGTCAAGGTCAAGTTGTCACCTATTTATAGTCTAACTGAGTCTTTGTAGCATTTAGGCAGAGTCGTTTAGTCGACATCCAGTAGTGAAGATCAGAAGCAAGACAATCAATAGAACGGACTAGTGATAGTTGATCAGATGATGGGCCATGAACGAAAGCCTGGGTATCATCTGCTATTACACACTTCTGTAGCAGCTCCTTGGTGGAAGAGTGGTCCTGGATACGAAGGATCATTCTGATGAGTAGAAACAAGGCAAAAGCAATGCAACGCAAGACACCTTTTAAAGCCCCAATAATTGCTCATTAACCTAACCAACCACTAAACCATGTAGGGCTAATTGCACGGCAAATACGTGGTTTTCCATCCAAGTAGGCCTACTAACTAGACTTAATTTTTTTTATAAATTTACAGCCCCTGTTGACGTTATCAACAAACCCAAGCCGCTACGAGTCAGATGACAAACTGCTTTGAATTTGACGTATACTATGGTATATTTTGCTATACAATTATTATGGGAATATTGTGTTCAAGGTTGTTAAGCAGTACCAGCTAACCTATAGGCTGTTCTCCGCAGAAGATATGCAAACAACATAATTATACACACAATGTGTCCATACATGATTTACTATTCCATGAACAGATACATTAACATGCTTAATGTATCTACAAGTTATTGACTATTCTAATTAGATCTCCAGATGGCTGAGTTAATTAGCAGAGAACTTATAATGCATAGCCTCTCATTAAGAGATGCAGTCTGCAAGCGTATGCGGAATATCGACTTCAAAGAGTTAACTGCTGCATAATAAATTTTATACCAGCAGCAACATAGATTAATGTGTTGTATCATATCCTCTGTATTATCTCCATCTATACACACTTGTAATGGTAGACGTAGCCTATGCATACAGATTATGGCTGCCAAATGAATTGAGGAAGTAGATGTATACGCTCAGCCTCAAATACATGTAGACAAACAGAGAGATAGACAGACAGACAGAGACATCACTGACCGACCGACTGACTGATAGGCAGACAGGAAAACAGACGAACAAAGACACAATCAAACGAACTGGCAGGCAAACAAACTACTAGACAGCAGATGAACAGATATATCAACTGTTACACACATAAAGACAAACAAAATAGTCAAACAGAACGCATATTGCGCGCCGTACCAATGCAGTTTCAAACTCGTGTTATTGTGTTACATCTCATCATCATCATCATCATCATCATCATCATCATCATCATCATCGTCATCGTCATCGTCATCGTCATCGTCATCGTCATCGTCATCGTCATCATCGTCATCATCATCATCATCATCATCATCATCATCATCATCATCATCACCACCACCACCACCACCACCACCATCATCATCATCATCATCATCATCATCACCACAATCATCATCATCATCATCATCATCATCATCATCATCATCATCATCATCATCATCATCAATCCTTGACGCCAGCCATTTGGCGGCGATGGATAGGAATAAATTAACTCCACTGTCCTCGTTCATTTGTCAAGTCCATTGCTCCTCTTAGTGTCAGTTAAGTGATGTTATTCCTCATTTATATTATCTATCCAACTTAGTCTTGGTCTGCCTTTGTTTTTTCCCTTCGAATCTTGCATGTAGAGCATTGCGTGGGATTCTGTCAACTGTGTTGCGCCTACGGGTCCATACATGCATCAGTGTGTAGCATATGTGTGTGTATGCGTGTTTGTCTGCATGCTCGTCACTCTGTCTCTGTGTGCCTGATGTTAAACATGAGGGTCCTATTAGACTGTAATTTTATCCATATCAAAGTTCTTCAGCTTTTAAAGCCTCTGTAGGCTATAGCTTGGTCCGTACCGCGCAACACCCAGTAAGGCAGATTCTAGTTTCCATCTTGGGCTAAGATGAGTGGCTGGTGAGAGGCGTAGCCTGACTTGCGTGTGAGTTTGCTGTACTAAGCCACAGGGGTCAGTTGGATTATGATGAACCTCTGACGAAGTTATTTTGGGGATAGTGGGTGTTCCCCTACTCTTCAAGTTTCCGTGTATATGCTGCATAATATTTATCTATTATTTATATTTATATCTTTAAACGAGCGCAACGCTCCCACATTTTAGGCGCAACTCAGTAAACTCTTTGGCTACCATCATAACACTTTAATCATCGACCCTAAAAACGTCACCACTCTTATTTAGTATATTAAATACAGAAAAAGTGCACACTGATTGAAATTGAATATATTAGTTAAGTAACAGTTAAGACTCTTTTTTGCTAAGTTTGATCCAAATTTTATTTTTTCAGTTGGTCTATATACCATTTGTACTACATTCCTTTCCAGGTGGCCCTGACCAGGGGAACCTTTGGCCCTTTTGGGTCTCCTGCGTATCCATACTTGTTTGTCAATGTTACTGAATGGTTTGTTTCTTGTTGTATATCTTTAAACGAGCGCTACGCTCCCACATTTTACGCGCAGCTCAGTAAACTCTTTGGCTACGATCATAACACTTTAAGCATCGACCCTGAAAACATCAACACTCACTCATCTCTTATTTAGTATATTAAATACAGAAAATGTGCACACTGATTGAAATTGAATATATTAGTTAAGTAATAGTTAAGACTCTTTTTGCTAAGTTTGATCCAAATCTTATTTTTTCAGTTGGTCTATATACCATTATTTTGTACTACATTCCTTTCGAGGTGGCCCTGACCAGGGGAACCTTTGGTCCCTTTTGGGTCTCCTGCGTATCCATAGGGCCTACTTGTTTGTCAATGTTACTGAATGGTTTGTTTCTTGTTGTGTTATGGTTACCAAATAAAAAATTTAAAAAATCAATATCATACAACTTAAGACGTTCTCAGAAAGGTCCTAAGGTCAAAGGAGGGTCATTTGGCTGAGGCGCTCGAACGATCCGGGTAATTCATCGATAAGACGACCCTTGTATACACCCAACTTTCGTTGTTATTCATTATTCCACCAATAAAGGATGGAGGGATGAGTGTGCACACGGTGGTATGTTTACTGAGAGAGACAGAGAGAGAGAGAGAGACGATGAGAGAGATACAGACAGACAGGCAGACCAAGAGACGTAGACAGAGAGAGTGAGAGACAGAAAGAGAGACAGAGACAGACAGACAGAGCAGAGGGAAATCGATACAGACTCAGACATCGAGTGGCAGAAGGGAACAAATAAAGAGAGAGACAGACAGACAGACAGACAGACAGACAGACAGACAGACAAGACAGACAGACAGAGACAGAGCGAGAGACAGAGTTCATGCCAAATTGGTTGTCTTCGGTTTCCTACTTTCAAAGTTAAAACTGCAGCAGTACACGTAGTTTTGGCGATGTCATATTTTACGACCTTCTGAACTCTAATCGACCCTGATTAATGACCCTTGACCCCGTGCCTTCGTTATTGGCTCCGCATGGTAGACTGATGATAGAGAACTTCAGTGACTAACGTTGCGGGATCTAACGGTCTACAGTCTACACCCTCATGCAGATAATACAACCTTTCTGTGTAAACCAATGGCACTCTCAATGTATGCATGCCTCTCCTTAAAGCAACGTCTGGTAATATCAGACACTGGAAGGGGCGCATTAGACACACGTGCATCCACCATCCACGTGCATCCACCCACTATCAAATCCACACAAGCAATAGGCATCGCATCAATGTTTTTCTTATTTAAACGTCAATTACGGCGGCTTCAGCATGTTAAAGCATTAGATGCTATCGAAATTGAAGTCTTCTTGTTACGCTTGTCACTACTCACTACTCCATTTACGGCAGCTATTTCAATTTTCTTATTATATCTATGGTAGCAAAGCGGGCAAGCGGTCATAATTATTATCATTGCAGTGTTGTTAGTGACAATGTCGATAATGAGTCATGACTGACAAGACAAAAAGACGATATTCGCGAAAAATCTCCACCTAAAAATAATCCTAGCATCACAGCGTTCTTTAAGAAAATTTAAACTGCGGAGTCTTCAGTAACATCGACATCTTTGTTCCGAACGTCTAGCTGCTCTAGTGTTTACTGCACATTCATGTGAACATTTTGTCGTGACGTGTATAAAGTTATAAAGGAGTTTGATGTGACGGGACATTGCCGCATTGCTGTTGCTTTTGACATTGACAACTGATTACTGGTTAAATGTAAGCATACAAAATGTGAACATGACAATTTCACTGTGTAGCTTTGGTTTACCAATTACCATACAGTATGCATAATATCATATTATGATATCATTATCATATGCATATGTTATACTTTACTTGTATGAGTCACTCTGAGTCATTTTCAGTATACATGTATGACTACGAACGGCAAATAGAGGACGGGTGGGAACGGATGGGGACGGGAGGGGTATACTTACACTTTTTAAGCCTGCGAGCGCCTGTGGACACTGGTATGACTGGATCTCAACTAGATTACTTCTGCCAGATGGCTGTTTCCACTGCGGTGGTTGTCTCTATATAGCAAAGCCATCAGCAGCACGTGACAATCGTCGCCAAGGTAACCCCATATATCATTTCTATCAACCGTCCCCTGTTGGTTGGAAGAGGAATTGGGGCAATCACTTTAACTTTATTCTCTATGTTTATTTTATTTATATAGCGCCGCTCTGGACTGAAAACAAAAGTTGATGGCGCTAAGACTTGCTTATGCATGGTCACTACCACTTGGGCATTTTAGAGGAGGTTCAACCTGCATAACAATGCTATCGTTCAATCAATCGGGTACCATGTCCCAGCACAACACAGCGATTGGTTGTTTTATATCAGCAAGTGTTCTCTTCGGCAGCGACGGTGTCTGTCATCCTACCACAGTGGGTTTGAGTCTGCTGAGCTATCTCTGAGTAACGACCATAGACAAGTTGTCCTAGCGCAAACTATTAAAATGTCTTTGAGGCCACATTAGTATATGCCATTAGTAGACACATCAGTACCTGCCATTAGTAGACATTATTCTTAAATCAGAAATTCACCTGAGGATTGTTATTACAAGTGCGAGCGTGCCTAGTGAACTCTCAAGGGAGTGGGGAGCGAACAGTCCCTGCAACCCTACAGGACTCGACTCAAGTGCAGCACTGTATACCTTAGACCGCGTGCTATAAAAATAAGCGTTCACTCCCCTGAGCAAACTGTTGATCAAAGGTATAAGGGTGAGGTCGAGGTCTACGGCTCTGGAAGTCATAAGAAGTGGTTTAACACTGGATGCCAATAATACGAATGGAAGGGGAGTATGGATGACTACAATTTCCCCAAGGCTGATGATGACATGTTACGTCTGAATGGTCTTCCGACGGAAATTCCCTTGCTATAATTAGATTCCGTTTTGCCTGAGCAAGCTAAACACCCAAACGCTCAAGAGACGCATCACTGTTACATGTTGGTTCGTTAAAATTACCGACTGCTACGAACAGGCCAGGACTTCATGAACAGGCAAATTTGTATTTGCCAGTGCACAAGAGGTCATAGGGCAGAAGTCAAGTTCTTCAAGAGGAAGTCAAT
Source organism: Aporrectodea caliginosa (assembly GCA_020284085.1). Classification (NCBI taxonomy): domain Eukaryota; kingdom Metazoa; phylum Annelida; class Clitellata; order Crassiclitellata; family Lumbricidae; genus Aporrectodea; species Aporrectodea caliginosa. Next base: position 653,369 of record JACEVL010001042.1, read on the forward strand.
TGTCATGGTGGTCGTTTAAGAGGAAGCACATTTCCAGCGATCCTAGAAAAAGCGCTATGCAAATGTTAACCCCCAGTTATTTTCTGTTACAATTCTCATAATGAATTAACTGAGCCATGAAATGAGTGCCCTGACCGCACACAGTCAGTAGGAGGAACAGAAGGCGAGGGATACGCCTGGCCAACCGCACTCATACGCCGAGGTTACAGAAATCAGAAATGAAGTCGTAAACACATAATAACAGTGGCTGCACCTCGAGATTGCCTTAATGGACCGCCTTTCTTCTTAGCGCATTATCAGGCAATTTGTGTCTTAGATACGTTAGTGCCTTTTGTTGCCAGACATTAGGCCTGGTTTCTACAGCCAACATATGGCTGGCCTATTATACATAAAACGTACGAGAAACCGAAAGACCATAATTCCAGGTAATTGAGCTGCATAAATTTGCATAAATTATGCGCAAATTGATCGATTGGTGTCGTACGCCATATACGGTCGTCGTTTTCATTGCAGAGAAATTAGCAATTACAAGTGAGGTATCCGACGGCGGCCAGAGCGAAAACTGTCGCCAGGAAACAGGTGTCAGCTGTTAGCACCCTCCAACCTCACCCCCAACATGTGTTGCGAACACGTGGTCAATACTTAATATGCATATTAAGCAGCGGTTGTTTAATTGTGTGTAATTTGTCATGGCTGAGGTGTTTGTTTGCCTTTTTGACCTTCACTTTATATCATTTTCTATTTCGCTCTTGCTGTCTGCTATTCTGTCTCTCCTTCTGTCGTGCTCCGACTCTCCCTGTCTATCTCCTTTTCTATCTGTACCTCTCTCTCTTTCTATCTGCACCTCTCTATCTCTGTCTGTGTGTGTCTCTCTGTATTTCTCTCCGTCTGTCTCTCTGTCTGTCTCTGTCTGCTTCTCTCTCTGTATTTATCTCTCCGTCTGTCTCTCTGTCTGTCTGTCTGTCTGTCTGTATGTCTATCTGTCTGTCTCTGTCTGTCTGTCTCTCTCTCTTTCGCCGTGTCTCTTTGTCACTGTGTCCGCCAGTCTCAGCCTCTGTCTGTATGTCTCTCTGTTAAAAGGCCCTGTATAAATGATGGGATACACGAATGCACTACCCCCCCGTTCGTCAGTAGAAATAAATATCTATAGAAGAGGAAGGCAGAGACAGAATGAAAGGAATTGGAGGAAGAGAAGCAGGAGAACTTTTATGACGAGGATGAAGAGAAGGCAAGACGGGAGGAGGAGGGAAGGAAACAGGAAGATAACGAGGAAGAGGAGAAGGTGTTGAAAGGGAAAAAGGGGAACAAGGTGTTGAAAGGGAAGAACGGGAAGGATCATACAGACGCACGAAGGATAGAGAAACAGACCTAGGGAGAACGAGGTGCAGGAGTAGAAGGAGGAGGAGTAGGAGGAGGAGGAGGAGAAGGAGGAGGAGGAGGAGGAGGAGGAGGAGGAGAAGGAGGTGAGCAAAGAATAAATTAGTAGACAGATGAAATGGAGATGCAGGAAAGAAAGAGGAAAAGACGAAGAAGAGGATGAAGAGAAAGACGAGATAAGGAAAATAAATTTGATCTAATCTAATCTTATACTTCTATGGCGCTTTAATAGTACTGTTATAGAAATATTCGTGTATTAATATTCGCTTAATAATTCGTATGCAGTAAGATTACATGATTTAGTAGTAATAGATGATAACCAGTCTAACAGGAGTCGAATTTAACTGTAAGGCGCCCATCTGTCCTACTGCTCATTTTACCAACGCCACCTAGAAAATGGAAGGCTGAATTAACCTTATGGTTCTAGCGTCTATCGAACCCGCGTCTTTCTGATCATCGTTCCAGCGTGTTACTATTCAATCATCTCCTCGTGCGGCATCAATCGACGGTCGCTACAGGTGCAAATGTAGTTTAGAATCGGAATGCGCTGAGAAAATCCCGATCCGAAATCTGATAGATCAGACGTAGAGAAAGCGGAAGAGAAAAAGGAAGAGGAAGAGAAGGAGGAAAAGGAGGGAGAAATGAGGAGGAGGAGGAGGAGGAGGAAAAATGAGGAGGAGGAGGATAAATGAGGAGGAGGAGGAAGAAGAGGAATGAGGAAATGGAGGGGAAATGAGGAGAGGATGAAAAATGAGGAGGAGGAGGAGGAAGAGGAGGTCGGGTTTGAAGACAGACGAGAATGAGGAATCGAATTCCGCGATTCAAGGAAGCTATTTTTTCCACAACGTGATATACGAGCTACCGCGATTCCAAACTCACCTTCGCGCGCACGCACACACACACACACACACACACACACACACACACACACACACACACACACACACACAAAGATAGAGTCGTAAATGCACATAGACATAGCCTACTGCATGATGAAAGCTACGGTATTCTACGCGCCTAGCTGACCTTTAGAACTGCGCCAGTCTCCTTCCGGCATAAGTCTACCAGCAGAATGATTTATCAGTTTGTGTTGCGCCCTAGTTTTAGATAATTCATCTGTTCTTTATTTCATTCGTTCATTTATTCGTTCATTCGCTTATTCATTCAATTATTAATTCATTCATGAGAGTTCTGGATCATTATTACCTGGAGTAACTGCACATTTTTGCAGAAGTGTGTCGACAAATGCCTAAGGTTTCACCAATCTCTACCGGAGGTCCGGAGCTATAGGCGTTCTCGAATTCTGCCCAATGGACTATGGATCAGGCATTTTGGATGCGGTTTAAGTGTGCAGACTAGATTAAACCAGATAAAATCAGGTCAAATCAGATTATATTAGTTAGATTAGATTAGCTTTTTATTAATTCATTCAGAGTATTCATATAGCTCGTCTCGTTGCTGGCTACTCAGAGGCGCTCTAAGCCCAGCTCCGATCACAAACTTGCTGGGTGATGTATAAATTACAGGATTAATGGTATGTTTCTATACTTACTGACGAAGTATTGTACTTGTATGCGATTTGTTTACTCACTGCCGTCTAGTAGTGCTTATTGCAGCGTAAATATTCGGCCCAATGGTCCATTAAGCTTAAGAGACATGTTCTAGAAACATCGCAAATAATTATGAGGAAGTATATAGGTAACAATCCTATATTGGAAATCAAAGGAAATGTGGAAATGCTTACACCCAGGAAATGCATAAAATGATTAACAATATTATTATGATGTCGACTATGATGATAATAAGAACATTTGCTGTGTATTTAGTTATATTAACATTAGCTCAAGAAATCTTCTTTTTATAGCCTAATATTGATAATTCTCCTGACAATTTTCTTATGAAGATGATGATAATGCTGGTAACGACGACAAAGATGACGAAGTTTGGTGATTACGATCATTAAAACGACAACGATGATGATGATGATGACTACGACAATTACGACAACGACGACAACGACGATGATGATGATGGCGATGATTATGATGATGATGACGACGACGACGATGATGTTGATTGACAACGACATTGAAGAGGAACTTGTAGATAGAATTCAATGTTTAGGAAAATACAAGCTCAAGGGCCCACCGTTGCGGCTTACAAAACCGTAAATATTTGGCATTAGGTGTATACTTACCAATACGAAACACCAGACATAACAGAGAATGCCACACGCATTTATCTTATAAATCATGTACTATAGATGTTCACGTGTTTACAAGTGAAATCTCTTTCCTCCACTTGCCCTTGGGAGAGGGTCAGCGAGAGGCGAAGCGGAAACGGATGGGTCTAATTGAAAGGAAGAGAAGGAAAAGACAATGAGAGAGAGAAAGAGACAGACAGACAGGCAGACAGACAGAGACAGACAGACAGAGACAGACAGATAGAGTGCCTGAGGGAAGTGAGAGAGAGAGAGAGAGAGAGAGAGAGAGAGAGAGAGAGAGAGAGAGAGAGAGAGAGAGAGAGAGAGAGAGAGAGAGAGAGAGAGACCGAAGGAGATGCAGAAGACATACTACATGTATGAGCGTGAAAGAGAGAATGTGTAACATGGAATTGATACATACAGACACAGACATACAAATAGATACACAGAAACACAGCCAGAGGGCGCTGATAGCAAGAGAGCTAATATGTATCAGAATCTAAGACAATGTTGCTGATGTTTTCATATTTCCTCTGTATGCATCTGCAGATGTTTCCGATTCGCAGTTCCCGTTCCAAATTCCCGTTCCTAATTCCCATCAGTCATCCATTCATATGCATTCCCGTTTCCCGGTTTCCATTCGCTCAAGTTTCCCAAGGCTCGTTTTCCGGAATAAGAGGAGCGGGGAAAACAGGCCTATAAGTACTCATTTTCTATTCTTGTTCAGAAACCCGTTCTTCAGCACCATTCTAGTTTTTGAATTGCAGACAGTAGGGCCTATAGAATACTGCACGGTGAGGATAATGCATGTGCACATGTATGGGGTCCATTTTGTGTTATATCAAAATACACGAGTACCACAATGCATGTCATATAAGAGGAACATAATAGTATGAGAAACCAGGCATGCGTAAACATAAGACCTGCGCATACAAAACTGACAGATAGACAATCGCCCAGGCGGACTTACAGTAAGTCATACAAAACAGACAGACAGAGCAAATATATGTATGTGTAATTTGTGTGTGTATATAATATAATATTATATTCGTTTGTTATACATGAAGCAGGAACACACGCCGCTTCGCCGCTAACATTCCACAAAATCTACTATAAAGAGAAACAAATGAATAATGTTGGAATTATTGAGATTTGGAGTCAATGGGCTTTCAGTAGTGAATCAAAATTAATTGGGTGACACAATCAGATAATAATGTTAGGCCCTATATGCTACGATGAGCCAAACACAATATTAAAATTATTTGTAATTTATACCTTCATAGTATTACGTAGACAGGCCTTGTGAAACCAGATGCTACGTACAGAATGGCAATCAGACGCCTCCTTACTAAAGAAGGATGATTTATCTATAGTTAGCACTCAAATGTGGAGTCATCCGAGTTCGGGCTTTGGCAAGTGTTTGCAATATAGCGCGCCTTAGGGCCTCGGCCTTCGTCTGATTCTGGCTATGGGGTCGCCTGCCAATGTTGCAAGAAACATGTATTAAATGACCTATTTTAAAACCAATCACATGCCGCGATTGAGGGCGATTGAGGGTTCACGTCTGCTGAACAGATCCCGTGTTTAAAGCCAGCGGACAAGTCATTTAGTCGTTTTCTCCCATAAGTTTCGTACCTAAGATTCAGATTTAATTACCTTTTTCTTGTAAGACGTACAGTCATCAGTTACTGACGGAAGTCATTTGACGGCGATGGGTACGAATAAGTGACCTCCATTGTCCTCGGTCATTTGTCAAGTCCATTGCTCCCCTTAGTGTCAGCCCAAGTGATGTTATGTCCTCATTTATATTGTCTATCCAGTGTAGTCTTGGTCTGCCTTTGTTTCTTTTTCCTTCGAATCTTCCATGTATAGTGCATTAATTGTGTGGTACACTCGGTCAACCGGCATTTTCTCTATAATTATGTCCACACCATCGGAGTCTTCGTTGAACGACTTTGTCTAGCAGGGATGAGACGTACAATAAATAAACAATATAATAATCTATTACATGTAGCGCGATAGTCTAGTGGCTGGCGTGCTTGACTATCAACCCAGACGACGGGGTTTCAAATCCCACAGGGCATTCTAGATTATACTGTTCCACTTGCACTCCACAGTATACACTGAGCTATACAATCAGTCTTTGGACAGCCACACTATCCACGGGGAGAAGAGACTGGTGGGGGAGAATATTAGCCAACTGCCTTCATATGCAGATACGAAGGAAAAAAGTGAACACTTCATATCAGTGGTTTAAAAGCTCTCTTTCTAAGTGTGTATGTTTGTTCTACTGGACCATTAGCGTCTCGTGTATATACATGTGTATACGAGCATTTCCTGTGTTATACATAATTATCCGTTGGTTTATCTGTATATGCCTGTCTATAGTTGATAGCAGATTCTGTGTGTTTTTATTCTTAAAAGCCTAAACCAGTACACACAATTACGTACGGCATATATATATATATATATATATATATATACATGCATGTAGCCTAACACACGTATAATATATATATATATATATTTATACTTAAAATTACACTATAGTATAATGGTATCATATATTCTGTATCCATATCGTATGGTATTGTTCTATATGTCTATATATACCACATGCATGTACACTTATATTTATATATCTCTCCAATGTAGCTTATACTATATATATATATATATATATATATATATTAATATTTGCATTCCGAATGCTATTTGGTTTTATCAGACGCCAGCCGTTTACTTGTAGATATGAGTCGTTCGTTCATGATTTAAACCGTCTGCCTCGGTAGCAGCAGGTTCACGGACTGCTTGAAAATAATAATTGATGCAAACACCAAGTCGAGCTTTGAGTCTAGGGCGTTGGGTATCATTGCGCAGAGTTTCCTGTTCACGGCTTTTGTGAGGGTGCCCACGAAGAACTCAATATGGCCATCTCCACAGCTGACACGCGTTGACCATCTATCATTGGGGTCATCTATGTTGGCCTGTTTTCAATGCTTGTGGCTTCAGTCGTATAGAGACGGTGGAGGTCCTCGGGTGGAGTCCCGGCAAAAGGGAAATCATTCTTATGATTTATGGAATGCATCGATTTCAGATACGAGATACAGTTAGGATAATAGTAATATATATATATATATAATATATATATATATATATATATACAATATTCATATAGGGAATTACATATAATTTATTGGTGTACTGCTTATATCAAAAGAGGAACCCATATTCACGCATATGCAAAATATGTATTATGTGCACATGTGTTTATCTATATATATAAGATGTATGTGTACATATAGACCTATCGATGCATTTCCTTCTTATATAATTTATAAAGTGAGATCGAGGCATCGAGCATATATATATATATATATATTACTATATTGTGCATTTGATGATCGTCCCATATGTGTATTTGCTATTGAGCAAGGGCTTATAGAACCACAAGGTTCGTCAATCACGTCTGGTTATATATATTCAGGAAAGACATGAAGGAAGTGTTAGAGTCCATAATCCATATGCAGTCATATGGATTATGGACTTTAACACTTCCTTCTTATAGCAATCATATGATATGAGTTCACATGGGTGTAGACTCTGGGGCCAGCCGGGGCACGCCCCGCCCCGCCCCGCCCCCAGTAATTGAGGAAGAGACATTGCACCCCTCCCCGCAAATCCATAGGAGAATTTCTTAAATATCAAAAACTTCTTCAGAAAGAGAGACAAAAAACTTAAATACTGTCAGAAATTTAATAATGAAAACAATGATCACCTATTATAATCTTCAATATCTTCAAGTCTTCAAGACTTAAAAAATGAAAAAAGTTTCATGTAAACAACACGTACCTATCTTACAAACGTATTACGTAACACAGGAAGCGCTCATAATGCCATAAGTTTTCGCGTTCTGATTGTCCAGACCCCCATGCCTCCATTATTTTTGGACAAGCTTACTTATAATTATACATGAATGCATATGTATATGGTTATTTGTATGCATATATGTCTACGCATACTCCATGGGATTACCTAAGCAAAGCAAGTGACTGAGTTGAAGAGAAACTGAATAAAATTTCTGTTCCCAAATATCTTATTCAGAGCATCTAAAACTGGATGGACGGATGGACGGACGGACGAATGCATTGAAGGATGAAAAAGATCAATACAAAGAGTGAATGATTCGATTAGTGTACCAATTAATCAAAACTGGATGATCGATTGCCAAGAGATCGATTGATTAATTAATTGATTGTTTCGTTCCAGCCGCATCATGTCGTCATCGAAGGCAGCCGAAGTCATCGACCTGGAGCGAATCATCGAAGACTGGGCTTGGGTTATGTTCAAAGCGTCACGGACGAAGGAGCAGGTTCGTATCCCGAAGGAAAATATCCAGTTTACCTTCAACTGGAAGCGCGTTCGTTTCGTCCATCATGCTCCGGTGTTTACAGAGCAGAAGAAACCATCTCATCCTCAGTCTCACATCCTCTTTAAGACTCGTTTCGCCAACAATACAGACCGAGAACAGGAATATTCCTTCAAGACCGAAAGGACGACCTCATCTATCTGCGAGGTGAGCTCAATTAATCTGGATTTCGATTTCTATATGCATGGTTTAAGTACACCCTTTCAATAATGCAAGTCAAACGTTCACATTACTACAAAATATACAGTTGATGTCTGATTTGTAACAGATTCTGTCTGATCTAATGTATTCTGCCGTTGGATCAGGAAAAGCCCAGTTATTAGCAGCTTCAAAAGTGCAAGCTTTCTAAGCATGGCGAGTTCATTGGTATACCCGATGATACGAAGTCTATACATAGTGTCCTATAAGACTGCATCCGCAATATTCTTGACAACAAGTGTTGCGTTGCTGGATTCTTTATATAGTCCATCTCCAACCGGCCCATCCATCCATCCATGTATCCATCCATCCATGTATCCATCCATGTATCCATCCATGTATCCATCCATCCATCCATCCATCCATCCATCCATCCATCCATCCATCCATCCATCCATCCATCCATCCATCCATCCATCCATCCATCCATCCATCCATCCATCCATCCATCCATCCATCCATCCATCCATCCATCCATCCATCCATCCATCCATCCATCCATCCATGTATCCATCCATCCATCCATCCATCCATCCATCCATCCATCCATCCATCCATCCATCCATCCATCTATCCATCCATCCTTCCATCCATCCATCCATCCATCTATCCATCCATCTATCATCCATCCATCTATCCATCCATCCATCCATCCATCCATCCATCCATCCATCCATCCATCCATCCATCCATCCATCCATCCATCCATCCATCCATCCATCCATCCATCCATCCATCCATCCATCCATCCATCCATCCATCCATCCATCCATCCATCCATCCATCCATCCATCCATCCATCCATCCATCCATCCATCCATCCATCCATCCATCCATCCATCCATACATACATACATACATCCATCCATCCATCCAACCATCCATCCATCTAACCATACATTCATCCATTCATTAAATCAATTCATCCATTCATCCATTCCTCCATATATCCGTCAATCTATTTGACTTGGATCTGAACCGATTGGATCTGATTTGTATCTAATTCGATTTGCACCTAGCAAAGCCACCCATCCATCCATCTGATTGGAAACGATCTAAGGATGCGATCTGATGTTGTTCTGATCTGAGTTGATTCTGACCTGATTTACTTCTGATCTTATTTAGATCTGATCTTATTTGGTTCTTAGGTGATTTGGATCTGATTAAGTTCTGATCTTTATAGATCTTGTCTCTTTTGTTCCGATCTGATTGGATGGGATCTCATGGCGTGTAATTAATTAGACTAATGACAGAATCAAACAATTTCTGAAATCTTTCGTTATTTACTACAATACAGGTGTTCGTCGAGCGAGCAGTTACAGTTGGAATGGAGATGAATCTGTCGTTGAAGACACCTTGCGAGATCTTCGAAGCTAATGCCGGCTTCAAACGGGAGCTGTCCATCACCAACTCCCAAGGTCAGGTCATCGAGGAGTGCCTGACTTGGGGAGTGGACAGCACCATCAGGGTCCCACAGATGCACCAGACGACGGCAGAGCTCGTCATCTTCGAAGATGAATTCCAGGGCAACTTTGCGATCCAAACGGACGTCTCTGGAAAGGTGTTGGTGTCCGTTACGAACATGAGGGATAACAACTGCTTCCTCAAGTCCTTGAGTGGAGATATCGACGAGATTGTTGGAGCGGAGAGTAACGGACTGAAGGGATTCACCATCGATAGGCAAAACCACGTTGTCAGTTTCACGACTAATGGACGCTGTCACTTTCGCTATGGAATCGAACAGCACATCAAACTCAGTCAGGAACAGCTGTAGAAGCTGCGATGAATCAAAGCTTTAATGCAGAAGATAGGAGTGGCGAAGATACATGTAGGTGTATTTTTGGCCCTGAAGCGCAGAGAACCTCTGCTTAATACAAATGAGAGCCGTAATGGACAAGTGTAGAGTGGGGGAAAGTTGTTGATACAAGCTCTTTCCTTCGTGTGCATGTAGAAAAGAAGATGTGAGTAAGCAAGTTGCTTTTGTTTCGCTTGCTTAAAACGGAGCTCTTAATTGAGACGCATCAATGGTGTAGGAGGGATAATTTCTAACCTTGATGTTGAATGGAAAATGTGAGAAAGCAAATCGCTTTCATGTTTCTGTTTAATTAAAACAAAAGGCAACAACGGAGAAAGAGTGAATGGATGAAGGCTGACTAATTATAACGTTGCATGTATACTCTTCGTGGCTATTAAACAACGATAAAGAATAATTCCAATGAAAAGATTGTCGTCGTAGGCCTATAATTTGGTGCTAATTACAGTGAGAGCAGTTACGTATGCGATGTAATACTGTCTAAACAGGGCTAGATTTATGTAGCGCCTAATCAATGCTGCTCCGATCCAATCGTAATCGTAATGACAAATCTGTGTAGTGACTCTTAATTTTAAAAAACCTGACAAGACGAGACCACGATCACACAGAATGGTTTCCTGGTCATCACAGCGTGTTATTTGCAGTGGGCAGCTGTGGGGGAAGCTTTGTGCAGTAGTGTAATGTAGGCCTACACGTACATGTATGTTGAAAATGTAAAAATAAAAATGTAGATTCTATCGGCAGTAGTATACATAGTCTGAACAAGTTGCAGATATCTAGTCTACTAGCGAACCTAGCGAACTTGTTTACAACGATTTCACAGCCTGTCGGTAGAAGCTCCCGAATTCATACGCCGAGGCCAAGAAAATCTTAAAGCAGTCAATCAGTACTTCGAACGTGTCGTAAACATCTATAGACAAACTCTGTTCATTAAATTAATGGTAAAACCGTATTTTAGGTTGGTAAATTATTTAAAATGGTCAATTTAAAATGGAAGTTGGATTGGTGAAAATAATTATTTACCTAAATGGGAGTTGGATTGATGAAACTAATGCTTTGCTTAAATAGAAGCTGGATTGATGAAACTTAGTCTTTGCTTCAGTAGAAGCTGGATTGATGAGAATAATTGTTTCCGTAAATAGAAGTTGGATTGATGAAAAGTATTTGTTACTTAAACAGAAGTTGGATTGATGAAAATAATATTTTGCTTAAATGAAAGCTGAATTGAATACGATTATCGTGGACATTGATAGACTGCCTACATACCAACGTAGTGTACAGCATTGAAGATACTGAAATAATTTACCAACCTAAACTGCGGTTTTACTAAATTAATTGTCTGACCTATAGGCCTACTCGTATTATTCAAACAAACATTACAAGGACAATCATGCGCAGTGACCGACTGTCCTTATTAAAGTAAACCTAATTCAAAACATAAGCCTTAGAATGCTGTTTGCTTTTTCGCGCAACAGCATTTCATTTCAAGTGAGACAGTTAATATCAAACCCAATAACTATTATAACTTAGTCCCTAATATTACGACAAGTGAATTTTCGGTAGACCCATAGCCTACATTCATCCTTTCTCAGCACCCGTAGATGACCATCACTGGACGTAGCTTACCAAATTGGTAGAACTAATGAGACATTTGATCAGTCAAAGGTCATCTGTTGCCATCATCTTCCATAATTATATGCAATATTCATAGTTGTCGCAAATACAGAGACAATTTTGCTCGTTGTTGTCGACGTGTCGTAGGGCTAGACCTACTTAGTTTCAGTCGATGCGATTTTCCATCTCATAAGATGGACTCGCATCATGAATCGAATTTTCGGAGATTTACGGAACTGTGCTAATGGCATAGAAGACATTTTTATAATAAATACTGGATAAATCATAACATAAACGAGGTTCTATTGTTGTCGGAATACAAAGACAAATGTTTCGGACATCTCCGTTTCTCCAACATGGGTTTCTCCGTTTCTGGGATGACATAGACGGATCAACTGTCTATCTATTATTCATTCGTCAGTCGACTAATAACCCATTCGTACATTTTGATCAGCCGATGACTGATGAAATGTCCATCCAATGTATGAATTGCATGTTGTGGTAGGCTATCTCAATATTTTGTGGCAGTTGGAGACTTTTGATCAGACTGTAACCTAGCTAAGCCGCAGATCTCCAGGTTATGGTTTTATCAAAGGATGTTACATTACAGACAACAGAGCAACTACAATCCTAATGTTCACCATTTCAATCCTTGAACTGGTTCCACAAAATGAACTTCACAAGTTCTTTGAACTTCTTTCCGTCTTTTCCTCACAGCAACAATGAACGTTTGCTGGCGTAAACTTATCTTAAACAGAAGTTCTTTGATGTGTACGCTTTTACGCAGGGACGTAACTAGCGTTGGGCTTGGGGGGCTTAAGCCCCACCCAAACGAAGCTGAAGCCCCTAAAAATGAATCAAGCCCCCGGCTTCAATATGGGTTCGGGCTACCGTACTCGCCATGTCCAGGGCTTAAAGCCCCCCCAAACGAAAGTCCTAGTTACGCCACTGCTTTTATGGTCTCACGGACCGGTACCACCAGAAATGTGCTCGATTCAACGGAATCTGACTCGTGAGGGAAATTTTGACAAGTTACTCTGCCAAACTTATCAGATTATTTCTATAAATAATTTTAGTTGACTGTGAGATGCTGGAATATAATTCAATCGAGTGCTGTAAACTTACAAAGCGGTCAATCGTTCATTTAGTTTACGGAGGCACCAAAGTATTATGGGTTTATTCGCTTTTCACGACTCGTCGTAAACCGATCCGGTAATGCCTGCGGACGGTTCATACAATATCTCTCCTTCATCTCTGTGAATCTCCATTTTTCTCCATACGTCTAAACACAATTCAGTAACAGTTCTTCTTGTCCATTGCCTTTTCTATTCCTACGTCAGCCGGATCTTGTTCTTCATACGATTTCTTCAGACAACTCTTTTGACTTGACGCAGAGCTCGTGAATCAGCCGGTCCTCTGCGCGCTTTCAAATAAGTAATGATTTGGAATTTCGAGCTGACGATTGCCATCCACGAAGCCATAATGGATCGCATTCTTTACGGTGTAATTTTAATTGTAAATACTTTTAAAGTCACATGCATGATTTCGTGTGGAGTTTACTGGCCAAGTATTACGACAATGTCTTCCGACCAAGTCTCATCAACACAGAGTGAGCTGATTTATTAATCATAACCATAATTCTACCTCTATTGCTATTGTTGATAATAATATTCTTTATACATGTACAGCCAGCTAAAGTGTATACCTAAGCCATGAAAATAATATAAGCTAAGGATTGGTCATCATGTGAACTGTATGTGATTACGATTACGACAAATACATACACACATACATACACGTATACATACATACAAACAAACATAATTGCATTCATACATACATACATACATACATACATACATACATACATACATACATACATACATACATGCATACATACATACATACATACATACATACATAGTCCATCTGTTCCTTGTTTCCAATTCCAAGTATAGGATACAGTCGCTGGATTTCCTCCCAATTAGACGTAATGCATGGTATGTATGTCCTCCGTTATTTGTTTTCCAGTTCCAGTTTCAGTTGCTGGTTTATTTTCGACTGAGAATAGGAGACGTTGACAAGGGACTTTATATCTTCTTTCGCCCATTTTCCATGGTAGTACTTTTCGCAAATGAAGAACAGTGCCGGATTAACCAATGTGGAGGCCCTGTTCAGTAAAACTGTGGGGGCCCAGTGCGCAAAATCACAACAAAAGGACACATGAAACATGTTATATTCAACGAATCAACATTTGTCTATTATTAATTCGTTCCTTCTTTCTTTTTGTACAATATCAATTGGGTTTATAATTGTCCAATCTAGTGCTAAAGACTTTAACTTAAAGTAGGCTATAGGCTACATCTTTACGTCCTGGAATGCACAATTTCACCCACCCCTCCAAGGACAAGCGTAACTACATTCCGCGAGTCTTGTTCAAAGATATATATTAATTGTCTCATAATCCTCTGTAATTGTCTTGACTAACTCAGGCTCGACTCTACAGCTAATTGGTGTTACCTGTAACCTGCAGTTGCTTTCATGACAGCTGGATTTATTGAATTAAATTAATATTGATTGATTGATTGATCTGTTACGGACCTTACGGTTTAACATATTAGAGTGATTCATGGTAAAAGAATACAGTATTTACAGTACCCAATTTAAAGCCTAACTGTTGCAGGCTTACCACATACAGAAAATAAAAATAGGCCTATAATAGGCTTAGGCTAACAATATTGTCTTAACTGATTGGTTACAGTGTTTGCAGTTTACATTTTGTAGCTGTAGCAAAACTAACAGTTAGAGATCGAGTTAAGAGCAACAACAAATTATGAATTGACAATGACATTCAATATGGCTCAAATTGTCATGGAATTTACAGACATACTTTTCGAGCCTGTTGCAATGGCTTGCAACTTCATCAATTAGGCTATGTTGTCAAAATGTAGCTCACGTTCAAGAGAATCCCACGGCTTCGCTCTACTCTTGACTCAGCATAACTGAAAACGCTGATACACTGCCTTATTCTCAAGCGACTTGACTACAGTCTGTAACTCAGTACTCTATGGTCTCCCTGAATGCACACTGCTTCCTCTTACTAGAATACTGCATCACGCTTCAAGACTGTGTCTTGAACTCTCTTACCGAGACCATATCACACATGCTTTTCGTTCTCTATACACTGGCTTCTTGTCTGTGAGCGTATCCGCTACAAGCTGGCACTCCTCATGTACAGAGCACACGCAGATCATCTGCCATCCTACTTATCTAGTTGCAGGGTGTGACCATCATGGTCCAGTGTTTAATCTCGACGTCTCTTGGGGGGGAAAGTTCCCCCAGGATCGAGTTCCCCCCCCCAGAAAAATGTAAGAGATGCAATTTTTTACAGAAAGTGTGTATCGTTCTTGCTTTAGAAAATACTCGTGACTACCCCCGGTCGTCAACTTTTCAAATATGTTGGATACCCCCAGAACCCTAGATTCCCCCCGACAGCAAGGAGAGTAGATTAAACACTGATCATGGTCTTATGGTCAGACCCTGCAACTCTGTTAAAGACCGCTCGTCTCTTCGATCAGCATCTGCTGGAAAGTGTTGTTCCTCGTACAGGTCTTGTCTTGTCACAGTTGCCGATCCCTCCATCTGGAACTCTCTACATCCTCATGTTCACTCTAAACTCAAAACTTGCCTCTTCCAGTCTACCTACGGCTCTTAATGGTTGAAAGGGTTCAATGTGCACTTCTGAATTTTTTACGAACAGTATGGTACTGAGGTGATGTTTCATTTCTTTGTTCATGAGCAAATGACTTTGCTAGGTCAGCAAACTGAATCATTTCATTGTTCGGCTGATTTTGAGATGAATCTGCCCGATAATGAAAATTTTAATAGAGGCCCATACCAGCAAAAGTTGTGTTTTTGTGCAGTTTCAAATAATTTGTTCTGCATTTGTTGCTCATTTTTACTAAGTTTATTAGATTTAACAAATAACAATATTTCTAAAATATTGAAAACAAATCTTTTTATGTGTGGGGGCCCCTCAAGTGTGGGGGTCTCTGTTCGGCCGAACATGTTGAACATGCCTTAATCCGCCTCTGATGAAGAATCTCCTCTATCTGGAACTTAATTCGGTGATCGTCTTTCGTTTCAGAGCAAGATTCATTACCTGAAGTGAACTCGATGGTCGTCTGAGCTATTGTTGCAGGATAAGCGAATGCATTGCAATATGAAGAACGTAGGCCTACAGTAATCTTAGAACTAACTATAGCGAGTCTGCTCTATTATTTAGATGGTAATCAAATCGTGTGCATCAAGATTGTTCAGCTTTACAGATATACTGGGGTAACCGAAACTATCAATCTTAAATCGTCACTTAAACAGTCTGAATAGTAATGATTGAAAACAGTCAACACTGATCAGTGATCTTACAGATTGGCGTCATTCGTATGGTAATAGTAAGTTTATCCGTAGGCCAGGGATGGGCAGTAATTGAAATTAGATCTACGTAATTGAAATTACTTGAAATTGCGCAAATTGTAATTTATTAATTTTGTAATTCAATTACATTTTCCATGTATTTGTAATTTGAAATTACATTTCATGTTCCAAAGTAATTTGTAATTCAATTACATTTTCCCAAGTAATTTGCCCATCTCTGCCGTAGGAAAATATGACCAACACAATGGGAAAATCGCCGCCTATATCGCCTATACTGGCACTCCTGGCGGGCTCTCGCAGGCACGTAGAACCCAAAAACCGCAAGCACATACATGACTGACAGTTGGCACCATGTCCAGGGTTCCAGAGACGTGTTGCGCTAAGGATGAATAACGACAGACGAAGTAAACGCCCGCAGAACACGGCTCAACGACCAGCACTAAATATATCTGAATAGATGGATGAGAGTGCAGTGTCTGGATGTTCCTCAGGTTATCAGGTCGCTGCAGGACAGGCATGCGTCAGTCGCTGGTCAGTTGTGTGTAGACACGGACCGTGATGGACGGTGGACGGTCGATGCTATTCAAAAGATCCTTCTTTATTGTTGCTCCTTCGCTGCCTACCTAATAATAATAATAGTAATAGTAATAATAATAGTAATAATAATAATAATAATAATAATAATAATAATAATAATAATAATATTAGTATTATTATTATTATATTATTATTATTATTATTATTATTATTATTATTATTATTATTATTATTATTATTATTATTATTATTATTATTTCTATTATTATGTCTGGACATTATTTTCAGAACCTGAGAGTTCATATGTATACCTCGGGCGCAGCAACAAATACACATTTATAGTTATAATTATGGTCAGCAACACCACCATCATTCGTCATGATCATCAACATCAAAGTCCTAGTTGGATAACTTTGCTAAACTAGTCTGCTACACTACAACTTCTTCTCGGCTTCTCTACAGTTTCCTTGTCAACCCTCTTAATCAACTAATTAAGCATATAGTTAAGAATATGCCGATCCTGTTTATGAAATTAGATAAAATTGGTGTCCCTATAGCGGGATTTCATCCCTTCTGGGCCTCCCATTTGTCTACGACTGATTATTATGTTCTTCATGTATTTGTCATATGTGCTTCACGACAATAAACAAACTGATTGATTGATTGATTGATTGATCATCGTAATCATTATCGTCCTTATCCCAGTAATCATATTCACCATATATTATTTAGCAGCTCATTTACATTATAATATGTTGAGCCTGGGTTATATCTTGTGAGGAATCCGTGTTAAGCGCTCGATTTATTTTCTCAGCAACACAAACCACAGAAATTCTCCGTCTCTCACGAGATTTCTTTTTTCCGCACGGTTGCCTCCTCCATCGTTCAATGTCTCCGGTGCCATCTGACAACATTGCTAGAAACCAGGTTGTGCAAGACTATACATGTAGGCAGGCTACTGGACTCTTATTTAGTGCAATTGCTAGTGCTGTTTTCACGACTTCTTCAGGGACTGTAACTTCTTTGTCTATGGCTGTTTTATTCATACGGATCGTGGCTGTTTTAATGGTAGTATACCGGATAGTAGTAATGCAAGTTATGGTAGTAGTAGTAGTAGTAGTAGTAGTAGTGGTGGTGGTGGTGGTGGTGGTGGTGGTGGTGGTGGTGGTGGTGGTGGTGGTGGTGGTGGTGGTGGTGGTGGTGGTGGTGGTGGTGGTGGTGGTGGTAGTAGTAGTAGTAGTAGAATTGGTTGTTGTAGTAGTAGTTGTTTGTAATAGTAGTTGTAGTGCTAGCAGTAGCAGTAGTAGGCTACAGTATTAGACCTATTATTAGTATTAACTTTCAGTATATATTTCACGTTTGCAAATTATAACTCGTACTTTTGTTTTGACGTAGGTCTAAATTTAAGTAGTTAAATTTAAATTTGATAAAGCCCTCTTAAAAAGTTTAGAATTTCATCGTGATTTTTGAGGCCGGTCAACAGAAACATTAAGAGCCACGAACTTTAAGTTTCCAGAAAGATTGTCCCAGTAAGATAGGAGCAACATACTTTCCAGAAGAAGCTGATCAAAGAGAAGATCGCTCTTTACCAGAGCTACAGGTATAGGCTAAAGATTATAGGTAGCATGACAGATGATTTGCACGTGCTTTGAACATGACGAGTGTCACCACTGGAGCTGCCACCAGCATAGTGAACGAAGAGGTAATATGGACACTCAATAAGAGAGTCGACGACGCAGCCGTTTACTCTGGTGCATGATTCTGACTGGAAGAACCAGCGTGCAGTATATTAGACTATTATAGGCCTAGAGTACAAACTTGCTGTTGCGGTGATATATGCTGTATTTAGAATGAAACTATGTAGGCCGATTAGTGTTTTAAGTGACGCTGAGTCCAGTACAGTGCACTTATCGGATTCTCCTGAGGTGAAACCTGCATTTCGAGATATTGTGGGTATTTGTGATTTAGATAGGGTTGAGGCGAGTATGATTCCAAGATCCCGAAGAGCAGAGATTGGAGGTTACATGGAGGAGAGAGCTGAGCGAGTCAGACTGTGCGAGGTTCCCTGTAAGTCAATGGTTAAACCATATCGATGCAGATTTAAGATTTAACTTATCAATACAAGTCACGTGCTTCCGTGACCTACTTTCCAATAACCGTGGCTCCTATACTTGCCAATGTTATATCCCAAGACGATCGTATGGTGGTGTAACTTAGCCAGGCTAGACGACTCCAAGGTTGCGTGCTGACGCCTGGCGAGTCCCATTCGAGTCCTCTAAAAATAACCGATGCCTGGATTTCGGTGCGTTCCGCTGTCAGCCCATATGACAGATGTCTTTTAAGTCTACATTTTATACACACTGTAGACTAAGGTAATGTAAGTAAGTAAGTAAGTAAGTATATTCTTTATTGAACCAGCTGCAATCGGCATTCCGGTGTACATGCATCATATATAATAAATAATCAATAGTCAATATGAATAAAGCATTTTAACTATAAAAGTTAAGGTAATTGTAAGGTATAACGTAAGCTGAACTCGTGATTTTGCTAATTGAAATCACACATTCATGTACTGAAACTTCAAGAGAAACTCGCAATTCACTGTTAACTCAGGAAACGAAACTACGATAGAACGGAGTGTTATTGAAATCCTTGCCGGAAAGAGGCAAAGAAGAACCAAGATGCTTGTGTCACAAGTAGCTAGGCAACCAATGAAACGACGCAAAAAACAGAACTAATCTCGCTAAAGCAATGTAATCTAAGGTTGTGGCTCATTTATTACGGACATTCAGATTGCAACAGTGGTCCCCAGAGTCAGTCTTTACAGTTTCTATTGCGATGCATCCATCTATATAGTATATAATGACCAGTTGTGTAGCAGTGTTGACCTTCGATGTCGAAGGTAACACAACGTCTCATGACCTCCAGCAGCAGTCAAAAGTTAGCGAACTATTTCGGTCGCTAGATGCCACATCCATTTCCTTTTTCTTGAAGCGACAATGACCACATATGTATTTTCCAATATTGAACAATTGTGGTATTGAAGCCCTCGCGGAAAATATAGGCTATATAAACTACAAAAAATTAAATATATTTAAATTAAAGATAAGAAAACTAATAAAACATACAAAAACGTCGTGAATTGAGTAAGTTCATGTAGAACATCATGTTAAAAGGCTTTTGACAAACGAATATTTATTAAATCTATATAATTGTGAACTCTGTGTTAGATAATTATTTATTTAGATAATGTCTTTATTAGAAAATAGAGGACAAACTCAAAAAGAGAAATAAAATAATGAAATAAAGATATATGAGTAAGCAAATAAGCAAGTCTTATTTTCTGATCAATATAAATCAATAAATATAGAAACATGGAAGACATCAAGCACAACTTTGCCACTAAGCCTCGTGAAATAACACTAATTCGAAGACGCGTGCCAAACAGTCTATTGCTAGTCACGCCGTCCGCTGCATGCGATAGAAACGCAGCCGAAAATTCGCGGCATCTCCGACAAGAGAATTGGTCGCTCCATCTCCCCGCATCCGCAGCAGATGATGCTGACTGAGATTCGGACGCAGAGACGACTATAGAGTTGCTGAGGCTGAACGTAGAAGCATCGATGTAAAAGCCGGCTTCCGATGAACAATAGAGTAAGATCGCGCTTAAGTCGATCGTTGGAATTGTGGAATTGCATTCGCTGTACGTAATTATACGTACACGTACATCATGACACAGTACTACAGCAATTGTTTGCGTTCGTAATTTGGCCGTGCAGTCTTCTATATGGCTGGATCGTTGGATTTGAATGGTAAATATCAATCATTTTAAATTCATCTTGATCATATAATTGAAATAATTATCTAATGCTGAGTTGATATTATTATAATATAGATGCTTTGCGTGAATAAGCTGGTGCTTTGAGGCTTAGCTTTAGAGTAGCGCTTTAGAAGTCTGGAGTTTACGATTACGATAGATTTAATAGAAATTCGTTTTGTCGAAAGACTTTTAATAATGATGTTCTACGCCAACTTACGGTAGGAGGGAGAGAAGGAGGAACCGGAGAAAAAGTAGGAACGCCAGGAGGAGAACCAGAGAGGAAGGAAAGAAGAAGGAGAGCAGTAGGAGAAAGTGAAGCATGAGGAGGAAAGTGAAGGGAAGTATGTGGAAAAACAGAATAATGATGACATAATAATGATGAGCAGGAAGAGGAGGAAGAGAAGGAGGAGGAGGAGGAGGAGGAAGTGAAGGAGGAGGAGGTGAAGGAAGAGGAGGAGTAGGAGGCGCATGTTCAAGAAGGGAACTTGGTGCCTAGTGGGAGAATGTATCGCAGAAGGGGAATAATTTGTTCGTTTTAGATTTCGTTGTGATGACATAACTTTCGTTATCGAAAAGCGCCATCAGCACCAGAAACCCCTTCAACACAGCTCATCATCCTTTAATCAGGAAAGACGCTGCATAAATCTCCATCAGAAAAGGCGCTTCATAACTCCCAACATGCCTCTGTCAAGCCTGCGTCACGCTTTCTCAGACGGAGTGGCCGATATCGACACGGTTCTCGTTCGAACGCACCTCTTCGGTCCAGGGGCTTCGGCACCCGAGGCCTTGCCAGGAGCGGGGTCGTCCTCCGTCCGTCCGGCGGGACCCGTCGGGGTGAGGATGGCTGGAGGGTCGTCGTCGTCATCGTCCCTGAGGCGCGATCAGCCAAGGCCATCGACCGCAGACGTTCATCGGTTGAAGGGACCGAAGAGACCCCCGGAAACACTCTGCATCCTCGACTGTTGCTGCTGCGGCGGAAGTCTACTCATCCTCTGGATGGTAAGTATGCTTACAACAGAGTCAGATGGCTAATGTATAAAGAAGTGGTCGATTGATCGATTAACTGACTGACTGAACGAATGAATAAATGAATGAATGAGTTGAATGACTGCTTGATTGATTACTGACTGATTGAGGGAGTGCGCGGGGAGGAATGTAGCAATGGATGGATGGATGAATAGGTGGATGGGTGGGAGGATCCTTGGAAGACCACCGTCAGTAGGGTTTGCCTTAGGAACAGACGACTATAGCTATGCGACCTACGACTTCTTGAACTTCGACTATCGGTGACAGTTTCATTAAATTCTTTGGTGACACTTATCCAATATTAGGCTGAAAGTCTTTCACATTCCAGTCTCAAATGACTTTTAGTCTTCTGAATCCCACCTATAATTCCCAATCTCGATTCTCTGCTTCCTCAACTTTGAATCAAATTCGCTCACTTGTGTTTATTCTCTGGACAAGCAATGTCTGAAGCAATTCCAACTCACTTTATCAGAAGATGCTTGATGTGCTTTATACCACCACCTTGATTTTAATCAATCTGTCTCTGTCTGGGGACTTTCTTCCTTCATGATTCTCCCATGCGTTGGAATATCCTTTGATGAAAAAGCTGTCTCTTGATGGTCATACTATGTAAAAACGTAAGCCAATTTCAAATTTGAATTTCTAAACTTCCCGAGCGTGTCGTTAAAAGCGACCAGGGACAAATCTGTCTTCAAAATGATTCACTTCTCTCTGTCCAATCAGCATATTACAAATTTCACCCTCATTTTCGCTCTCCTTTCTTTCTACAATGGGTTTATCTGCTCCGTGGACGACTGCAAAGTAACTGCACTTGTTACTCTTGACTTATCTGCTACATTTGACAATGTCGATCACGCTATCTTGCCCCCATAGTCTTTAGTGCATGTTTGAAGTAGACTTATAGGTCTGGCCCTAAACTGGTTTCAGTTATATCTTACTGCCTGGACTTCCTCCTTCTCTACGCTCTACAATCCTCTCTGGTAGCATTTGTACCTCTTTCTCTCACCTTAAAACCTTCCTTTTCTCTCGGAGTACATTGCACTGAGAGTGCTTCTGATAAGCTTATGCCATGAGAAGCGCTTTATAAATAATCAAATACAATACAATACTTAATCTTCAGTACACGATCAATGTCGGCTCTTGAACACCGCTCACCTGGGCTCTGTTCCTGCTCCATTTTTCTCCTTGTAAATCTCTCCTACCAGTTCTTCCTTGATCAAAATGGTTTCATCTTTACGCTGACGAAACCTGGGTCTCAATTTTATCTGATAATTCCACATCTTGCTCCATTATCTAAGGCCTGTACCCGTGAGGAGCCTTGGATGGCGGCAAAATGAATGTTCTAGAATCTATCCAAAAACCGAATTTCAACTTTATTCTACAAAGCAACTGAACAAATGTAATCACTGAATTCTGTACAATTATGCAATTCTGTCGTACAACACATATTATCTTCGGCTCGTAATTTGGGAATAGTATTTTATTTTAACCCATTATTTGATGAACACGTAATTCAATATGTTGGTCAGCCCTTTACCACATTTTAGTGAGGTGACGTTCGAAGGATTAATTCAAAGGAATAGGTGCCATATTCCATTTCTGCCTTGCTTTGCCTGCGAATGTCCTGGTTTCTACTTTATGGCCTGAATATTGTAGCTAGCTTCTTAACACTTTAGCGACGAGAGTGTACTAAGAGCGACTGTGAAATCAATGCAGCTCGTCGTTAAAGTGTTAATGGCATTTCAAAGGCAAGGGCGATGAAGCTTCATAGGGTCAGATCTATCATAATGATTTCAACCCTCTTATCGTTGCACTGCATGACTTCCATTAGAAAAGGGAATCATTTCAAGACAGGGTCAATTGTCTACAATGTTCTACATTTTACCTACCTCACTATCTTCGTTTCAAGCGAAGTCCAAATACTTGACCCCTTCCTCTGACTGTCTCACTGTGACTATACTGAGGACAAGGACAGCTATAGATGATTGTATCTTTTCCGAGCTGGCCTCAGACTCTGGCGCTTTTGGCTCATATATTTGAAATTATTATCTAATGAAGAGTTGATAATTATTTACCGGCAAACGTTAGCTCTGCAGAATCTGTGTTGGCCTTTAGAGCTCAAATAATACTCATCTGTACTTAGACTCGTTTCTTTCCTAGGCTGTTTCTGCGTGTTTCTGATGTCTCTCTTGGTGATCATCCTCTTAGCTCACTCTTTCCCGCACCAATTCACATCTAATCTCAAGTCCTTCAAAAATATATCCATACGTCAGACTACAACTCAACCCTGGAAGGATCTCCCTCCTGAATCCCGAAATTTCTCAAATCCTTCACCGAAATCGCCGCTCGCCCACCATTATCTACCTCACGCTTCTCTATCTATCACGTCTCAGGCTTCCCACTCTAAGCTAAAGTCTTGCCTCACGAAGAATTCCTATCCAGGTTGATCCTTACATTCGCCTTCCAATCTGTATAGGCTCAGAGGAAATCCGTTTTAGCAGCTCTATCTTCTCTCTCTCTCTCTCTCTCTCTCTCTCTCTCTCTCTCTCTCTATATATATATATATATATATATATATATATATATATATATATATATATATATATATATATATATATATATATATATCTCTCTCTCTCTCTCTCTCTCTCTCTCTCTCTCTCTCTCTCTCTCTCTCTCTCTCTCTCTCTCTCTATATATATATATATATATATATCGCTCTCTCTCTCTCTCTCTCTCTCTCTTTCTCTCTCTCTCTCTCTCTCTCTCTCTCTCTCTCTCTCTCTCTATCTCTATCTCTATCTCTCTCTCTCTCTCTCTCTCTCTCTATCTCTATCTCTATCTCTCTCTCTATCTCTCTCTCTCTCTCTCTCTCTCTCTCTCTCTCTCTCTCTCTCTCTCTCTCTCTCTCTCTCTCCTCTCTCTCTCCCTCTCTCTCTCTCTCTCTCTCTCTCTCTCTCTCTCTCTCTCTCTCTCTCTCTGGTCTTCCAGCGACCGGACTTGAGCCTCCACATGGTATCTCTAAACAACCTCTGTGACACGACGCAGCGCTCGTGAAGAAGGTGTTGCCCTAATTAATTAAAGTAAAACAAGGGATGTAAAGATGGAATGGAAAGAATGAGAGAGGAAGGAAGAAGGAGAATGATGGATATAACAAAAAAGGAACGCAAAGAAAGAGAGACAGAGAACGAAGAGGACTGGAACACAGAGATGGCATACCAAACCTAGGTCAATATTCCAGAAGATCAGTCCAAATACGATGGAATTATGATGGTTAAGCAATCTTAAAGAAGTAAGTTTTAAGTTGAGAACGAAATAATACAAGCGACTGAGCAGAGCGGACAGACACGGCAGAGAGTTCCAAGAAGTAGGTCCAGCAACCAAAAAAGCTCGTTCACATAGAACAGTTCTTGATTTAGGTATGACCAGATAAAGATAAATTAGATGACCTCGCTGAATAGTAAGTCTGTGGAATAGGAACTGAATTTAAGTATTGTGGTTGGACAGAGATAAAGTTTTATATACTATTTGAGCGGCAATTTCAAGATAATTGTTTGCTGAACAGGAAGCCAATGTGAAGGCTTAAGCACAGAGTCAAATGTTCATGGTTGGATTTGCACTAGGCAAAGAGTTCTGAACTTTCTGCACCCTCAGCATATTTGACTTATTGACACCAGTAAGAAGCAGAGAAGTAAGGAACCGTAGAGAGAATGACAGAAGACAAACACAGAAATAGACAGACAGAGAGAGAAACTCATAATAGGACACACGGATGAACATATGAACGGACGAAATCATGAGGGATTTTGAAGGACACTGTGATGAATAAACTGATGGATGGGGACAGAAGAAGGTGGAGGGTATAGAGCGGATGGAGGGACAAAGGAGGGACAAGGGACGGGTAGAAGAGACAGACAGAAGGACAAAGGAACAGATGGTGGACATATAGAGGTACAAAGGGATGGGTAGACGGATAGAGAGACCAAAGGAGGGACAAAGTGTGGATGGAGGGACAGACGGAGGGACGGAGATATGACTGGAGGCACAGATGGAACAAGAGACGGATGGAGAGGCGGACAGAGAGGGAGACGGAAGAGGCTGGAAAGACGGGAGAATAGTCGGATGATTGGCACGACTAACAAGACGACGGCGGATATGAATTTTTAGATGGAATACAGTCCTTAGTAAACAATCGACAGATTGCCTGGCTTTTGCCTTGGCGAGGAGCATTGACGCATTGCCACCGACTTTTCTAAGCCACTTGGCAATATTTCTTCGTGCGAAATCGCCCGGCGTGTCGGTCCACTTGAGGCCAATTGCCGCTTGAGGCCATCGCTCAACCGTACGGTTCATTCATCAATTAGAGCGATTCAAAAACTGATTTAGTGCCACTTTATCGACGACAGCAATAAAATCAATCAGTAAGCAATCATCTTTCAATCAGTCAAGCATCTGCTTAGATAATTGTCAGTAAGTGAGTCAGTCGGTCATTGAGTCAGTCGGTCGATCGGTTTCACTTCAAGATGTTTTGTGAAAACCAGTAAAGGGAACGAAAATAAATCTGAGTTTTTGTGTCTGTCTGCCTGTCTGTCTGTCTATCTGTCTGGGTGTCTTCTGTCTGTCATTTTGCTTGTCTCTCTGTCTATGTCTGTCTGCCTGTATGTCTGTATTCTGTGTCTTTGTCTGTCTGTCGTTTTGTTTATTTGTCTGTCTGTCTATCTGTATGTTTGTCGGCCTGTTTGTCTGTCTGTCTGTCTGTCTGTCTGCCTGCCTGTCTGTCTGTATGTCTGTTTCTCTGTCTGTCTGTCTTTTTGTTTATTTGTCTGTCTGTCTGTATGTCTGTATGTCTGTTTCTCTGTCTGTCTTTTTTTATTAGTCTGTCTATCTGTCTGTTTTTCTGCCTGTTTGTCTGCCTGTCCGTCTGTCTGTCTGTCTGTCTATTCAGATTTGTTTCGTTTCCAACAACAACAATACTTCGCACAGTGAAATTGTTGCCGGACATGACAAACCCCGAGAGAAAACGAATCTGATTTAATGGACAGTAATAGAATCAGATTCGCTCCGTCTCCCAATTGCCACACGCTCAGCAACAACTTCAATACAGAAGACATTGATGGTGGCAACGGAATAATTCTAAATCAATGGACACCAGTAGATCCAGACGCTCTTCGTCTCTGGCTCTATATCAATGGCCTAGGTACAGGCGGAGGGCGGGTGGGGCCGCTCCAGGGGGAGGGGCGGCGCTGTCTATGGGGTACCAGATGGCGGCAAATGAAATATTCTTATATTTTTATTATCTGTATCAGAAATAAATTTAATGATGATCACATAATTATAAGACAGCGAGAGCCTGTGTTGCGAATATCCAGAAATTATGTCGAAGAAAAACTTCAGACATAATAGTCTACTTCACAGATTGTGTACAGTAGGATTATGGAGTTTCTGTCTGTCTGTATGTCTGTCTCTGTGTCTCTCTGTCCATCTCTGTCTGTCTGTCTGTCTGTCTGTATCTATCTATCTATCTATCTATCTATCTATCTATCTATCTATCTATCTATCTATCTGTCTGTCTGTCTGTCTGTCTGTCTGTCTGTCTGTCTGTCTGTCTGTCTGTCTGTCTGTCTGTCTGTCTATCTGTCTGTCTGTCTGTCTGTATGTCCGTCCAGTCCGTCCGTCCGTCCGTCCGTCCGTCCATCTCTCTGTCTCTTTCTGTCTTTTCTCTTTCTGTCTGTCTCTCTCTGTCTCTCTATCTGTCTCTGTCTCTCTGTCTCTGGCTCTCTCTCTCTCTCTCTGTCTCTGTCTCTGTCTCTGTCTCTGTCTCTGTCTCTGTCTCTGTCTCTGTCTCTGTCTCTGTCACTGTCTCTGTCACTGTCTCTGTCTCTGTCTCTGTCTCTGTCTCTGTCTCTGTCTCTGTCTCTGTCTCTGTCTCTCTCTCTCTCTCTCTCTCTCTCTCTCTCTCTCTCTCTCTCTCTCTCTCTCTCTCTCTTGCTCTCTCCCTCTCTGAAACACCCGCACCCAGTTTCAGGCGAAATAAATAAGCTTAAGCTGCTGTTAAAGTCGCCCTCTCTCCAATCGAGCTGACCCATCTCTCCCCATTCAACTCATCGATCTCTGTTTCATGCAGGATGAAATATTACTCGTGTCAGACAGAAACTCATTTCTGGATTAATAAAAGAAGAGTATACCTTTCAACGACAAAATTTATGCCTTCTATAGTTTTAAGGCCAAAGCGTCAAGTTCTAGTATAAGGATTAAGGTCGTAAGCATTCGCCCCGCCGACCCTTGCCTACGGGTAAGGCAGGCCTTATGGGAAGTTCAAAGAGGTGGCGCCATAGGCAATTGTACTGAGTCTCACAAAGTCTCGGAATATTGTTAGGTTTAATATTCAATTCAGTCTATCAAAACTGAACCAACAGAAACTAAGCTTCCATCAATTTCCGTGAAGATTCTAGAAGACTTTGCACTATCAAGGTTTGATCAATTGTCTGAGTTTTTGTGCTTATACTATTATGTCATTTATACTGGCATACTATATATATATATATATATATATATATGACTAGATCATACATATATATAATATATATGTATGATCTAGTCGTATCTAGCTCTTAGGCTTTGAGGATATCTTAAATAGGTAGAATGGAGAAAGATGGACACGTTAAGCAATGCTTCACCTATAACAAAGCTAATTAATCAACATAAGAACAAATTTCTGTAAGCTGCTCACAGAAACATATCTCTTAATTATTATTTAGCATCAAAATAGCCCAGAAAATTATAGATTTTTCCTGTGTTACAGTTCAAAATTGAGCCGGTGTGATGTCCATCTTCCCCAGACAACTGAGGTAAGATGGACACTACCTTGAGAAAGATGGACAATAGAGTCCACTGTAATACCAGCCTAATAGCTTTTCCTTTGGACTGACATATTTCTTTTCAGCTGTACTAACTGTAAGGTACATCATGGTAATAATAAGCGTAGGCTTATGCTACAGAATTTTACAAGAAATTGAATTAGCCTATAGGCCCATTTTAAATCAGACTTTTAACACAGGGTAAGATAGACCCCTAACTTTTCGACTCTTATAGCAACAGTTCAGAAAACGTCTGATTTGTCAACAACCATCAATGCTCATAACATAACCACCGACAATATTGCTAGCTGTAGCAACACTAATATCAGCATAATTGTAGTTCCAAGTAATATTTTTGTAACTGTAACTAACAATATTTTAGACATCTCTGGGTGCCCATCTTCTCATGATGTAAGGAGAAGATGGACACCCAAGCCTCATCGATCAACTTCACAGCCATCAGCACAGTATCAATGAGTTGGTGCCTTCAAAATTAGTTCTATACAGATAGCTCGACTAATGCCATTTCAGAAAACCTATCTTTTACTTACCCTACACTCCTACAGATTGAATTTCTGCGCTGTATCGTTACGATTTGTCAAAATAAAATCATCTCAATTTCAGCAAAAACACGCTTATACACCATGGCTGTCAATCATCAGTCGAACAATCCTCTTCCATTACGCTTGTACCCTACCATGCATAGTTAATACTTGTGCCATTATCACCTGTCCATCGTACACCTACATAGTGTTCTACGGACGCTCGAAAATGTTTTTGCAAGTTTTCTCTGATAGTGTCCATCTTACCCCGGGGGTCATCTTACCCCACCCTATACCTTATATATTATGGGCATATATTTAGTGTATATCTGTATAACCCACGCGAGTGTTATTGTACGCGAGAGGGCTTTCTTTTAAATCAGTAACACATAGAAATTAATATTCTTCAGTTCAGCACATGACATTTAAAAAAACTGCATAGCTTTGTTTACGGTGAAGGTTCACTAGGACAACGGAGCAATAGAAGTTTAAATTATTATTATTTCTTCTCTTCTCTTAAAGGAAATGATGTGTTCTGAATACATGGTGCATTTGACACGAAAAACTGGCGGATAAAGATGCGAACTAGCTCTGAATCCGTGTCAATCAATCAATCAATCAATCAATAAATCAATCAATATTTGTTTAATTCAATAAATCCTGTTGTCATGAACGCAACTGGTTACAAGTAAAACCTCTCTCTCTCTCTCTCTGCAACATCTGCTCGCCGTTTGCGCTCTACTGACCGTCTGGACTTCTTTGTCCCTCGTGTTAGATCTGCCTTGGCTCAATGCCGGGCATTTGCTGTGACAGGTCCCTCCACTTGGAATGGCATCCCCGCTCTTCTAACGGCTTAGCTCATGTCTGGTATTTCTCACGCATCGTCTCGCTCTCTTAAGGCGTTTCTTTTCCCCGGGGCTTCCGCGCTGAAAGCGCCTCTGAATAGTCTATGTTGCGAGAGGCGCTCTAACATTTTTTTAGATACGATACCTAATAGCTGTACAGCCGAGCTTGAGTTAGTTATTGAAGAAGACAATTACAAGTGATTATGAGAAATTAATATATATCTTTGAACAAGACTCGCAGCATGTGGTTACACTTATCCTTGGTAGGGAGGGTGAGTTGTGCTTTCTAGGACGTAAGTCATTTCTATATTTTTATTTGTTTTGTCGTGTAGGTGGGAAGATTCCCTGGAGGACATAGCATGGTTCCCTACATATGGCCCAAACAGGCCAGCATCGGCGGCCTCAGCCAAATCCATAACACCTGCAGGGGCAGCGCATAAGAGGAAGCCTCTTCGCTTCATCCGGTTTAACATACATTGCACTTTATCCCTTTCATTCTCACTGGCATACCCCCACCAGAAAGAGGAGGCATACATAAGGTGTGCCACAGTGGTTGCCATAGCCACCGTGTCTAACTTTCGAAGATCTTTCAGAGGTTATTATTCAGTACTGAATAAAAATGTTATATATATATATATATGTATTGGCTGAAAAACAGTAAAAAGTGAGTATGATGGATGCGTGTCGGAGGACATTCTGGACTTGATGTTCCCATCAACCCTTGAACGTTGTAAGGTCAACCCGGAAGTCATGCGGGTATAATGGGCACGCGCGATGAAACTGAAGGATATTAATTTCTTTGTGCTACTGACTTCAAAGGAAAGGCCCCTCGCGTACCATAACATGCGCCTGGTATAGACAGATATATACAGTACACTAAATATATGACCACAATATATATATATATATATATATATAATATCCTCAGAACCTGAAAACTAAATTTGACTAGATCGTATAGGCCTACAGTATGGTTATTTTGGCCGGTGGCTGCTTGGTTATAATTATTATCATAATCATAATCATAATCATCATCATCATCATCATCATCATCATCATCATCATCATCATCATCATCATCATCATCATCATCATCATCATCATCATCATCACCACCACCATCACCACCACCACCATCGTCATCATCATCACCACTATACCACCACCATCATCGTCATCATCATCATCATCATCATCATCATCATCATCATCATCATCATCATCATCATCATCATCATCATCATCACCACCACCACCACCATCGTCGTCATCATCATCATCATCATCATCATCATCATCATCATCATCATCATCACCACCATCAGCATCAACATGCATCATCAGCTTGGTGATATCGCATATGTAAACGCATTACAGGCATTTATACATGTATGTTTATATGTTGTTGCAGTCAATGCAGTAGGCGTGTAGATTTAACACGTGTAATATGGATAGGATGGGCTGATGATGTTGGCGGGAGTTCCGCACGTGTACAAATAGGGAACCACGGCATATCCGAATTAGACTGGAGTTAGGTTCCCTGTTAGTTGGCCTGTCTCTTTAAGCAGCTGCTTTTTGTCTCGACCGCTTGTGGATGACACTTGTATCGCTTTCTAAACAGGCGTTATAAGTCTTTGTTAGACTTGTTGGTTGTTCGTGTGCTTTGTTGGTTGACGCGTTGGGTAAGGTGTCTGCTTTGTCGAAAGGTTTATTTGTGCATGTACATAGCTAATAAACAGTGTCCTATTTTAAACCAGCATAGGCTTCTTGGCGGTTTCTATTTAGACGTACTTGCAACAATATATA
Organism: Aporrectodea caliginosa; assembly: GCA_020284085.1. Taxonomy (NCBI): domain Eukaryota; kingdom Metazoa; phylum Annelida; class Clitellata; order Crassiclitellata; family Lumbricidae; genus Aporrectodea; species Aporrectodea caliginosa. Next base: position 684,870 of record JACEVL010001042.1, read on the forward strand.
TTGTTATTTACTATAGAGCGGAACACACAGTTTGGCAGCCGAGTTGCTAATATCCCAATCGTACGTTTCTAAGCAAGGGACCAATACAACCCTTTGGCAAGTTCAAGTAGACCTACACGCGTGTATATTTATATATTTTGGGCGATTTTTGACAGAAACAATTTATATAGCTCCAGTTTAGGATGTAATCGGATATATTAGTTTTCTCGTCGGGCATGGCATGTATAAACAGACGATCCTTCAACTTCGTAACATATTTCGCCAAAAGGATAAGCAGAGTATACGCGTGGTCTAACTGAATGTGTGGCTACGACTGACAACGGAGGACGCCAACGTTGCCAGAGCTATTTCGCAATGAAGAGAACTCACTGTTGTATTATTTTATGTAGATGTGTGTATGTATACTTGCATGTGTGCGACGCTGTAGTTAATAAACGTAGATGCTGATAGCGTGCTTGGTCTGCGATCTAACGGTTGCAGATTCGAACCTGCTGAGTGGACTTCGAACATGGGCGAGTTGTTTGAGCATACTTGTTTCAATCACCAAGCGGTAGAAACAAGTTGGTACCGACGTAAATACGACAAAATATCTTATCCATCCTACTAACTCACCAAAACGTTACCTCTTGCTCTACTCTCCAAGGTCTTTCACTCAAAACTGAAGACATTGCTATTTCACAAATCCTATCCTGATTCCTCCTCTTCCCCTCACCTCCCTTGCGTTTCAACTCTACGCCCCATCCAGTGGCATCCACCTTAGCCGTCCGGCTGTCTGCCTGCCTGACTGCTTTGGATCTTGACGTAGTACCGATTTCACCTCCACCCTCGCCTATCGATTATGTTTTGACTGTGCGCCTGTGAATAAGCTGGTTCCTCCGACTTCGCTTTTTGGGCCCTGCAAAAATCTCGGGATTACGATTACGATAAACGACAAGTCTTGTGATACAGTGACTCGTGTCCAAGACCTTGTGATTCGTACACTTCCAATTCATGGGCTGAAGAGCGACAACTGAGCCCCACAATAAGTTCCACTGTGCGACATGGCAGCCTTATGTCTTGTAAACATTGTATAGGTGTGCACGCATTGTTAGTATTGCATATACATTGCATGTATATTGGCAGGTATGCAGGTATTCTATTATATTTACGAACGTACAAAGCACCTCTCACGGTATAACCTAATCAGAGGCGCTTCCAGTGCGAAGGGCCCCTCGAGAAAAGAAAAGTCTTAAGAGAACGAGCAGAAACAGTAGTGCCCCGAGATAAGATCACAGCACGAGTCATAGCAGGTATGTAGGTATGTGGGTAGATAGGTACATGTAGGTAGGTAAAAAGATTGGAAGATTGATTGATTATGCGCACCTACTTAAGAACTGTGTATGTATGTATTTGTGTATCGAGATACGTAGGCCTAATAAAACACATTTCAAGTACCTCTAGCTAGCATTGCATAGCCTAGTAACTTAAGAACTGCTAAACACTTAGTCTAACTCAGAGGTGCAAAAAACCAAACTTTTTTCAAAATGAAAAGTTGGTATTTTGTTTTTTTTTTTGTTTTTTTTTGTTTTTTTGTTTTTTTGTTTTTTATTTTTGAGATTTTCCTATTTCGTATCATAAAACTCATAGAAATGGCATAATACCGTTCAAATTAATCAGATGCATATAAATGAAATTAATTAGAACAGTAGAACCGTAGAATTTCATTAAACGAAGTTAACAAAAACCATACAACAATTGCCAAGAGAGTTGAAGAGACGACATTTTTGGCATTTATAATCTTGAAATTTGTAAAAAAACAAAAACAAAAATTTGCGTTTTTTTTTGTTTTTTTTAAAACCAATAAAACCAAAAACCAAAAAACCAAGCCTTTAACAGCCCTGGTCTAACTATATAAACCTACAAAAGCTGAAAACTCTTTCGGTTGTACCCAAGACAGACAAGACTCTTCAGTGTTCACATAAGAGGGCACAAGTTCCAAATAAATTGTGTGCGCATACATGCAGGTCTACATATCCAAACTTATGTCTAGATAAACATGTTATTTAATAAAGTGCTCTTATGATATGTTTATAGACATTTCCCATACTCGTATCTCCAATTACTCAACATTCAGACTAATATTCGCTTCAATCCAGCCCCGTCTGATCACGTGCTCAAGTCACGTGCTGACGGTGACTTCCGGTGCATAATAACTGACCAATCAACTGACAAATTGTGACCACGAGTCTCCGACGAAGATCTGAGCCTTCCCTCTTCATCTTCGTCTGCATCCACTTTTACTACGCCGTAACATTTCTATCCGGGTTCATGTCTTCTTTCACCAGACACTCCGATGTGGCTAGAAACGATAACGTTGTCTGACAGAAGAGCAGCTTCTGTGGCCCATTCTTAGAGTGTTGCTTCTTTGCTGTAGTAGATAGCAGGTGTTAATAACTCAAATAATCAATCATTCACTCGAACGATCCTAGTTGGTAATTGTGCACAATTAAATTGTCATCATCATAATATATTCGTTTATTGTGTGAACAACAGACGTAACGCTGTAGGTGTACATAGAAAGTTAGATAGTATAGTAAAATATAGGGTGACACGAAAGTTCGTTCACCGTTTTCAAAATGCGTTGTCTCAGCAACGGATGAATATTTCTTTATAATATTTGGTCAGTACATACATAAGTCAAACGAAAGATATTGGTAAGAATTTGATTATGATCCGGTCTGTGGTTGTCATTATTTATAAGAAAATGTAAAGACCACCAGTTTTTGCGGAAAAAATGGCGTTCATCAAATTAACACAGTAAAGGAAATGTGTAGCGTCGTACACAATAAGACACTGTTATTACTTATTACCTAGGACATAAAGACGTAGGCTATTAGCGTACAGTATCTCCTTTCTGCTTAATGACAGCACTGACTCTATCCGGCATAGACTGGATCAGCGTATGAAGTGTCCCAACTGCTATCGATCTCCACGCTCGTTGGAGGCGACGTTTGAGCTGATAAACGAGGTGCGGAGAGTTGGGTGGCCAATCTTTCGGCTTTATGTGTGACGGGAGGTTGTCGTCTAGCCACTTCGGACCTCTATCCTATTGAGAACTTTTGGAGTATTTTATCTCTCAGCGTTTATAAAAATCCTGAGCCAAAAAACGTCTATCAGCTCAAACGTTGCCTCCAACGACCATGGAGATCGATAGCAGTTGGGACACTTCATACGCTGATCCAGTCTATGCCGGATAGAGTCAGTGCTGTCATTAAACAGAAAGGAGATACTGTACGCTAATAGCCTACGTCTTTATGTCCTAGGTAACAACAGTGTCTTATTGTGTACGACACTACACATTTCCTTTACTGTGTTAATTTGATGAATGCCGTTTTTCCGCAAAAACTGGTGGTCTTTACATTTTCTTATAAATAATGACAACCACAAACCGGATCATAATCAAATTCTTACCAATATCTTTCGTTTGACTTATGTATGTACTGACCAAATATTATAAAGAAATATTCATCCGTTACTGAGACAACGCATTTTGAAAACGGTGAACGAACTTTCGTGTCACCCTATATAATGTAATAGCTTAGTAAGAGTTAAGGAATAACATTCGATAATATAAAGTTTCGTGAGTCTTTGTCAGGAAGGTTAAAGTCATGTGGTCTGACCCTGAGAAAATAGGGGGTGAAATGTTGATTGTGTCGAAAAGGCATCTGAGTGAATGATTCTCATTTAACAGAACAGCTTTGAATAACGAAGTGTCTGCTTGATTAGCAAGAACTAACTATATTGAGTTACTGTTTCCTTCACTTGTGAAATGTGTGCAATCGAGCTTAATATTTTTAACTATACACAATTCAGTGTTTCCTTTTCTTTTATGTAATTTGTATACAAATTAGTACTGTTTTGCAATTATTGTTCACAGTTGAATTAGTGCTTTTCGGTTAATATTGTGGTATTGTGCACAATTTTACGAATATCGATTAGCCTCAACAATCTTATGTAACTGACTCGCGTTTGGGACACAATGATTGTGCTATCCCATCAGACACTAAGAACGTGTCAGCGTCGTTATCTGTCAAAAGCAGGCATAACCGGTAGCCGCTGTTATGCAGAGTTTGTTAATATTGTGCCAATTCATTGTGTATTCTGTTTTCGTTCGTTGCCAACTCAACGATCCGCCATATTTATTGACGTCGCTAATGCCTCTCGGAGTCTCCGTCCCAAACAAGCCCAACGACTCCAGGACTTTGATTTCGGGATTTCTTCACTCCGATGTCAACAGACTCAACATTAATGTGGCCAGGAGGGTCTTAAGCATAAATTCTCTTGAAAAATGGCACATTTAGACCAAAGTACTGTACGCTTCTTGTGTGGCTGCCGCTAAACGCGACATTCTTTTCGTAGCATAGCCTATATAGAGTGATACTCGCGCGTGTGACTGGAAATCGCAATATCATGCGAAGATCCAGAATACGAAGAAGATTGCGAAGAAGAAGAAGAAGAATAGGAGAAGGAGGAGGAGGAGAAGAAGGCGGAGGAACAGGGAACAGGACGAGGAGGAAGAGGAACAGCAAGAGGAGGAGGAGGGAGGCAGAAGGAAGGAGGAAGAAGAAAACGATGAGGATTTGAGGAACAGGAGGAGGAGGAAGGAAGAGGAGAAGGAGGAAGAAGTTGTTGATGAAGATGATCATGATGATAGCAGATGATAATTGCAGTACCTTAGGTTCACGGGTTCACCCTAAGCGGCAACCATTTGCGAAATGGTCTATGAAATTTATTAAATGTTTGCGACATCGTTTTTCTTAGCCATGGTTTATTACGGCTCCTGGAAAGTCCTTACCCTCGTCGTCTAATGTTCCCACCGAAAATTTGCCAATTAAATTTTATAGCTCATTTTGTCACGAGGCGCTCGTCAAGCAGTCATCTCTTCTTTTGCTTCACTGCCTTCCTATAGGCAGGTTCGTACGTCCAATGTTGCCATTCGTTACGCTGTCCGCCCCTCTTCTTTAACTTGCTGTATCCTCCTTCATCATCCAGTCTTGTAGCATTATTCTCGGTCTTCCTCTTGTCTTCTTCCCCTCCATTCTTCCCTCCATTATAGTTCTTCAGAGGTAGTCTCCCCTCATTACGTGGCCCAACCACGTTCTCTGTTGGCTTTTGATTATTCATATCACGGATTTTTTTCGTCCACCATTTGTAGTATCTCTTCGTTTGTCCTGCGTTGCATCCAGCTGACTCCCTCCATCCTTCACCATATCCACATCGAGAAACATCTTTCTGCTTGAACTACAGACCTCTGGATTTACAGTCCAGCGCGCTAACCGTTTGACTACTGCACACGCTACAGTAGCAGTGTTTAAAATGTTCGCGTTTTTCTATAGCGACCGTACATGGCCTCGATGACCCTGCTCATTTTTCAATGAATTGATCGGGTGAGATCATTTACCACCGCTGCCCGTTTGAAAGAACGCCACGCCATTTAAGGTCCCCGTGTACGGACCGTGTTAGCCGGAGATTTATATTTCTGAACTATGCCAGGTTCGGGAAGCGAACCGCGATCCGCATGCTCTCTAACACAGAGGCGCATGAGACGCAGCCTACGCTCTTACCAATTTACCTAACTGGGACAGTTTAATCTGCCAGGCTGCTGAGCTCTCCGACAGTTTTAGCTGCAGTGGTTTCTGCTCTGTGCAGACACTGTTTACGGGATTGTGGCTACACGACGCTCGTTCGGAAGGGTCCTAACTCAGGCAACAGCAAATATTTCCTAAGTGCAAGACAATGTTATTCACTGGCACGGACGGGTGACTTTAGCACGGATACGGTTGCAGATGGATGGCCAAAGAAAGATGGGGAGGCTAAGATGGAAGAGGAAGAGGAAGAGGAGGAGGAAGAGGAGGAGGAAAAGGAGGAGGAGGAGGGCTGCGACCTGGACCAGTCCTTTGAGGTCTTCTCAGAACTGGTCGTTTTGATGGGAAGCTATTGATATGGACAGCTTACAAATTGTGATTTCCATTAGTGGGGTGAATTGCATTAAGACGATGTGGTAGGAGTGCTAATTCCCAGTTATTGTATTGGTTGGTTCGTTGGTTGGATAGATGGATGGATGGATGGATGGATGGATGGATGGATGGATGGATGGATGGATGGATGGATGGATGGATGGATGGATGGATGGATGGATGGATGGATGGATGGATGGATGGATGAGTGGCCGAGTGGGTTGGTAGCCTGCTCGTCACCCGGCGCCCCGGGTTCGCTTCCCGGTCGGGTCGGTTTATCAGAGATTAATTTCTCGGATCTTTACTGCGAGTGGCTCGGTCGCATTATAAACGTGGAGTACAATACAACACACAATACAACACATCACAATACAACTGGGGCGCGGTGGTTTGGGGGTATGTTCGGTGCCTTGCAGCTGGAGGGTTGCGGGTTCGAATCCACCTCAAAGTCGCCGCGTAGGGACCCTGGGCAAGTCCTTCACTTGCAATTGCTCATGCGCTTCGGCGTGAAACTCCGATTCAGCGTTCGCGCAGTAGTCGGGAGCGCCTCTGAATGGGAAATCTGGTAGGGGCGCTATAACAAGTGTTCAAATACAATACAATACAATACAATGAATCAGTGGATGGATGGATTTACAAATAGTCTTATTATTATTGTTATTATTATTATTATTATTATTATTATTATTATTATTATTATTATTATTATTATTATTATTATTATTATTATTATTATTATTATCGCTGACTGCCTGGCTTGCTGACTAGTTCGCTATATCTACATTTTTGCAGTGGTTCTAACACAGACTAAATGTCTTCTGAACCACTTAAAACCCTTGTTATGTTATGTTATGTTATGTTATGTGGCGCTCTCTTGGGACACCACGAATGCTCTCAACGCTGGCTAAGAACTTCTTTCTGACCATGCAGACACTTTATTCCCAGGAACATCTTTCTATAGTGACTGCTCTGAACAGACACTCGTCTTGTGAGTTTACGAAAACAAGATCCATTCTCGGCGGCGGCGGCGTCTGTATCGCTGCGATCTGTTCAGAAAGCAGCTCGAGAACCGTTCTCTGTCTAGCGTGAATTGATATGTGAGAGACATCGGCGTTTCGACAGGGTCGGTCTTGCCTCGGCTTACCCCACGGCTCGGTCGCCCCTCACGATATCCATTTTTCTCTAATTATGTAGATCCGCGCAAATGCCTTCCGAAGACCAGGGCTTTGTGTTGTATGCGATTTAATTTATATAGCGCCGCCGTCCTATCGGCGATTCTTAGAAAGCGGGACTCAGCTGGTTGGCGCTTTGATAAAAGGCGGTTCTGACGACGAATCGCCACCGACAGTGTACTTGACCGTGTCTGTATGCCTTGCTGTCCTTCTGAACGTGTGTGGGTGTTCGTTTGGGTGTATTTGGGTCTCTGTTTGGGTTTAATTGGCTGTCCTCTTGGATGTGCTAGGATGTGTGTCTAGGTTTGATCGAATGCCCGTCTGAGTTTGATTGGCTGTACGTTTGGGTATGCCTCGCTGTCCGTCTTGGTGTGCCTGGCTATTCGAATGGGTGTGCTTGGATTACCATCCATGTATGATTGGCTATTTGTGCTGGGTTGGCTATTGGTCTGGTTATATCTGTCTGCCTGCCTGTCCGTCTGGGCGTGCCTAGCCGCCCATGCTTGTCGTGGTCCTGGAAGGGACGAACGAGGAAGTGGAATAGGATTAACGGAATGATGGATAAGCTCCAGTTCGTCGAATGAAAGTCCACAGCTTCGACTGAGGGGGTTAAGTAAGGCCTGAGGAAAGGAGCGAAGGGGTGTCCATCCGTACGTCCAACCTAATTTTCCTTAAGGGAACACGTGATTGCCAGGCGCAGGTGCCCGATGGCTGGGTCTGCATTGCCTTCTGCATTCGGCAAATTGCATTGGGTTCAGTAAAATCAGCTGAATATTCATATGGCTCATCCAGTTAACCTCTCAAACGCAGCGGTGGAGAGGAGTGCGGAGAGGGTGGATGGATGATGGATGGATGGATGGATGGATGGATGGATGGATGGATGGATGGATGGATGGATGGATGGATGGATGGATGGATGGATGGATGGATGGATGGATGGATGGATGGATGGGTGTGCTTGGAATGCCATTTAGGTTTGAATTCGTTTGAATTAATAAACGAATATTAAAAACGTTTAGGACGCTTGTGACAGCAACGATAATGTGACTTTAGTGATGGCAACGATGTTGGTTAGCGATAATGAAGATCTTGTTTCTTATAATGATGGCAAAGATAATGACGATGAAGTTAGTGACGGTAAAGTTATGATTGTAATACTGTTAATGCTGATGACTATAGACGAAAAAAAGATGGGCAAAAGGACGAGGAAGGCCACGGTGATGAATTTTAATTTAATTTGTATACTGTGGAATAAACAAGTTTTAGAAGTGCGTTCGCTTCGGAAATTTCTATGACGTCATATTGGTTATAGTCATCAGGTTTTTGTCGACTTGTTTGTGATTGGTTGACGCTGAGAAAAGCAGACGTTAACATTGATTCATACCCAAGCGAATTTTCAATTATAGTGTATATCCTTTTGATCGGTGGAAGTTCGCGCACATTGTATGACAGAGGTGACCGTTGATTTAGTGGAAAATCCTATATGAAGCGAAAGCAAATGCATTCTTAAAAGAGCGAGTACAGATTTTTGCAGCTATAGCCTGTTGTGGGTTCAGTTGATAATTCTAGTTGTAAATGATGTCGCTGATACATTCGTGCGTGCACAGAACTTGTATATCGTTGATTGAAGTACTGTCATTCATTCATTCATTCATTCATTCATTCAATCATTCATTCATTCATTCATTCATTCATTCATTCATTCATTCATTCATTCATTGGTTCATTCATTCATTCATTCATTCATTGGTTCATTCATTCATTCAGAGCAGTTATATAGCGCCCCTTCAAGAACCTACTCGGGAGCTCAAGCATACTGTTGAAGAATAGTACTTGAACTATTCTTGTAACTGTAATTCTTACTGTAATCGTAATCGCGTATTTATATAGCTCCTCTTCAAGAGAGGTGTTTTCGACCTATCAAAAGAAACCAGGATCGAACATAATAGGTTTCAAGCGCTTACGGAATAGAGGTAAAGTAAGACGAAGAACTCATGTTGTGGGGATCCACGGCCAGGAATGGACGAGACACACACTCCCTGAGAAGAGATGGAGTACAGCCTGCATGCGAGGCATTTGCGCACTGAGTTCTTAAACTCAATGCTTTGTGCATCGACAACCAATTGATGCAATTTGTCCCTCATGAAGTTGGATATAATTATGACCAAACAGAGATTTACGTACAAGCAGATAGGCCGCATAGTTTTCGGATAGATTACAGTAATGTTGGCTAATGCGAAAGAGTTAGCTTAAGCCATTAATAGCACTGCTATAATTATAATCAGCCCTGCTGCAAATGACTGAATGCACGAGGATCGAGGTGGCTTGAATGACGTATTCTGTATGGCGCAGGTGGTAAAAGCACTCTCGACATTCTCCTCCCTCATGCCCTGTAAAGGTCAATTCCTGGTCCAAGTACAGGCACAAATGATGCACAGTAGGAGAATAGAAATTCCAGGACAGCAACGCCCGCAAATTAGGCAGATCGATTTTACAGACCTGGCCACAGTGGCTACCCGCCATGCAGATGGACTGTGTTACCCGGGGTTCAGCCGGAGGCGGCTGCATCACTTTCAGATGCAGAGCGCCTTCGATGGCCGAACCATAATATTCTCCGCTAATGAGAACTAATTTTCAAGGCACTCCGCGTGAATGCCGTATACATATAGTCAGCAGTGTTTACGGCCACAGTTGCATGAAATAGGGCGAGGAGGGTTACATGTCCCACGTCAACAGCCACAAAGCATCAGCCATAGAATGTGTTGAAATCAATCTCAATTGTGTGTCGGAAGAACCAAGACTGTGTATATTTTCTCGAATTATCGCTAGGCTACAAATCGGGCGAGGGTTTACGGTTCGAAGCCCGATCGTGTGACAACTTTGATGCATCATCAGTGATTTGCAACGATTAAAACGACACCGACAAACCATATTATCATTGAACAATTCTATAACGCCACAAACCAGTGCACACGGTTTCACTGCAGAATTCTATTCCTTGACGCTTACGCTACAAATTAGGGGTCCAATAGCGCATTGGATAACACACTGGCATGGAGAGCGAGAGGTACCGAGTTCGAATCCCGTAGGGCGAACATGCTTTGTAGGCTGCTATTAGCGCCGTGTATTGCAGGCTGTCTGTTCTGTTAGTAGTTAAGATTTGTGTCTTCTGTCATTTGTGTTCTTGTGAATTGTTTCAATTGCATAACTGTACACTGTAACCGGTTGCGGTTTGTCAACCGGATTGTTTCAATAAACGAAAATATTATTATTATTAGTATTGACTGAGTAATAAGTGCAAATGGTCTCCAATTACACGGTGCACTCTTAGACCTTGGCACACGATGCACAAAGATGAGACAGAAGGGATGTTCGAACCCCCACTCTAAGTGGGTTCGAACTGCTTCAGCCCTTCCCTCGGCTTCTTAATCTAACAAGGCCAGGCCACATCTTCCGGGAATTGAGACTAACCGACTGTTATGTTCGTGACCAGTTTTCTAATCGCATGCTGTTGATGATATCTCGTCGTCCTTCCGTCTTTCTCTTGGTGCTGCTAAGTATGCGTGTCACTTAGGAGGCGCTTTAGAAATTAGTGCTTAGCATTTGGATCAGCGAATTACTAGTTCAATTCAAATATCATCTTAGCTACTGTAGTACTCGGATTAGATTAGATTATTTTGGACTGGAGTGGACTGCTGGACTGGACTGGACTGGACTGGACTGGACTAGGCAAGACTAGACTAGAATAGATTGGATTAGATTGATTTGGATTAGATTGGGTTCGATCAGTTCAATTCATGTGAAATCAGATCGGTTAAATGTATTATAATATATTAGATTAAATTAGATTTGGTTGAAAATTCGACGTTTCTGGGTATGATTAGATGAGGTCGATAGGACTAGTAAGATATCAAAGGCGCTCATACAATCGCCAGATGGTTTTTAAACTTCTTTCAGGGTTCAGGGTTTGGAGCTTCAGCGTCTTCGACCGATGCCTCTCCCATGCACCCCCTCAAGCGCCAGTCGGCCGCCTACCTCGATCGAACGGGTTCCGTGTCGACCTCTAGCGTCGACGAACAGCAAATGGCCGCCAACTATGGCGCATGCGCACTGGAGCCGTCGAGCCCGGAAGCGGTGGTTCCATCTGGCGAACGCCTCGGACGGATCCAGTTCAGCGTTGGGTACGACTTCCGCGAGATGACCTTGAAGCTGAAGGTCCTCTGCGCCGTTGACCTTGCGGCGAAAGACATTAGCGGAACGAGTGACCCCTACGTCAAGGTCCTTCTCTTGCCCGATAAGAAACACAAGCTGACGACGAACATCAAGAGGAGGAACCTGAACCCGAGATGGAACGAGGTCTTCGCTTTCGAAGGTAGGTCTCATCATAATTGTAGTTGTAATTATGATTATGATTGTAGTCGTACTTGTTGTTGTTGCAGCAGATGTTGCATAGAAAATAATGATTGTGATTTCGAATATGTTTGCAGTCACAAATGTAAGTGTGATTGCTATTTTAGGTGTTATGTGTAGGTGTAAATATAATTGTAAATGGAAGTGTGATTGCTATTGTACGTGTTATGTGTAGGTGTAAATATAATTGTAAATGGAAGTGTGATTGCTATTGTACGTGTTATGTGTAGGTGTAAATATAATTGTAAATGTAAGTGTGATTGCTATTTTAGGTGTTATGTGTAGGTGTAAATATAATTGTAAATGTAAGTGTGATTGCTATTTTACGTGTTATGTGTAGGTGTAAATATAATTGTAAATGTAAGTGTGATTGCTATTTTACGTGTTGTGCGTAGGTGTAAATGTTGTAAGTGTGATTGCTATTGTAGGCCTACGTGTTAATTTTAGGTAAAGCGCCGGTGAATAGGCTGGTGTCCGTGACGTGGTTTTTATGGGCGCTGAGAAAGTTTCGAATATTTACATTAAGTGTCAATATTATTGTAAATGTAAACGTAATCGTAATCGTAACTAAATCTCAGAAACTTCTCAGTGCAGCACAAAAGCTACGTCAGCGAAAGCAATTAAAATCCTGCGCTATATAAAATCAAATCCGCAAGTGTTTGTTTGTTGCTTCGGTTTCGGTGTCTCGGTTTAATGTCCCAGGAAATAATAATATCTCGCATAATCACGTTTCATGGCCAGTTCGTGACGAATTAAAGTTTATAAAATGTATCCTTACAAAATGAACAGGATAAGATGTCCCACTGGGTATTTATGGGACCGGACTAAATGCACCCAGATGGAAACAGAAATGAGTCTTGTGGTAAATACTAAAATTAATCAATCATTCTTTCTTTGCAATAAGCCTATATGTTACCAGAATAAAAAATAATTATTTCGTTTTTTAAGTGTTTCGAATAAATAGCCTAATGAAACAAGTCAGAAGTACTAGAAACGATAATGCTTTCAGGAGCTCAAGAGTTTTTTCTGTTTTCTGCATTCCATATTTTCAAATTGTTGCATTATGATTTTTCCATTAATTAATGAATCCTACAATTCATAACTGATGGAAAAGAAATATGGCGTTGTGAAGAAAGAAGTTGCAGAAAAAGGATAAATGAAAAGAGAACGACGTTGTAATTAGAAATTTGTATAGCGCCCCTACAGGATAAACTAATCAGATGCGCTCTCTGCGCTTTCCTAAGATATGCTATAATTGTCAATAACAGAACATTCGTCTGTTACCAAATATTACTCAGAGAACTAAAATAATGAACAGTGGCAGGCTTGCGCATAGGCAGAGCCCAACTAGCAGATTCCAAACTAGATTTGACAGATAATAGCATAGGCCTATTCGGAGTTTCTGAAGCTGGTATAAATATACAATCACCGCCCAGTGGTCCCCTGTAGATGGAAGACGGCGCTGTATGTACGTGGAATTCCTTCGAACCACCGGATAATAATAATATTAATAATAATAATAATAATAATAATAATAATAATCTTTTCTTTATTGAAGCGCCTGACAAACGCACTGCGCTGTACATTTAAATGTTATGCAATTGAAACAACAAATCTTAACTAATGACAGCCTGCAATACACGGCGCTAATAGCAGCCTACAAAGCATGTCCACCCTACGGGACTCGAACTCGGTACCTCTCGCTCTCTATGCCAGTGTGTTATCCAATGCGCTATAGGGATACCCACCGAACAGGTATTCGTCGCCCACCTACTGGTAGCTGACCGATTCCGTCACTGACGGTCGGTGCCGCTCCAAAGACTATTCGATACTAGATTTCTCGGCGTAGACGGCCTAAAATGTCCGTAATTTCTGAAGCTTGACTGTCCAGCTGGAAACCGGTTCCATCTAAATGTGGACCATTCCGCGGTCACAGAAGGCCGCGATAACGTGCAACAAAAACCGTCCTAAAAGCAGTGCATCTGTTGTGTAAACGATAAAATTCCAACAAACAGACTCATCAGCAGTAAAGTCTGAACTTGTCACAATTGTGAAGCAAAATATTTCGACAAAATAATCCTTCAAAATGATACAACAAAAGATTCTGAAGTAGAATTGCTTTTTCTAGATTTACGTTCCGTATATATGTCATCCAGCAACATGGTTGAGTGTTGAAGGACCTGCCTACCGAAGCAGAACAGAGTGGAAGGTCTTCAATATCTCCGTTGAAATCGTGCACCCTATGACTACTGCTCGAACAATGAAGTTTCAAACTTTATATGAACATTTTGAGTGCTTTCAGCCAACTTCCAACAGAACAACTAAAGTCATAAGTTATAAGCAAATTGACGAAAGCACTGCGCTCAATATTTAGTGTCTATAACAAACTGTGATAAGATGCAGTATCTAACGGACGCCGTACATTGTACATACATAGTTATAACATTAATGTGGTTTGAACATAATACAGGATTTATATAGAATTGAAAATGAATATTAATATTGGATTGAAAATGAAGTTTTGCATTACTTGTAAATCAACCAGTCGACACACAGTTGACTTTCATTGCGACTCATCATGTAATGAAAGTGCACTTGGTACGAGGAACAGTTTGTCCTTGGTGACTTTTGTCCAGGACCGATCATTCAGAATTATTTTGTTCTCGGGACATTTAATCCCCGGAAATTTTGTCCGGGCAATTTTATCCTGGTGCCATGATCTGGGATCAAGCTGATGGAAACAGTGCACATGGTGCTACGGTGAAAATCGATGAAACCGGACAGAATAGCCTGGATAATTGGAAATGGGATAAACGGAAAGAAGGAAGGAAGGAAGGAAGGAATGAAGGAAGGAAGGAATGAAGGAAGGAAGGAAGGAAGGAAGGAAGGAAGGAAGGAAGGAAGGAAAAAGGAAGGAAGGAAGGAAGGATGGGCGGATGGATGGATGGATGGATGGATGGATGGATGGATGGATGGATGGATGGATGGATGGATGGATGGATGGATGGATGGATGGATGGATGGATGGATGGATGGATGGATGGATGGATGGATGGATGGATGGATGGATGGATGGATGGATGGATGGAAGGAAGGAAAGAAGGAAAGAAGGAAGGAAGGAAAGGAAGGCAGGAAGGAATGAATGAAGGAAGGAAGGAAGGAAGGAAAGGAAGGAAGGAAGGAAGGAAGGAAGGAAGGAAGGAAGGAGAGGAAGGATGGACGGATGAATGGATGGATGGATGGATGGATGGATGGATGGATGGATGGATGGATGGATGGATGGATGGATGGATGGATGGATGGATGGATGGATGGATGGATGGATGGATGGATGGATGGATGGATGGATGGATGGATGGATGGATGGATGGATGGATGGATGGATGGAAAGAAGGACAGATAGAAGGAAAGAAAGTCAGAAGGAAGGAAGGAAGGTGGATGAAATCGTCAAGGAAGGAAGGAAGAAGGAAGGAAGGAAGGAAGGAAGGAAGAAAGAAGGAAGAATGGAAGGGAAGAAAGGAAGGAAGGAAGGAAGGAAAGAAGGAAGGAAGAAAGGAAGGAAGGATGGGCGGATGGATGGATGGATGGATGGATGGATGGATGGATGGATGGATGGATGGATGGATGGATGGATGGATGGATGGATGGATGGATGGATGGATGGATGGATGGATGGATGGATGGATGGATGGAAGGAAGGAAAGAAGGAAGGAAGGAAGGAAGGAAGGAAGGAAGGAAGGAATGAAGGAAGGAAGGAAGGAAGGAAGGAAGGAAGGAAGGAAGGAAGGAAGGAAGGAAGGAAGGAAGGAAGGAAGGAAGGAAGGAAGGAAGGAAGGAAGGAAGGAAGGAAGGAAGGAAGGAAGGAAGGAAGGAAGGAAGGAAGGATGGGCGGATGGATGGATGGATGGATGGATGGATGGATGGATGGATGGATGGATGGATGGATGGATGGATGGATGGATGGATGGATGGATGGATGGATGGATGGATGGATGGTTGGATGGATGGATGGATGGATGGATGGATGGATGGATGGATGGATAGATGTCGGTCTGTTTCGAGCCATCTGTGGCGAACCATGCCATGTCCTCCGGGGAATTTGCCTAACCCACGACAAAACAAATATGACTTACGTTCTAGGACGCATAACTTCACCCTCCCAACTAAGGATATCCAGAACTATATTCCGCGAGTCTTATTTAAGGATGCATATTTATTTATCCCTAATATCTTACTGATGCTCGGCTCCTAACAATTTATCCGCGCGAAATGTAAGTAGCAGAGATGGGTACGATTAGCTAGAACTGCTAATCGATTAGTTACCCATCTCTGGTAAGTAGTTGCGTTGATCACAACTAGATTTTGTTGAATTAAACGATTATTGATGAATTCATTGATTGCTGGGTGTCGTCTGTTCTTTATATGGCATTGTGGTTGTCATTAGTCCCCAAATTTATGTTGATGATGGATTATTTTTATTCCAGTGATTCGCCTGTTCTATAATACTTAGTTGTGCTTAATCAACTGATGTTTGATACGCAATTTTTAGTTCGAAAAATAAAATAGTTAGCCTATATGACGTGAACAGTAACATCAGTAGCGTCTTTTGGTTTCCATTTTCAAGGTGATTGCAGATAGGCAGAAAAAAATAAAGTTTAGAAATCTGTTTTCAAAAAACTATCCTGTAATATCAGTCATATGCCATTATGCCAGGTCCCATGCAAGCTCACCTGACAACGTGTGACTAGCAAGCTGTCAAGTGCTTAGTGAGTTACCCATAAGTGTGCTATATTAAGTGTCCTCGTACATACATACATACATGCATACATACATATATACATACATACATACATACATACATACATACATACATACATACATACATACATACATACATACATATACATACATACATACATACATACATACATACATACATACATACATGCATGCATACATACATACATACATACATACATACATATATATACATACATACATACATACATACATACATACATACATACATACATACATACATACATACATACATACATACATATTGTACATGCAGAGGCGTAGCTAGGATATTTTGCGCCCGGGGACAAACTATGACATTGGCGCCCCTCCCCGCCTCTCCTGGTCCCGCCCTGTTTTATTTATTTCACATTTTCCAAATACACAGAATGGCAATTTAAATTTTAATGAAATAAAATATTAAAAATACAGACTGTTCATTGTGTTTTTAAAACTCAATAAATTCAAATTATACATGAATTTATTTATCAAACAAATATCATAGCACATCTGTTGTCGATCAAATAAAAAAATATAAAAACTACGTTGTTGATTTTTACTATGTTACGTATCACTAAACTAACAGACTTATTTTTAATGAATAGTAATTAAGTATTTGCATTCAAATAAAATTACAGCAGCAGAATTGAAATCTAAGATAGCTAAACTGCTGAGTTCTGTCTGATACTGTCAGTCTGCCTCTTACTGAAAGTTAGCTTGTAATTTTGACGTCTTAAATATACAAATCCCTGGGATGCAGCAGCCCTGTGTCCATGATGCCTAGTATAATAGTTCTTTCTGTGGATCATGGATACAACCATGGCCCGCCCATGGGCGTCAAGAGTCAAGGCGGACTCAGCTAGCTTAACCCTCAGACAGATGATTCTCCTACCATGCAGGGCTACCAGGGTTGGCAAAAACTTGGCATACTGCATAACCCACTCTCCCTCTCACTGCATGGCCAAGAATGCAGCTATTCATCCCAGCCGGTTAAATGTTTCCCATATAGAAAAGTTGAAAATTACTATACCTAATTTCTTTATATTATATTAAAACCAGATGCCACTTTCAATACATTAAGGATATACTTGAGCTGAAACCGATCCATGATTTTATAGGGAAACAACTTTTCTGATTCTGACTAGCCTAACAATCTTGCATTGTAGGTTCATCATTTGCAATGAGTATATGATGCCCCTTTGGCCTTAGTGCTCAATGGGCGCCAAAATAATGTCTCACAACTAATTTGTAACTAATGAGGATATAACTGGATATTTTTGGGGCACCAAAATTAAGTCTTATAAATTTATTTGGGATAAATCAATTAAAATAGTATCAAAATCAAGACAAAATTATTAATTTTAACCCTCATTTTGGCCCCCCCTTCCTCTGGCGCCCGGGGACACATGTACCCTCTGCCCTCCCTAGCTACGCCTCTGTGTACATGTTCCATTGGTCGCTTTATGCGACAACAGGAACAGCAGTGACGTTGCTACTGACGAATATTTATTAGAAGACCAATGAAAAGGTGCAAGTGGCTAGTATTTTCCGAACTCGCATTATATAACGGTAATATTTGGCCTGGAAGTACAGTTTACGCAGAGACATTAAATCCCGCATCGGGTGCGTTCCTCTATCGACTGCGAGGGCTTCAGAAAGACTTAGTCTAATTATAGAAACATCGACTCGTATACGGGTGCGTTCCTGGAACGACTTCATCCGCGAAACTCTGTTGTGTGTCCAAGCAATATTGAAATCGAATAGACTGTCTTCGTTCGGGGTTATTGCCTTTCGGCGCCACCTAGTGGTCGGTTTGAGGACCCTGTAGCATGCAGTGGACGGGTAGGGAGTTTTATAGCGCCGTTAAAGCTGGCTGCTGAGATTGATAATAAAAATGAGTCGAATGGAGTTGTTTCGTTTGCACCCAGTGGGTTTTCTCTGGCCAAGCTCTTTATGAGTTTCGTTAGGGCTTTACGCGTCCGGTTAAACTGTCTGCTGGTTTTTGTCTGCGTGTCAACCCACCCACCCATCCATCAAACTAAGAGTCCATAAACCCATCCGTTCCACCCACCAATATCACTACCCATCACAAGTGCTGATGAAACCCTTTAATCATAGGGGCGCATCCAGGATCCACCAACCTAAGAATCCATAAACCCATCCACTCCACCCATCAACATCACTACCCATCACGTGTACTGATGAAACCCTTTAATGATAGGGGCGTATCCAGGATGCGTTGCGAAAGTATACGGTGATCACGCCTCTTCTCAATTCGCAATTTCTCTGCTCACCCACGTACAATGGAGACACAAGAGAGGCTACTTACGTGCTTACTTTAATCCAAACTTCCCTCCAAATAGCAGTTCCCTTACTTCGTTCTCTTTTCCATTACTTGCCTCACTCCTTGCCGCCTTTACTTCATTTACCCGTCCGTTCATCCGTCCATCCATTCATCATTAGTGTAGGGCTGTGAGGCTATGCTATTTCTTTTTTCGTTCTTCCATCTGTTCATCCATCCAACCGTCAATCCATCAATCAATTCATCCACTCGCCCATTGATGAAAGGGCAAAAGGATGGCTCACCCATCCATCCATCCATTCATACATCCATTCCTCCATCCATCCATTTATCCACCTTTCACCCATCCAACTCTAAGAATATAGCTAGTGCTCCAGTTTCTCCTCTCTCTCTCTCTCTCTCTCTCTGGTGCCACTTATATACGCTGGCTCCTTCGAAACTGATTAATGTGCTTACCCACATACTTACTTCCTCACTCGCTCAGACTCGATAAGTCCACGGACATCCAAATAGAAAGAGCGCCAGGATTCGGAGAGCGAAACGGAAACGGGAAAGATAGCACTGGCTTCCCGAAATGCATTACGGCAGAGGCTTGCACCTGATTGGTCGGAATTTCCATTTAGATTAGGAGAATCCTTTCGGAAGTCCTTCCGCGACGCCTTTAAGTCGCATGGCTGAATTCTTATTAGGGATTTCGTAATGAATTGGGAGGAGACCATTGGTGAGGGATGGGAGCGGGGAAAGGAAAGGGAGATGAGTGCAGTTGGGGTGGGGTGGTTAGACCGGATTAAGGCGCTAAAGAAATTAACGCGATGATCTACTCGCCGTGTTTGTGTTGGACACAAAAGTGAAAGTCTTATTGATTAGCGTAATCTAGACTGCGAGGTGAGCGATAGTCGAGTTGTCAGCATGCTGGACTATCACCAAGACATCAGGGGTTCAAATCCCCGTCATAACACTGGGGCATGGTGGCCGATTGGTTGGAGCGCTCGGCCTGTAACGCGGAGAGTACGGGTTCGAGCCTCCATTCAGGCGGTTAATTGCTGTGTAGGGACATTGAGCAAGCCTTTCTCTCACACTTGCTCAGCGCCATCGATGCTCTGTCGTATGGTCGTGAGCACTTCTGAGATTTGGAAGGAGGGTAATATCAAATACATGTTGTACAGCAGAAATACGTTTTGAGATTTTGTTTCACTTGCGTTCCCTACCGTCTGTTATTCTACGGCAGATGGCGTGATGGGGAAAACTTTCATCATTAATAATGTTATATCGGAGTTAGTATTTAGGATAGTATGTGTGATTTTAGAATATTTGACTGTCTTGATCCGCTCAATGGATGATGTATGTTTATTACCATGTGTCTGTACACCAAAATGCGGATAGCAATTGGTCAATTAAAGAGTATTCTTCTTTTTATCTTATCTTGGAATGAACACACTGACCATAATATTAGTCGGAGGCTCAGACGGCGTGGAGAGGACTTGTCACCCGCCATCATGGCATCGGTTAAGAAACTCTAGTTGTTTAAGTTTATGCCCATAGCTACATCTCGTGGTCAGCTTAAGAGACTTGTGACCGAGGGTTGACTGGCGTTGCGTGCAGTAGTAGTTTCAGTTTAACGACACTGTGTGATAACAAAGATCATTAGCGTCGCCCTCCTCCTTCATACAGGGACTGGGACTGGCACTGACAAAGTACGTTCAGTGGCGGAGTTCGTTGCCTATAAATGACGGATCAGTGTTTTATGGAGGCTGTTGCGCATGCGCAGTGACGAGCAGGTGGAAAGCAGTGGGCGATTGAAATGACAGGGCGAGAGATTATGAGTGCGAGGTAGTTAGGTGCGAGCTAGCAGTTTATTAGATTCTATGTATGTAAGTATATGTAAGAGACTGTGGAGCTGCATAATTAAATTAATCACTTTGTTCAATGTAGACTAGAAAACTCAAGGACTGTGTGTCTTGTGTCAGTTGTGCCATCTATGTAATGGACGAGTCCACAGTGTGAGGCCCTGTAGTGTAGTCAGTATGAGAATTGCAGAAAAAGGACGGGGGGGTCAGACTATGATTCATGTGGAGTTGGGGCATGAAATGAAGACTTAACAATGAAGTCCTAAGAAAGACTAGGGGGTTGAACTTGAACCCCAACCCCCGCGGCAATTCTCACCCTGAGTGTAGTTTGAAAGCTTCTGAGAAAATAGAGTGATATGGGGCTGCTCTTTACTTCTTATTCTTCTTCCGTATGATATGGACAGGACGTGTTTTAAAATGATAGAATGACCGACCGTGATCATTTATACCTACCGTCATCGGACTATTGTTCACAATTTTAGGATTCCCGTACAGCAAACTGATGAATCGAACGCTATATCTCCAGGTCCTCGACTACGATCGCTTCAGCCGAGATGACCCGATCGGGGAAGTCTGTCTACCTCTTTGTGATGTTGACCTCGTCAAGGGAGAGACCCTCTGGAAGACTCTCCAGCCATGTAAAGGTCAAGCAGTGCGTAACATAAGATAACTCCGTCAAATGAATAAATTTAGTATTTTATGCTCAACTGCGATTGGTTGCATGAGTACTGATTGTACGTTGGTTACAGATTGGTCTGAGGTGTTTTAGGCCTAAATTGCCTAAATAATTGAATTCAGAAAAACATTTCGTAAGTATACAGGCCTACTTGACACGAATCGTCATTCGTATATATTCGCTAAGTACACCCCCACTAAGATAATATCATTTTGAAGTCCATCCCTTATAACACATGCAGCTAATAGCGAATCAACTGGTCCCTTCTGCGTTCTCGCATATTCACTGTTGACATTGCGATGAAAGAGATAAGAGCAATAACTATCAGCGATAAAATCTGAGATTTAAAAGAGAGTACGATAAGGCATTCACGTAAATTTGGTTGTAGCTCCATCTATACTGGGTCAAGTACAGGCAGCGTTGACCGTGTTTGATTGCAGGGTCATAACTTCGCGTCTGTTAACTAATCATAATTGTGACGGTGCCTTTATATTCCATTGATGATGATGATGATGATGATGATGATGATGATGATGATGATGATGATGATGATGATGATGATGATGATGATGATGATGATGATGATGATGATGATGATGATGATGATGCTGATGATGATGATGCTCAGTAGGCTTAAATGTTTTGAGCAAATGAAGGCCTTTCTGTGAGAAAATAATAATAGGCATTGTTTGTTCTTTGCATGAAAAGTGGGGAGTTCGGCACCCTCCAGTCCAAAAGTGAGGGGTACTTGTAACTCCTCGAAAACTATGCCTATGATTGTTTGGTTGACCGTACTTTCGTTGATTGGTTGGCTTGAAATACGAGTGTTTGCTATGGTTTTCAGTCCTACCGTCCTACGCTGGGAAAGGGTGCACTGCGAAATCCATTACCTATTTTTCTGGTTTGTCATTTGGTGCCAACATAGGCCTATACCTTTCCATGTATAGCATTGGGTATGACTCCTCGATTCGCTGGTTCTACCCACTTTAGCCTGCTTGTGTTTTGATTGTCAGGGAAGGCTTGGTGAAGTTCTCGTTGCTCTTTGCTATCAACCAGCGGCGGAAACCATATCTGTCAACATTATCGAAGCGAGAGCACTGAAGTCGAAAGATATCAATGGCTTATCTGGTGAGTATTACAGCCTACAACGACACCCACGTAAATGAGGACAACGACGACGATAACGAATATCATACTCATGTTTAATGATGATGATAATAACTACACAGTCGATGGCGGCGTCACAAAAGCAAAGAAAAATCCGAATCTGAGTCCATGTTGGACATAATCATAATGAAGCAGTAAAGAATATTGAGTGACATTAATGATGGGCCGCGATAGCAATGGAAATCAGAGATGGGCACGATTAGTTATATTGCTAATCGATTAGAATTAGAATTAGCCAAATCTTGCAGCTAATCGATTAGAATTAGCAGCAGCTAATCAGTTAGGAATTGGAATTAAATTTCGATTATTGATAGATATATTTGCTTCATGAATTTGTCCAATTTTGGCCGAAGCACAGTACCGGTGAGTTACTACAGTAGGTTGCTGTAGTCTATCATAGTACCCACCTCAACTTAAACTTTGGATCCAAAACAGCTGCAAATAATGTCATACGAATCGTCAAAACGTTGAGAAAATTGCTTGTCATGAACAGATAATTGAAACAGTCATCAAATTCGTTATTAATAAACTCGTCCTTAACGAACTCGTTCTTAACATAGTTTCAAAAATTTAATCGATCAGCCAATCGTTTTACGATTAGAATTAGCTAAAAAATTGCTAATCGATTAGAATTAGAATTATGATCAGGCGACAATTAATAGATTAGAATTGGATTTAGCTGCTTGTCTAATGTCCTCACAGTTATTACGATTGACTAATCGATTAGAATCTAATCGATTAGTTAACCATGTCTGATGGGAATGATGATGATGATGATGATGATGATGATGATGATGATGATGATGATGATGATGATGATGATGATGATGATGATGATGATGATGATGATGATGATGGTGATGATGATGGTGATGGTGATGGTGGTGATGATGATGATGATGATGGTGGTGGTGGTGGTGGTGATGATGATGATGATGATGATGGTGGTGGTGGTGATGATGATGATGATGATGATGATGATGATGATGATGATGATGATGATGATGAGTATAGTGATGATGACGATGACGATGACGATGGTGATAGTGATGGTGATGATGATAGTGATGGTGATGATGATGGTGGTGATGACGATGACGATGATCGGATGACGTGGTTGACTCTTCAGATCCGTACGTCAAGGTCTGGGTTCTGCACGACGGAAAGAAGGTGGAGAAGCGGAAGACATCGACGGTGGAGCGATCCCTGAACCCCGTCTTCAACGAACAGTTCCTTCTCCGCTTTCCATATGAGCGCATCCGTCAGACGAGTCTCGTCATTTCCGTTATGGATCACGACCGGATGGGACGCAACGAACTGATCGGTCAGGTCGTCCTTGGCAGCAAGAGTGGACCGATGGAGGTCAAGCACTGGAAGGAAATGTTCGCCAGGAGTCGCCAGTCTGTCGCCCACTGGCACGTACTACGCAACTGCCGCTAGGGGTCGGTCGAGGGTCACAGGGTGAGGTCGAAAGGTCATGTCGTGAGCCCGGCGGGGTAGACATTGGCGAAACCAGGGTTATGCCGCCTCCGTCTCGTCTGGGTTTGAGGTGGAGAGACATGGGCGGATTGGGGTAAACGGGTTTGCTTGGTGTAAACAAGCGTCACCTATTGAACATTGGCGTCTAACACCACCCCCCCACAACTGGAATGGGAGAACATACCCCCCAATCTGCCCGACTTATATTAATTTTCGTATTGCAGGCCGTTATATTATGGAAATCAGCGACCCCAGTTTATGTACAAAACGTCAAACCCTCACTTCTGGGCACCCGTGGGAGATCGTTCTCCCAATTCCCCCGCTGGTAGACGCCACTGCTATTGAACATGGCGATGCAGCATGACATCTGAGCTGATAGCATATGCTTAAATGAGCTAATATAGCCTATTGTTATCCAGCGAAAGTGTTCAGCTACCGAATGGAAACGATGTGAATGGTTACAATACCATATCCAACACATACCTCATCAAAGACATTGGAATCTCATTTAGAGTCATTCAAATTCAATTCAGTCTGTGTTTGAATGACTACTTCTAAATCTGCAACCCTTCATATCTTAGTCATCTAGCGAGTATTAATATTGTTTAGAACTGCAGGGGCACTTAGCTATTGAAATTTAACTCTTTGACAAATTCAACGACATTCTGAGGCAATATCGATCATCATATTAAAAATCGTCAGCACAATGCATGAAGAAAAATATTAAAAACTGACTAAATGACTATTAGGAGGCTCAAGTTGATGCTATTATCGCCATCTATCATCAAGCTAGCACAGCTCGAAATACCAGATGCCATCTTCAACTGGCTAGCTAACTTCCTGCAAGATAGGAAGCACGTTACGAGATTCAATGGTCAGCTGTCAGAAGTTGCAAAGATCAACGCAAGCGTTATACAAGGGTCTGGTGTGGGCCCTTCAGACTTTATCGTCAATGCGTCTGACCTGCATCCAATCTATGCCAAAATTAAGATCGTCAAATATGCTGACGATACTTATCTCATAATAGGCGCCGAAATGAGAGACACAGTGCGAGCGGAACTTGATGGAATAAGAACATGGGCAACTCAAAACAATCTGAGGCTTAACACCAGCAAATCACGTGAGATGCTAATAGCTCGTGGTGGAAAATGGAAGGTCGCACCTCCGCCTCTTCTCGACATGGAGAGGGTAGCCTCAATGGTTATCCTCGGTGTTACAATCAGGGATGACCTCCGTGCAACCTCCCATGTCGATGGAGTCCTTGCCGCCTGCTCGGGATCACTCCATGCGCTTAGAGTGCTAAGAGCGCACGGGTTACCATCAATAGCACTCCAAGAGGTGGCAAGGGCGACAACCATGGCACGCCTCCTGTATGCTGCTCCAGCCTGGTGGGGCTTCGCCGGAGCTGAAGATCGTCACAGGATTGAACGGTTCCAGAGAAAGATGCAGAGAATCGGTTATCTTCGATCAACGACCAAGGGAATCGAGGAGATGATTGGCGAGGCAGAGAGGCGACTATTGCAGGCAGTGATCTGGAATGAAAACCATGTGCTTCGGGGATTATTTCCAGGGGTAGTGCAAAAACATTACAATCTTCGCCCCAGGCCGCACGATTTTAAGCTCCCAGCCAAAGACGATAAAAACTATATACCAAGAGTTTTATAAATTATAGAAAGTAGCAAATAATCCTTTTTTATGAGAACAATGATAGCAACGAACTTACTATCTAATTTCTAATTTAACTTGTACCTGGATGCGGTGTGACATCCCGAATAATCAATAAACGAAGATATATATATATATCTATTGAATTCACTGAGAACCATTTGACGAGTATACGAGAGAATTACAAGCGGCCATCTGATCACATTTCACAAAATCATCTATAAGGTCATTATCAAAGAAAGTATTCTACTCATCAATTGAACTTCAGAATGTTCAATTTTTCTTCAGTTATGTCTTTGGTGTAAGTTATACGGCAGCGGACCTTAAACACTAGAGATCACGACATACACAGTCAATAAAAGTCTGTACATTTCTCTCTCTCTCTCTCTCTCTCTCTCTCTCTCTCTCTCTCTCTCTGTCTCTGCCTCTGTCTTTCTCTCTGTCTCTGTCTCTGTCTCTCTCTCTCTGCCTGTCTGTCTGTCTCCAACCACCTGTAATATTCCACCCCGGGCAAACAAATGCCTATTGTCCTCACTGTTATTACAATTTTCACGTTAAGTCCGTCATGTATACATATTCGGCGTTGATATGTATATATGTATGCATATATGCATATATGTATATATTACACATAATTTTCTGCCTATAATTTTTCAGTGCAGTTAGCTTGCTTTGTATGGAAGCCTACCTGTACGGACAGGTATATTTGCCCAGAGGCAGGAGGGGGGAACCGACGCTACAGCTGGGCAATAGCTTCGTTGAGTTCATTTGCCAAGCTATTCTTCTGCTATAAGGTCCCGTTCTTCTAAGCAACTGGCTGACTTTAAGAACGTTCGGTAAATGAGGTTAGTATGATCGAAAACTTATCCTATTAAGAATAACTAGACGATTTTCGAAGGTGCTTGAAAAGCACTATATTAATATGTTACTACATTATAATAGCAACAAAACAGCAAGAACAACAATAATAAGCCTATTATTAATAAAAATAATATTTAAAATAGTAGTAGTAATAATAATAATAATAATTATTATAATGATGATGATGAAGATGAAGATGATGATGATGATGATGACGATGATGACGATGATGATGATGACGACGATGACGATGATGATGATGATGATGATGATGACGACGATGACGATGATAACGGCAACAAGCCATGATATTGAGAAGGAACACCTTAAATAGATATCAACTACCGGATTTTTAAGAGAACGCCTCTTATTCACGCTTCAGTAAGTCTGCTACTTCCTTTTTCGGGTGGTGCCAATCCAAAGGCTGGATAAAGAGGAGGACGACGCTGATTACCTTTGCTATGACTCTGCGTCGTTAAACATAAGACTATCTACGTTTAAAATATTCACTTTAATTCACCATTTTGTGGAACAACAAGTGCAGCCGTAAAAGGTTGTACTGAGGTTACCCACTATTGGGCCCTCCCTATGGAATGCCCTTCCCTGCATGCTCTCTACATTGTACGTGCTACTATTCTTTCTGGGTCTCTTCCTACAGCCTTCTGCCTCCTCAAGACCTTCTTCTTCTCTAGGAGTTCTCGCACTGCGAGCGCTACTGAATGGCCACTGTTGTGAGTGGCGATATATTATATAAATTAATAAATACAATATACACTAATGTAACCCTTACCTAATAAGAAATAGAAAATAATGCTGAGTCTTAAACCCTTAGTTTCCCCCTCCCCACCCCTCGTATTCTCAGGCCAGAGTATTTAGGCGAAGACTATGTTCACGAGCAAGAAAACAGCCCTCGTGCCTTCATATGTCGAGGCCGAGAAAATGAAGTCGATGAAACCTGGCGAATCTTCACTGCAAGGCAAAGACGCCGTTGCCACAAAGTCTTGATTGATGCCTTCTGAATTATGAGAACACGCTATGAAAACCAGTTGATTAGATTGGCTTAGATCGGAGTCATCGGATCTAGTCTGATTGGATTTGATGCAGTGCATGTAGTGATCATGATGATGATGTTGATTACGATCATCATGATTAACATGACGTAGCCTACATGTAGCTCCATCAGCCCTGTGACTATAAGCATGATTATTCATGAGTTCTTCAGGATCATCATTATTGTTTTCATCATTTTACCACCGCCACCACCACCACCACCACCACCACCACCACCACCACCACCACCACCACCACCACCACCACCACCACCACCACCACCACCACCACCACCACCACCACCACCACCACCACCACCACCACCACCACCACCACCACCACCAACACCACCACCACCACCAC
The DNA here is from genome assembly GCA_020284085.1 of Aporrectodea caliginosa. NCBI lineage: Eukaryota > Metazoa > Annelida > Clitellata > Crassiclitellata > Lumbricidae > Aporrectodea > Aporrectodea caliginosa. The sequence continues at coordinate 712,655 of JACEVL010001042.1, forward strand.
CTGCGCAGGCATTTTACTCAAACCTGGATACTCATAGTAATCCTGAATTGATCGCTGGTTTCCTCATTTCATTCTAATTGCAGAACCTAGAAGACAACGTTGCAAAATCGAGCTTTTACTGCTCATCCGGAAATTCCGGCTTAAATCGACAGCCATCCCGTCATCCCTAGAGCAGAAATGGACTCGACCGATGACGACGATAGCAACAGCGTCCCCGCAGTGACGTCAAAACTGGAGACGATGATCAAGGATGTCCTAGAGTTCCACCTGCGCAAGACTCGCTACCGATCGGACGTGTGCAGCCGCCTAGCGAATGAGTTGTCGGACACGCTGCGAGAACGAGCGAAGGAGATCCTTCAGGAGCATGGACGCCATCGCATCATTGTACAAGTCTTCATAGGACAGGATTCAGACGAGAGCGTCCATCTGGCGACTAGATGCCTGTGTAGTAAGATGACGGATAAGTGCATTGCGGGATCATTTAGGAATGCATCGCTCTATGCCGTGGGAATTGTCTGCGGGTTCTTTACGGAGTAGAAAGAGAACAAGATTAGTAATTGATTGTCAGAGTGCGATTGGGTTTGGCTGCAGTAGGGTGGGGTGACAAGCAATGGACAGGAGCAAAATGTCTGCAGAAATGTAGTTTAGATGAAGACGTTCTTAGACAGTCATAAATAGCCCATGGACAGGAACGACATGAATGGAGGAATGTATCGTTAGTGGGAGAGTATAAACCTGTGGGCAGAAGTTAAACGTTTGAAGAAAATGTATACCCAATGGGAGATTGTTTGGACTGGCTGAGAAAAGTTGTACCGTCAGGAGATAGATAATATTATATGGGTTGCTATAATATTACCTGCAACTGTGATTGCCTATAGCCAAGTAGCCAAAGCAAACCCTATCCTCTATGAATCGCACCTGTTGTGTAGCCTACACTATTTGCAGAATCACTTAGCCCTGTAGTGTCTACTACATGTCCAGAAAAGAGGAAACTCCAAAAATAAATTGCAATAACTGTAGATTTCTGAACACTTTTTATGCTTCATAATCGCACTATCCCTCCTGCTGTCCTGCAGATGGTATGATGAGGAAAACTTTCATCATTAGGATGATATATGGGATATAGGATTATAATATTTATGTATAATTTTATAGCTATAATTTTGACTGTCCTGATCAGTTCAATAGATGATGTAGGCCTAGCCTATGTTTATTACCATATCTGTACATCAACATGCGGATAGCAATAATTGGTCAATTAAAGAATATTCTTATCTCATCTTAATTTGTCTCGTCTTGTTTTGTCTTGTCTTGTCTGATCTTATCTTATATACATGCGATGGAAGATTGTCCACAATGTTTTCTAATGACGACACAAATCTAACCCTGCATGACTCTAACCGACCCTCACGACGCATAACCTGACCATAGCCGACCCTATAATTATATATATTATGTATATAGGGCCTATGCCCATGCGTACATGTATGCGCTATAGCAGAGGTTCTTAACAGGTGTGTCGCGACACACTAGTGTGTCGCGGATCGACCGGCAGTGTGTCGCGTTAACATGGTGTGTCGTTGGTGTGTCGCGAAGAATTGGTGTGCCTCTAATTCTCACAGCATTACACTGACTTACCTACTTCAGCAGTTTTAGCTGTGAGAAGTCTATTCTCTTTAATCGCAATCTGGGGCAGCAGTGTGATTCCAGACTGAATGGTATGTACAAGCAGCCCTCAAGAACTCGGTTCTGGACAAAGACGTACAAAGAAGAATGTTACAAAGATTTGCGTGCAAAGATATCAAAGAGTTGGTTTCATTTCATAGTTCCCACTTATCTTAGCAAGAGTTTTCTCAGATGATTAACTCAAAGAGCAAGAAACTGAACAAACTGGTCGGAGGTGCCCTCTCAGCCTGCATGCTGAGGTGTTGCACTTACGAAAACTGTGTATCCTCGTTTTAATATTATCCAAAGAAAACTCATGAGCAAAAATCCCATTAACTATTAGACCTACCAAGACTTAGGCCTAAGTTAACGTAGAGTCCCAGAAACGACGTAGAATCGTAGAATTAGATCGGTAGAAATTAGAATTTTAGAATCATTAGATGGTTATTAACTAGAAAGCATTCAATGTCAGCATTTTCATTCATATTTATTCATTGAAAATTTTAACAATTTAAAATTTTACGTAAATAAACGAGTTTAACTTTAATTTTAATTTCAACTATATATTCACGTATAATAATGACGATTGCATGATGTGTCGCCAAATTTGGTTACAAGTTTTGGTGTGTCGTATGCTAAACAAGTTTAAGAACCTCTGCGCTATAGCATTTCGAATGTCATAGGCTATAATGATAATTGCAAGAGGCTGATAGATATATAGGTCATGTGGTCTATCAGGTCAATCTGGATCGTCACTTTCCCTTTCGTGTCATATGCCTATACATAGCAACAGCTCATAAAGGCTGAAGGTAGGCCAATGTACAGTCTAATCCAGAACAGCACCACTATTAGAATATGCATAAGGCTCTGAATAATTAATTAGTCGATGAAAGTGAAGCTATAATTAATCAAACATTGTAATACATTGAAGAAGCCTGTTCAAAATCGGATAGGTGTGCGGTATACTATAGACAGACCTAAGGAAATTGATATGGATGAGTTTAGGGGACTTTGTTGATATTTAATGGTATTTAATCTGGTACTCGCTTCAGATATTTCACATTAGTACTTCAATACTTCACAAGTTCACAATGCACTTGATCGTTGAAGATTTACTGAAATTATGTTGTTGTGTAGCCTGACGATTTTAAAATATACTGGTATTTTATTGAGTTTATTAGACCACTTTGAGCGTAAGACAAAAGCACTGGTACATGTATATATATATATATATATATATATATATATATACCCATACGAGACCGATATGCCAGACCACGTTGTGAACCCGGTTTAGCCAGACATCGCCATTTTCCATAGAAATCGCGCACAAAATTTTGAGCATACGTCCGGCCTATAGTAGACCCCATATACACGCTGAATTCATTTTCTAGGGCGCGTGTTATATATACAATATGGGCTTGTCACCGTGGATAGTAAGACAAATACAGTTTATGATGGGCGCAATGGCAGGCAATACATATACAGTTTAAGATGGGCGTTATATCAAGCAAGACATATATACAGTTCTTGATTGCGCATGGGTAGTCCAGACTTTCCTGATTATACACATTCACTGTGACATATATATATATATATATATATATATATATTATATAATTATATTGCCTGATGTTTATACATTAACTGCTATTGTGACATAATACTTGTGGTTATTTTTCATTTATATCTGAAAGAGCTCATTCATTCTAGTGATGTTTTCAAGATATTCTATTTCTATGGTCGTTAGAATGAATTAAAAACGGCGAATCATGCTTCACTATAAGCAGGCAACAATTGAAATAGCCAGGCATCAAATATACTACTAACAGTAACATTTAAAAAACAGTAACTGTTGTATCTTTTTAGCTGAATATGGTGTGCAGCTGGTCTCAGCAGCCTTCAATAAAGCAGTTGAAGAGTATGACGAAATCGCAGAAGCAACAGGTTCCCTCATTCATCTGCGCAGTATACACTTCATCGATATGGATCCAGCCGTTGCTAGGCAGATGATTACATCACTCAAATCATTGATAGAATAAATTTAGGGAGGATTCCGGAGGAAATAAGAAAAGCAAATGGCGTCTAATTCCTAATCTCTAGGCTATAGCTGTTATCCAAATGCATTTTGTTCTATAAGTTAATCAAGCTTATTAATTTTTATTATAGACTCGTATACTTCTTATCTCCGGCGTCGTATAGTATACACAAGAGGATTGCAAGCAGGCTGACCACTTTGATGTGATATTAGCCTGCCATCCGTTAATTAACACCTGGTCATGGCGCGACTGTTCATGAGACATTATTTTTCTGCTATTAGATCAATTAGACATTTCTGTTGTCACAACGATTTTTAAAATAAAACTCGCCATAATTATTTCAAATCAATTATTTCTATGAATTTACTATTAAGGAGATTATTGTTTTCATGGTTATTTTGGATATATGTTTTACTGTTTATTTTATCTTCTGCGTTTGAATTTGAAAAAGTCCACTCCGTTACCGTCACTTTCACACAGGGTCGAAAATAACATTATAGAAATACGACAAAAATGATAGTTTTTCAAAAACTTTATGTGATTCGTAAACAGCATTGCAACGCCTTTCATTTAATAAGTTTGTCATTAAATGAAACAGTACTTATTATGGCTAAATGAATTATTTTCAGCTGCCATCTGAAATAATGTCCACTCCGTTACCGTACATAAATCTTTACACTACTTACTACTACTTACTTGCCAACATCTGGGTCTGGCGAAAATTAGTTAGACCATTTATGACGTCTGTGCTTGTGTATACTTCGTTTATATGCTGACTTTTCGAATAGATGCGGTAATAATTTGGTGTGAAAGATGTAATCTACGCATGATACGTTTAATAGGCGTCCACTCCGTTATCAAGAATTAATCTATATTGGAGATGCTCATGTAGTCAACAATAATCAGGTTTCATCTCCTAAATGAACAAAATTGATATGTTGAAAAATGTGGTCCGAAACGTGGGCGATAATAAGTTTATTTCATGTTATGTTGAAATTGTCCACTCCGTTACCTGTCCCCTCCGTTACCTGTCCCCTCCGTTACCTCTTACACAGTAACGTATTGGATATAGTAGTAACGGAGTGGACATGTAATAGTAACGGAGTGGACATTTCTTCAAAAAAATGTTTGATTACAGCAATAGCTTCACATAATTTATATTTTTTTACTCCTGTGTGTTAAGATAGAATTAATTTTCCTTTTATATGTCTTCATAACTATACATGTGTGAAACATAACTACAAAGTTTTGTGGATTAATTTGTAGAGTAAGTGGCGTTAACGGAGTGGACATTTCTTTTAGTGCAAGACAATGGTGTACTGCATGTAACCGAGTTGATATTATGAGTTTACTGAAAATGTAGTTAAGCGAAACAATATAGTTCAGTGTAACATGTAGTTATTTGGTGTTGCTTTAGTTTTCATTAAAATTTATGGAAAAGCAAGTTTGGTAACGAAGTGGACATTGCTAATTTGGATGTTGTCAAAATACTTGTAAAAACTGATCAAACTAGAATATTAGTGTGCAACAGCACCCCTATTTCTTAACTATATACAGTACTGGTCAACATAAGATGAATAAATTATTCATTTTAAAGAGAAGCATTTCTTGCATCTCCAAAAGTTTAAATTGATCTAATAGCAGAAAATGACTCTCATACCATCACGCAATGAAAAGAACTAACAATTAAAGTCCTATCATTTAGCTGCTAGAAAGCGGTTATGTTTGAATAGAACCTTTTGTGAGGAAGAAAATTCATTTACAGTTTTCATTATCGCTCTACCGCAGGAACTTTTTTGTATGTATTTAAGCCAATATTTATGCGCTGTTTTATACCGTAGACCTGACTAACTTTAACCTCGGAACAGTCCCGTTGAAAGAAACAAACATAACGAAGCCTGATTCGCGTCTAACAAAAGACAGGTAGGCCTATACCGTGTTTGTGCGGAGAAGTTTGAGAAACCGAACACTCGGTCACAGTTAGCAAAGTTCAGAATGTCGACGTGCAGGCGTTGGTATTACTCACTGGCATAAGCATTAAAACCCTATTTCACCCAGAACTTATCGCCTGCTAGTTAAATCTTCTCACGGGCAAGACAAGAGAATGCCACGTTAGACTGATGAAGTCTCGTAAAATTATGACATGCTCCTTTTGTTATTTCGTATATATCACAAATCTTGCGCAGGTTTCTCTCGTCACGATTATGAGAGGTACTAATTTGCACAAGATTAGTTTGTGTTCAGGACTGCAAAACACTATTTCTGTTGAACAATATTGATAATGACTTGCTAATCTTATCGTGTGCTGATAGCGGATTTATTCCTGGTTGTTCTGTTGACAGTCAGCCTACTCCTAGCGTCGTGATTGCTTTTGTTTTTGCTCTTGAGTTATCGGTCCCGCGTGATAAAACTTTGAACCTGATCTAAACTTTATGAAAAATTGTTCAGCAGTTCTTGTCAATTTCACTTATAGCGAGCTAAATAAAATGATTGAAACTAAATAACTGCCTTAATTGAAACTTTGTCTACGTCGTTTATTGAAGTGCTTATCGAGTCTCTAGGCTGCAAGACGAATATAGCCAGATCACGACACGTAGATTAAGGAGGAGCTTTGGTCCTAGTAACTGATCAGAATAGTAACTTTGAAGTTAGTCTATGCTTCTTTTAAATATTGTTGACTTTAGAACCCCTGAACAAACAGGCATATATTAAGCCTATCACATACTATCCTTACCGACCTTTAAATAGATCTCCCGATACAGTTATTTGCATTCTTGACGAAATCTTACTTAAAATTGCCACATTGAACACCAATTTGGCATGAATTTTGACTCCTCCAAGTCCTTCTCTGACCATGTTAAACCCGTATACAGATCAGCTCACTTTCACATCCGAGATATTCGTAGAATTATATGATTCAATCAATCAATCAATCAATGCTTTATTGATCACCGAAAACATATAAACACGGAAACAGTTAGTTCAGTTATACATACAGTGTCAATGGGAAACCCCAAAGGAACGAACTGTTCCGCTGACAGAGGTCGCCCGATTACAGTCAATCATTTCAACCAATGGTTTGGTTCTTAAGTAACATATTCGTGAGTAATTACAATATCGACATTCCCAGCATAGTATGCATGACATCAAACATTAGCTGCTAGGTAAACGTGAACACATCGCGTACAACCAGCCTCTGACATCTTATCTAGAAGTACTTAACAAATAGCAAAGCAATTGAACTTTACAGACACACAGCATTCAATAGGTAAGACTTTAGTTTGTTTTTTTAAACTGGCACAATGATGGAAGACATGTTAGCTCTGTCGGAAGAGTATTCCAATATATCGGTCCATATAGGTTCTAATACTATGTTGGCGAATAGTGGTATTTATACTGAATTGGTGGTACTTATCAGGGGTTAAAGTGGGTGGGAACGCGTGGGAACGGCGTTCCCACTGCTCTCGAAATTGTTTGCTTGCGTTCCCACTGCTCACAATGCAATGGAACCCTGGGAACGCATGCGTTCCAGTAAAATTCTTCTTCGGAACGTCCGCCCGCGGCGCTCGGTAACGACATCTGAGTCAGAACTCTCATTGCTTCTATAAATAACTATTCCAGCGTAGTGTGTCCGCAGTCCGCTTGATTAGGCCCCTAAACATCCCTCGCAGGACTTGATTAACGACCGAATTAAATCGGAAGTCATTGGTTGAAATTGCTGTGCGACCCCACCGTTTCTAGCCCCACCAGGCCCCAACGGTTCTCGCCCCACCAGGCGCCCGCTACTGTGCCAGGCTAGCCTGGCACAGTAGCGGGTGCACATGCCTAGTGGGGCTAGAACCGCCTTTTGCGCGTCGCGTGTTAATCTCTTTCTTTCGGGTTTGGTTCTCCACGTGTGAACAGCCAAATATGAATAGGTTCAATAGATTGAAATTTAGGTGTTGAATAGATAGAGGGACTAAGACGGTAGTAGACCGTAGACGGCAGATAACCAAGCCTACCAGTTTTAAATTTCTATCAGAATGAAAATGTATTTATTGCCAAGAAAGGCAAGCAATGACGCAATCAACCAGCCTCCAAAATCAAAATTTTGGAATGGCACTGCGGGCTGAGATTCATGCACACAACTTGAAGACGTGAGTACAAAATTAGTTTAGCTGTACAAAATCTTTTCAGCAACGTCACAGGGTCCAACGGTCCAACCACGGTTCATGACGGTTCTGGTAGGGGCGCTATAACAAGTGTTCAAATACAATACAATGACCACTGAACAGAACCACGCATGAACGTAGTGGGAGCGGTCTACGGGTAGGCCTGCCGCCGGGAGGACCATGCTCTAGCTTTTACATTAGTGGTTTAGATTTTGGAAATTAGAATGTATGCGATTTCGGATCTGATAAAAACTTGGTGGATGGTGCTTAATATTGAAATCTGTCAAAAGTGTAAGACTTTATAGGTTATAGGGGGTCAACCACAAACTTACCTAGGGGCGAGGCTCTTCAATTCTTCCTCACAGTGGAGCCTTGTTTTTAAAATACCTATGAATTTTATGTAACTAATTGATTGTAGCCTACTCTGAAAACTTTTTGTATCGGCTGCCTGACATATGATAGGTAAAGGTTAATATTATTTGTAATTTTTGTTCTTTTGTCAAATATTTTCTTATTTGTCTGCATATCTAAATCTAATTTGTATAGGTTTGTAGAACAATAGGTTAGCTGTTATTCCCTGTGCACAAGCTTGCATTATATTTTCATTCTTTTCGCTTTAATAGTCAGGGTGATCATGATTCATGATGGCTCGGCATTCATGATATTATAATTAAGTTGTATTTGCATTTTTTCAGTCATGTCATATCACCTGATTCAGAGCAACCAAAATTTTTCGGAATGGTCAAGAAACTGACAAAACCCTGTTTTAATTAAAACAATTTAGGACTCAGACTCATGTATGATGCCCTGGAAGAGTTAGCTGATGTGTCCTTGGCATTACATACACCTAAAGCTGATATCACTCTTCCTGTTGCTCATCACCTCTTGATAAGACAAACAGAAGTATTTGCAGCTAGAAAGAGTCCAGTGGACATTACTATGCTGAAGCTTGTCAGGCTGTAGATGCACCCACTTGTTGAGTTTATACATGTCTGATGTGGCCCAACAAGTGGACTAAATTTCACTTAAATCAATTAAATCAATCAATTCACTTAAGTCAATTTCCGCTCCTGAGTAGATTTCTTGAAGGGGCGCTATATAAATTTCCAGAATGAACTTAAATCTGAGTCGGTCCTGTCAATCATAAGTTGCAAATTTCGTAATATGACACGTGATCACCCAGTTAAGTTTTTGGACCTGTAAGGTCCCTGTTTGTTGTTGATCAGGTGGTTCACCATTCAGACTGTTCAGTCAAGATTTCTTTCTGTCATCATTGATTCATTGACTGAATCAAATTTCTTTCAGTTTTCTTTCTAAATTTATCTGATTGCATGATACAAAAAGATAACATTATTAGCTTTTGGTATACTAGATTGTGTCTGTGGATATTTTAAATTTACAATCAGAAGGATAACCTGTAATGTTTCTTGTTTATAATTGCACATAACTGACTGAATCAGAAGTCCTTTGTATTTTTTCTTGGAATGCTGTGACTGCATTTTTGTAACTGCAACTATTCAGTTAATAAGTTATGGCATTAGTTTTGCTTTGTGAAATTATTGCATTTATTTTGGTAGTTACATTGAGTATGCAAGTTTTTCCATGTGTAATGCCCATCATAGACTGAATTGAAATGTCTGCTTTTTTAGTAGAATTTTGTAGCTGCTTAAAATTTAATACCATTACTTATTAAGTTTAATATATATATATATATAAATATATATATAATTGATATATTAATGCTATTTTTTTCTGAAATGTTATAATCGATTCGTTGCGTTGCTGGAGGATGGCCCTGTCTACTATCGAGTCAACTCAAAAGTTGGAGTTCCCACTGCTCACCCAAACCACTTTAACCACTGGTACTTATTAGCAGACCGCGTTTGATGGCCGTGGACTTCTTGATTTTTGCTAAACCAACGAGTGAAGCTTGCAGGCATTAGATCTTACATGCCTCAAACTGTATTAATTTCACTCGCAATCGTTCTGGTTTCTTCCCCTCTCGATTATTGCAACTCACTTCTCATTGGGATTGCCAAACGATATCTGCTTAAACTGCACATGGTTCAAAATTCTCTGGCAGGAGCCATAACAAAACCCTAATCAGCAACCTCTTGCACCACTACACTGGTTGCCCATTGAGCATAAAATTCAATTTAATAGCTGTCTTATAGGGCCTACTTCACAAACATTGTTCTCAAATTTATCGGCCGACCTATCTCAGCCCCAATGCAAGCAAATATTGTATTCGATCAACGTAAAGCTGTGTTGCTGTGATTTCGCCAAAAAGCAATGTTGGGTTCTCTTGCTTTCTCGGTGCTTTGGCGTTCTCCCGGTCCGATGCTTTGGAATTCTCTGACCAGTGTCGTGCACTCAGTTCTCTAAAATCATGAAGAGCAGTCCCTTTAGCTAGCCATGAGAGGCTAGGGCAAGAGACGGCGCCAGAGTTTTTATAACCCAGGCATAGCCAGAGAAGTCACACAAAAATCCAGTGCAGGGGGCCATTGATGGGCTAAAATTCTGTCAGCCTTGTGGCAGGGCAACGACCAGGACAACGGCTTTTTCACCAGAGCATTTGCCCTGGTTTGCCCTGCTGAAGCGCCGCCACTGGCTAGGACAATAGCTAGAAGCACACAGTGAATTAATTATATCCAGAGTTAGAAGAAGAAGTAGAAGAAGAAAAGCAGTCCCTTAAGCTAGGCCTGAGGTAGCCATCATCTAAGCCATGCGTATAAAGTGTTAGCGACTTCATTTTCTTAGCCTCGGCATATGAAGGCGGATGGCCAGTCCTCTGTCTCTCGCTGTCTAATCTTCCCACCGAAAGTGGACGATCAGTGTGCTCACTATAGCTGAGTTGGTTAGGGGTGTAGTGGGGCAGAATTCTCGATGCACATTTTTACCCTGCCGGGAGTTGAAACCCGATATATTGGTTGACAGTCCAGCACCGTAACCACTACTAGACTCTCGCGCACTTCGCCATTCTGAACTAAACTTTAAGAAACTCACACGTTTCTTCTTCCTCCACAACATAGCACGACTTATGGTCTCCCTGATATTGTTCTGATTTCGACCTGGCTTCTCCAATGGATAATGACTGAACACAGTTTCACTTGAATAGCCATTGGATGATTCCATTTGCATTATGGTAACGAAGCTATGGAAATCAATAGATACGTTTAGATTAGAAAAACGGGAAAGCAAGGGAAGAGAATGGAGAGGTGGGAAATGGTGTGTATGCATGAGGTAGAATGGTTTGTAGGCATGAGATAGTACTATAGAAAGTTAGAGACTGTTCAGCCGACTATGTAACTTTGAAGTTATACTTCGTTCAAATGGAGTGGAATTTGAAAATCCCTTTGTAGGGCACACCTCTGAACAGACAGGCAGATATTACTATACGCATTGTTAGACAGTTGATACAGTTTTCGAATTTCTCGTGCAAACTCTTGCTTAAATTTGCCACATTTAAAACACCATATAACCTGATGCGACCGTTTAAATTGACCTTTGTAAGGCATGCAATAATATTCATACGGAGAAATATTATAATAAAATTAATTGCCATTGATAATAGACCTATAGCTTTACACTGAAGAAAAACGCCTTTTACATAAAGGACCCTTCCCTATTCCTTGATTTTAATCAAACACTAGTAGGCCTATGCTTTGGGTCGGAGTGAAATAGTCAGTCTACCTATCGCAAAAGTCTTTTAAAAAGACAAAATTTGATCAACAGTTTCAACAAGAGACCTTAGATCGACAGCTTTAACAAACACGATCCTAAGTCTGCTTTTAATTTATTCACTGTTGACTTTAACGATGTTTATATTGCATCATACCTACTAAAACATGTTCTGGTATTGGCGGTTTAGAATTAAATTACAACAGCGGATAACCTCGGCAATCCTGAAATCATTCTGAAAAGGAAACAAACTATGTAGAAAATATCTAACCACTCGGACTGAAGTTGAGTTACACAAATACACCACGTAAAAAAGTAAATTGTCCAAAACGCCTTCGAATGATCTAACATGTTTTTTAATTTCTTATTTATTTCTTACTGTTTGATTTTCTGCTGTCCGAGACTCATAGTGACGAATAAAGATATCAAGTACACTCACACACACACACACACACACACACACACACACACACACACACACACACACACACACACACACACACACACACACACACACACACACACACACACACACACACACACACACATAAATAGTTGATTTTTCCATTAAATTCAGGGACATTAGCCCTCGCCCTTTCAAATGACGCCCCTGATCCTAATATGACATTTGAAAATAATGGTAAAAAATCATTCTAGTTCTTGATACTTCTATTCCACTACCTCGTAATAAATACAAGGTTTCTTATTTGCCGCGTTGGGTTTGGGAGCGACTCTGAGTAGTACCTTTGAAGAGGCGCTATGCAAATTCAAGTAATGAATGAATGAATGAATGAACTTAAACATTAATAAGTCAACAGAATAAAAATGTGTCAGCCCATATAATATATAAGAAAGCCTTCCATGTCTTCAGTAAAGGTGGAGGATGCGACGAAACTACCGGTAAAATAGAGGTGTCCCGCAACAGTTTCCTTGTCTGAAAACCACGTTCTTTTGTATACAACTCAACAAACAAAAACATAGAACACTGAGACATGGAAACATAGAAGTATAGAAAATGTGAACTTTTGTCCTGCATTAATAAAACGATACTTACTTACTTACTTAGAAGTAATTTATTTCATTTACAAACATATCGAACATAAAATCAAAAATGAAATGGCAACCAAAATTTAACAGGCGAATTTAAAGTGGAGGCGACTTTGTAGCGAAGATAGAGATTTCATTTAAGTTGGAGACTTAATTCGTTTCAGTTTGTCTCAAACAGTCTTCGAGGGAGATATAATTCCAGGCCAGGAGACTCTGATTGGGGGATATTTCATGATGTGACACGGGCTTGAAGTTTCCTCGTTTATGGATGTTGTGACTTGTTGTCACAATATTCATAGCCTAGTTGTCACTGACAGAAGTTTCTAAGTAACGTTTCGAAAGTGAAAGTGACAGTTTGACCCCAATGGGAAAGTTTTGCACCTGATGAAAAAGGTAGGAGTTTACCTGTCGCGTCGGCTTACACAAACTTCGTTGCTACCTATGATTTCTGACAAGTCAACAATAACAACAAAAACAACGTCAAACGAAACTCACGGATACGAATATCAGTTGTATAATTATATAGAAACCGTTGATAATTGCAGTTTTAAGACATTCACGTCGATCGGGGAACGGGCAAGTCCATAAGCCAACTTATACAACGGTTTATTTCAATTAGAGGTACAACAAAATGGCCGAAACAGCTACAGCAAGTGTCATACAAGGGCTGGACGATCTGACAGAATGCAGCATTCACCTTGGTACGTATGAGAATCCAAGGCAATTGCCGTGTTTGCATTCTTTCTGTCTACAATGTTTGATAAATTATACGAAAGATAATACTCTGGCTAACAACATTACTTGCCCATTGTGCAGAAGAGAGATAACAGTTCCAGTTGATGGAATTGAAGGATTTCCTAAAAATTTCTTTATTGACAAAATTATCGAAATTAAAAGACTAACTGGTCCAGCGCAGAAAGATACTTTCTGTGATTTATGTAAAGAGGATGAAGATCTTAAATCAGATGCTGTTCCATTGGCTTCGATGTTTTGTGCTGAATGCCGAAAGAATCTTTGTGACTGTTGCACAAAGGAACATCGAAGGCACAACAAATCACACAGTGTTCTTAAAATGGGCAGTGAAGAAATAAATGATCAATTGGCGAAGAAACTAGAAGTCAGTTTCTGCAGTGACCATTCCAGCAAAGCAGTGGAAATGTTTTGTTTTGACTGCCAAGCCGTGATATGCATGATATGCTTTGCTGAAAAACACAAGTTGCACAATTGTTCCGATATTAACAATACGGCTAAGGATTTTAGAAAGCAGATGGAACGTGAAATCGACACAATTTCAGTTTGTTTATCTCAGGGTGAAAAAATCAAAGAAATGATTGACGGAAAGAAGGATTACTTTCTTCAGCAAATTCAATTTGTCGAAAGGAAAGTTTTGGAGAGAAGCGAAGAGCTGAGAAGAATTATCGATATGGATAGTACTCTACTTTTGGATGAGTTAAAACTCATAAAATCAGCTCATCTGAAGGGCATGCAGGTTAAGGACGAAGAAATTCAAAGACATTTGACCATAATTGCGAGTTTGAAAACATACGGGAAAGAAATCGTTACATTTGGTTCAGCTAGTGACATCTGTCGTTCAATTAATCAGTTTCAGACGAGGACCAAGGAAGTACAGGCAACTGTAGAGGAGGCGCCTTTCTGTGAAGTGGTTTGCAGAAGCATTTCTTTACAATCAACGGAATCTCAGGAAAGCTTGGAAAGAAATATTTTGGGTAAATTAGAAGGTGAGATTGAAAATTTTATTCATTAAGCCTTTATTCAATCTCTTTTTTCTATCGTTTGAAAAATTAGATTTTGTTTTCATATCATAGATAGTTCATTTAAGTTGTGATAATAGTTCTTATGAAGCAGCTATTGTCGTAGCGCAATAACATTCAATTTACTATGTATAGTGATTGATTTTTCTGATGCAAACTTGTAGAGGTAATTGTGATGTAATCGTAAACTCGGAACTTCTACAGCGCCCACAAAAGCGAAGTCGCGGAACCAGCTTATTCACAGGCGTAATGTAATGTAAATCTTTGAAATTTCGCATCACCGCACTAAAGCTACGTCTTGGATTTCAACTTATTCACTGGCTGTAAAGATCCAAGAGATGAACGGTTAGCACTACTTTTATACAGGATATTAAGAAGTCTCTCTTTCTCTTTCTTTTTCTGTCCCTCTGTCTCTGTCTGTCTGTTTCTGTATGTCTGTCTGTCTGTCTCTCGTGGCGAAGTTGCAGCCAACACAACGCTCTTTTCGGTGGGTCTGCTAGCTAATATGAAGGACAGGGGTCCAATTGGCCAGGAAGCGCCAGATCCTGCAACTCTTGCGGATGAGGCTGGCTTTCATCTTTTCAGTTTTCACTGCAATTCGGTCAAACATTGGACCGGTTTCGCACAGATTATTCCCTTCATCGCTGTCAGACGCGGTATGAGCTTCGCCCTCGGCCACATAAGTATCAGCCCTCTGCCAAATTTGATCGCGACTTTATGTAACGAGTCCAATTTAAAATAAGACTTATCTACTGAATATTAGATAAATATGCTCTCGTAAGCCTCCTCCTTATTGACCGTATTACTGTTGTAATAAGCCTCGATATTGTCAACTTGATTTTGAATAAACGACTTTGATTGATTGATTAAGTGATGGATTCATAATTTCATATCCTGGGGCATAGGTAACACGCCCAAGGAAGTGTATGCTGTGTTTCGGACAGTAACATAGACTGGTATATCATAGCTGTTCTCTCTATCGCGAGGTTTTTCATGTTGTCCGAGCATTGAATCTGGTGGATCATCTTCATGAAGTATTACTTGTTGAAAGTGTCAAGTGTCTTGTTTCCGGAGTCTTTTATAATCGACCACATCTCACAATTTTAAAGGAGTACTGGCAGCACGAAACGTATACAGCTCCAGTTGTTTTGGTCAGATGGTTAATCCAGAGTGATTTGGATCTTGGTCTTATCCCAATTGATTACCGAACCAAAAGCGATCTGGCTTTCCCGTCCATCATCTGTTTTGTGGACGGTTAATCTGGCCAGTTGTACCTTTTTGTAGGACAGGTATGTTCTATCCAAAACCGAGCTCGAAATGCACTTGCACCCTGACCCACAGAGCCGCCTAAAGTATGGTTGTCCAAAGCATCCTTTGGTCATCCTGGGGCCAAACCTACTTCAGCTTTACTTTCTCCTCTGCCGAGTGTTGCTTGTATGCCCTAACAAACTTCTTGCACTCATTGTTGAGTGTAGAGTAGTCTGCATGCATAAGTGTATATATATAGACATTTAACACGGTGTCTCTTAAAATAATTCACAAAAGCCCTGTGTGCGCCAACATAAATTATATTAAAGTCATTTTGAACAAAAGAGTCAACCTATAAGCGAACAGTACTCGGATAATTAGAAAGGACGAGTTCCCGCAAACACGCAGAACCAAACCCATAAATTCGCATCTAAAGCTTCTAGTACGTACACACCATGTTCGAAACTTCTGAGCTACGTAGGGTCGAAAAAGAGGAGCGGCGACAGGCTACGAAACTCACAACACACGACCCCCATACCACGCAGATATCAGACTATCCTTCTGCCACTAGGTCTGCGGAGTATGCCATTTGTCGCAGCCGGCAATTGTTCGTATAAAGAATCCAGCCAGTTTAGCCTCTCTTTTCCATGACACCAGATCCCGCGTTTCGCAGCTAATCCATTCTTAATCTGGTAGCCTTCGATAACCTAAGATTGCACCAGATACCAGTTGAATAGCATCCTTGAAAGCGCTTCCTGAATTCTGTCTTATACGCTATCCTGATAATGGGATTCCATAGGAGCCTGATGATTGTTGAAGGTATCTTCTAACACGAATTTTCACGAATTTTGTCATCGTTCAGCCTGATCGAAAGAGTAGTAAAAACACTCGATAATACGAGTCGTGCTGTAGTCAGCGCGAAACTCTACGTCTGATAACTGCCAGCCATCAGCCATCTAGTGCTTATTATAGGATGTGATTGTTCTACTTCCTGCTGCCATCGTGAGAACCACGTTTACCGATGGAGATCATGAGCCACACACACGTACACTAGATGTAGCGCAGAACTCCAGTAACCTTTCCATAATTATGTTCATTGGAAATGCCACTACCTTATAAGGGGCCGTCCATAAAGTACGTCACGCTATTTTTGACCATTTTACCCCCTCCCCTGTCACAAACTGTCACAAAACTCGGACCCCCCCTAAAGTACGTCACACCTTCAACATAGAAATAATAATACTTCCGAAAGCAAGGCTAATACATAAACAAGGCTTCGCAACAGCATTATTACTAGCGCTCCTAGCGAGAGGAATCGTGAAAAACACATTCAGGAGATATGCATTTCATGCTATTTTGACATAAAACTAATTAAAATGTTTCAGAAAATTTTTGAAAATTATTTTTAAAGCTATGAAATTCTGCTACAAAAAATAAAAAATAAATTATAAATAAAATTTAAAAAAAAATAAATGTGTGACGTCACACATGGCCTGACCCCCTCCCTCCTGTCACAAACTGTCACACTTTCTTAAACCCCCCCCTGGAGCGTGACGTACTTTATGGACGGCCCCTAATATGGTTATGGATTTCGAATCGTACCCGAGACTGCAAGATCACTTCTATGAGTTAGGCTCAGTAGATCTTCTATCGCTGATTGTTGAAGGTATCTTCCATATCGTCCTAGATTGCCCAAATTGGTACTAGTACAGAAACGAGCAGTGCGAATGACTGCCGGAGCTCCCCGGGCTCCCACACTGACTCATTAAGTTCCAACAGATTAATATGTTTCAAGCATGCGATTTTCTTTATCGTTTTAATCATAATCTCTTGCCAAATGTTTCCAGGGATTTTTCAACCAGGGCTTTAAAATCCATTCGCACTATGCTAGGAGCTCGAAATCATATCGTACATGAAAGTCTCAGTCTAACACTCGTAGATTCTCGATGAATTATATGGGACCACTGATCTGGAACTCGCTTCCCACTAACTTGCAAGTATTTTTAAGCTGCGTTCGTACCTTATCAATGGAAAGTAAATCAATTACCTGTTGGATCTTACAAGTGTTAGTAGTTAAGTCTTAGTGGTTAAGAATTGATATAGACTGTTTGCGTTGTATTCCTTTGTGAGTAATATGGATTTGTATTCTGTTACCAAGGCACATTATGTCTTCCGTTCCATATAATTATATTATCACAAACATATAAGTTAACTTGTCTTGTAAATGGTTTCCCTGTATTATCGGGATTGTTATCTCTTCTGTGGCCCATTGTTGCATGCGTTCTAATTGTTCGTTAATTTATAAATTGTATGTACTGTGTGTATTGAGTATTGGTTCACACAGGTTTACAATAAAACGATCAATCGATCGATTGATTGATTGATTGATTGATAGGCTTCATGGGTCGATGCATTGGCTATCATGATTACTAAAGCGCCAAATCCACAAATTTAGAGAAAACATCCAACAATTACCTGCCATAAATCGGTGCCAGATAATCAGCTCATGTGAGGACTATGGCCGAGGGCTATCCACGCTTGCTCGCTACTACCGTCTGAGGCCAAATCGAAGTATTCTGTATATCCGGATGGAAGTCTCTCCGACGTCTGAACATCTAACTTCTTAACGGACCATAATAGCTACCTTCATGGCTCCAGGAAAGTGCGAACACTTGTGTTTCTACTATCAGATTTCCTTTGATGCCATTTATATATCTTTTGTTTTCACGGATTTCGGGCTCGGCAGCCCACCTGGCATGTAGCCCGTTAACGCTCTTATCTACAATCTTTAAGGGCGATGACATAATTATCAATGCAATGACAGAATCAGAAATACCAGGCAGGCGTGGCGTAGACGACTGGCAGATCCAATGCAAAAGTCTAGAACTCTATTACCTGTGACCGTCTTCCCAGATCTTATCTCCCTTACTAACTCGAGTCTTCTCCCGGAATCGCCTATCGAAGACCAGACTTATTTTATGGCGGATTCTGTTCGCCACATCACTCTACAATCTTCGGGTATCTGCGGTAGTTTTCAAGGAGATCGTGCCACTTATCGTCTCCGCAGTGCGCACCCTGATGAGAGCGCTACTCCTGATCGGCGGCTGCTTATTCTCCAGGGAATCCCCCGCTTGCTAACCTCACGGAGCCCTATTATTGGAAATCATTCTCTATCCGCCATCAGTTGACGCGTTGGGTTAGAGTACAGATCTGCAGCCTTCTCAGAAGGTGGCACAGCTATACTGTGTATTTGGATGTGCTAATGTTCTCATGCAAATCTAATATTTTACACATGCTATTTAATTTTGCTTGCAGTACGTTGTGAAACATATTTGGTTAAAGACTTAAGCGATCCAGAGACATCTTTGAGGAGAACTCTCAATGCAAGTTCTGGAAATAAAGACATAACGATAGTAGGTGAAGGACAATTAAGAGATCATCAAGGACAAATGGGGCAACACAGATATCTATCAAAAGGTCAAGGACAAGTAGCAGGTCTTCAAGGAAAAATGGATAAAAATAGCCGTCCAGCTCAGGGTGAAGGACAAGTAACAGGTCATCAAATAGAACATTTAAGCTATTCATCACAAAGTCATGTTACAGGACATCAGGGAATAAGACAACCATTTGCAAACCCTATAATTCGTGGCCCGCGACAGATCTTTCACCCAAGTCTTCAGCCATTTGTGAAAAAGCAACTTATAATAAAACATTCTGCTGATGACTCTCTGCATTTCTCAAGCAACCGAACCTACAATGTTCTCAAAATTTTCGTGTATAATGGAAACATTGTGGACCAGCGCACACAAGTCCTCATTTCTTCCGCCAACTACCAACTGACCACACATGGCAGTGTTTCAGAAGCCATTCTAATAGCTGCTGGACAGAGCGTAATTGATGAATGCAGCCAGATAATTAGGTCTACTGTTCAGAGATTTCTTCCAGTTGGTTCTGTCGTTCCAACAAAGGCAGGAAACCTTGGACCACATGTAGAAACCATCCTACATGCTATCATACCAACTGATCAAGAGTTCCAGAGCGATCCAGAGTGGGCGTTCAGTACCTTATCCCAGATTTTTTTCAACTGCCTCTGTATGTCAGCTGGACAGGCAAAATCTGTGTCAATCCCTGCCATTGGTTCAGGTAGGCCCACAGAAAATTTGTGTCACATTAATTGTTCATTTGTTATAGTTTGTCGACTATAGAGAGTCATAATTTAAATAGCAAGGTGGAAGTCTAACTGCCAGTGTAATCTTTATGTAATGTATGGATTGACACTGACAGTTAGTCACGGAGAATTCCTATAAGAAGTTGGTTGGAGGCTGAAAAACCCTGTCCTGTACAGACCCAGTGGAGTGAGGGATATCCGAAGGCATCATCTTTAACTATCTATGAGCAATTGCTGGACGGTTAAGCTTTCCATTGATGTGAACTTCATCGTCAATCGCTGATGCCCAAACAGTTCAGGAACTCCGAAAACAGTGTGAACTGTCAATTCTTGATGCGAGTCGTTGGGCTTTCCGTAGGCTATATGAAAAAACGGTACCCCGTCAGAACGGCCCAGGACAAATCGACCACGACAAAACGGCCCCGACAAATGGGCCCCGACAAAACGGTTCCGACAAAACGGCCCTCGTCAAAATGGCCTCAACAAAATAGCCCCGTCATTTCGTCCCCCGTCATAACTGCCCCCGTCATATCGACCCCCGTCAAATCGGCCCCCGTCAAATCGGCCCCAGTCATATCGGCCCCGGTCACATCGGCCCTCACAAAATATTCCATGTCCCACGTACTTTTAAGGTGGATTGATGAAAAGAATTCTTTGCGTAAATAGAACTCGGATTGGTAAAACCGTAGTTTACGTTGCCAAATTATTTTATGTGCACGGTCAGTTTAAAATGGAAGTTGGATTGCTGAAAATAAATTTGGAGTTAAAATGGAAGTTGGATTTATGAAAAATAATTCGTTGCGTAAATAGAAGTTGGATTTATGGTAGTTGTCATTGAAAGCATTTAAATAATTAAATACGCCAACCAGTTAGCATTAGACGATGGGCCCCGCAGTCCATTGTCCAGCTGAACCGTCGCTTGAGGCCTCATTTCAACATAGTTTGTCAGCGTAAGCTTAAAAGTTCTTGGAACATTGGATATTTTGTATGGGGCGGCGGGGCCGATATGACGGGGCCGATATGACTGGGGCCGATATGACGGGGGCCGATATGACGGGGGCCGATATGACGGGGGCCGATATGACGGGGGCCGATTTGACGGGGCCGATTTGACGGGGCTGTTTTGTCGAGGCCATTTTGACGGGGGCTGTTTTGTCGGGGCCGTTTTGTCGGGGCCCATTTGTCCAGGGTCGTTCTGACGGATCATCTGAAAAAACATACCAGTGGTGACTTTTCTAGTTAACTGGTCATTGTTTGTTACCAATGACATTTTCATTCTTAAAGACTTAAGATCATTTCGATTAGCGTTGACAGTGCTTTCGTAGGTATACTTAAATGGCGTTAAAATATGTGTCTAGAACTCTAGATATATGGATATCCAGGATAGGCCTACATAATATACAACTGAACAAATTATTAGACTGATCTGAAAGCTTCTAAATGAGTGTCACCATTTGTCATTTAGATAAATCTGTCATTCTGTTTGCAGAAATCTTTGGCCCCCGGAAAATGGTTGAAGCATTTATTTGTGGTCTACGGATGTTTGATCAGGATTGTGCTTCCAGCTTTCCTGTCATTTTCACTCCAGGCGAAATTCACTTTATCAGCAAGGACCCAACTAAACTGAAGACGATATTAGAAGCATTGTATCCGCACGTTGCTTAGCCTAATCTCATAAACGTACATTTCATTCAACAATCTGTTCTAGAGCATTCAGTTCTAGATACTTGCACATGCACTGCAAACAACAGACCTTCCATTGGTTCTCGTATTGCAGTGCAAGAGTTTTCAAATTAATTATTAGCAACAGCTAAGAGTATAATTTATATTTGGGACTAATTGGGATCAATTCAGCCAGTTACTGTATTTTGGTATGCTTAGATCTGCCAAGTACAGTTATGACATTGTATCTTTGTGTGATTTGTGAAAAGTGCTATATGAATGTCTAGTATAATACAGTTTAAGACCAAACACTTTATCGTTTATGGCACAAATGCTTCCAATGCAGTAAAGAAATCACTCACAGTACAAAACTTGGTTAGAATGACTTTGCCACATTTAATCACTGCACACGAGAGTTGACAGCGGTCTGAATAGTAAATTCGTTGACAGATCAAACTGAGAAAATCCCTGTCATAGAATAATAGCATTATAGCTGCGTGAAATAGAACGAGAGTTAAATATAATGGTAACACTCTGGCACGAAGAGCAGAAGATCAGCACGGACGATTGATCGATTCCCGCTACAATCCCAGAGGTCGACTAAGCATTTCATTCGCCAGATGACGTTGGTAAAATGAGCAGTAGGACGTGATGGGCGCCTTGCATGACTGCCAAACAGTTACATTCGACTCCTGTAATAACTTGTGATAATCCTTTCATGAATTGTAATCATACTGCGTTGTGACAGTTTGAAATAATAAAAACGAAGATAATATGATTAGCATTACAACACACACCTTTATGGGTTAAGGGTCTACGAAAAGGAAACGAGCTCACCCTAGAAGTTCCGCTATGGGACATGATACTTTAAACCTGTAATGTGAACTGAGATACAGACTGTTTAACGAGTTGTACGAGGTATTTTTTTACTCTTATCCAAGATCTCCTTTAGAACCCTGAACATATCACGTGTAAGTGAGTGTTGATAAAAAACGACGCTTGTGTGAGGAATGAAAAGTAGATCACGTCTTACCAGGCGCGTAACTAGCATTACGCAATTACGCAACTGCGTAAAGATTTTAGCAGCTCTCATAATTTTTTAACCGTTTAGATTACTTTTTGACATTCTAGATTACTATTATTTGTTGAATTTTTAATGTGCAGACTTTATTACTGTAC
The DNA here is from genome assembly GCA_020284085.1 of Aporrectodea caliginosa. Classification (NCBI taxonomy): domain Eukaryota; kingdom Metazoa; phylum Annelida; class Clitellata; order Crassiclitellata; family Lumbricidae; genus Aporrectodea; species Aporrectodea caliginosa. The sequence continues at coordinate 735,267 of JACEVL010001042.1, forward strand.
AGTCAGTAAAAGATTTCCCTTCGCCGACATAGTGAAGACTCTGCAAATTTCGTGGCACTTCTGAAATTTCGATCACAGACCGACACTATAGATTAAATCATCGTAAGCTAATGTCATCTGGTCCACGCAAAACCCAGTACATAAGTCCGTTGATTAAAAAATCAGCTGATCCACCTGTGTGGCCTGTGAGTTCGACATTATTGTGGCAGAATGTCGTGCGACACTGCGGCTAGGTTGTACACTTTATTGTTTGATGCGAGAACAGAACAGATATCGGTCAGCTTATACGATATGTTGATAGCGTGAACAACCCGGTTCTCAGCATGTGGCAAAAGAACAATTTATAGGGCATAACTGTCATCCCAAGTTTTCCCAACGCTTGACACCACTGGCGAAACTATTGCGATTTGCGACACTCGTAAAGCAGCAGCTTTATGAAGTTGGTTTCTGTATATGTTAAGGTATCTTGATAAGGACAATTTGCTGCCGACTTTTCAATCTGGTTTTCGTAAGGGCCACTCCACGGAGACCCTGTTAGTTCGCCTCCTCTCTGTTATCTATGGGGCTATTGATAGGTCACAGGTCATCCTCTTAGCATTATTTGCTGTCAGCACGGCGTTTGACACCGTCGATTACGATATCATTCTTAGGCGCCTATCTACCTCGTTTGACCTTTCTGGTAACTTTCTTGACTGGATTGTTTCCTACCTCCATCACCGTTCCTTCTCTGCGGTCTACGTGTCTACTAGGACTCCATGTGTTTCTGTCCCGTTTGGCCTGCCCCAGGAATCTGTGCTGGGCCCTCTTCTCTAATTATATTATTTATACTGTTGATACTGGTCCTCTCCTAGCCTCTTGCTGAGCCTTGCTCTGTGCTGAACCAATCTTATGCGGGTGACCTGCCGTCGTTTTTGCACTGTCCTGCGTCAGCAGCCATTACCGAAGCCCGGGCGGGCCATGAACCGGGTAATGGAGGCTCTCGAGGCCTGGATGTCCTCCAATCGCCTGCGGCTAAACTCATCTAAGACCCAGTTCATTTGGCTTGGCACGCGCCAGCAGCTCGCCAAAATTGATTTGGAAGCCCTTGCCCAGGAGTTCCCGTAGATTACTTTCTCACAGTGGCAAAGAAATTAATTAATTGATAAATCCAGGCAGGCTATCAACTTTATAAAATAAAATTATAGGCGTGTATGTAATGAGATCGACGATCGTCATGAAAACTGCAATCTCTTAAAGAAAATAACATATCCAAAATTAAGTGGCCAAGGGCAGCATTTTGGGCCGTCGCCCCGGGCGGCATTTCAGCTCCGTATGCCATTGCTTTCTCATCCTTTGTCCGGGACCTTGGTGTCACATTAGACCAAGAACTAACGTTCACGCGGCATATCAGCCTGCTATGCCGCGATTGTGTATACCAGCTGGCAGCTGCGTCAGCTTAGAGAGGTCTTCCGTTCCTTAACCTTTAATGCTGCCTTAATGCTTATCCACTTCTTTCTTGTTTCCCGTCTTGATTATTGCAGCGCCCTCTGCGTGGGTTTTCCGGCGACTCGGGTTGGGTGCCTGGTTCGGGTGTTACGCTCGGCGGCACGCTATATTGGTTGCATCCCAAGATTCCGCCATGTTACTGACTATATGCGGGATGTCTTGCATTGGCTTCCTTTCCCACAGTGGATCGCTTACCGGATCTCTTCCTTGGTCTGGCGCTGATGTGGTCTCTGTTTATCTACAGGAGCACCACCCTCAGCATCCAGCACCGTGGTTCTCCTCGCTCTTCTAGGCAGGCTGAGGTTCTTGTCTCCCGGTCGCGGACTTCTATTCTGCAGCGCCGTGCTTTTTCTGTTGCTGGCCTGCAATCTGGAATGGGCTTCCTTTGGCACTACGCCTAATGCCGAGAGCCCTTCAGATCACGTTCTATTCTAACTTCAAGACTGTTCGGACTTCGGAGTTGGGTCGGGTGCGCTCCTAAGTAGATAATCTTGAAGGGGCGATATGTAAATCTCTGTAATGAATGAATGAATCATAATTTGCCAAATAGCTGATGTAAAATGTTATTACTTTTAACCAAAAAGATTGTCTCCAAAATGGACCATTACAAACCAACAAATAAATTTATTTTCTTATGCTTTAGTTAATTGCTTTGATGAGTCTGTCTGTTTCTAGTCTACGTTGGTTGCTGGGACTTTGCAGCTGAACCCATTTTAAAATCAAATTATGAAATTAGAATTATAATTTTCCAAAGAACTTATGTAAAATGTTATTACTTTGAATCAAAAGTTGGTCTCCAAAATGCACCATTACAAATCCCTAAATGAAAATTTTTCTTACCCGCACAGCCCCCTCCCCAGACCCCTCCCCTCAGAGTTCTTCAAAACTGCGTAATTTTATGGAAGACCTGGTTACGCCACTGCGTCTTACGTAAACCTACAGAGTATTAAAGGAGGCACGTGTTGCTTAACACTTCAACCAGTCACTTTGCACACTCCCGTTCATTCCAATTATGACGATTATTTCTTATGCTCAGAATCGTCCAGATGATTTATGTGATCAACAGGTAGACCCTAATGTGGTTACCGAGGACGTTGTCAATCGTTAGGCCTACAACCTATCGCTATCCTAACTCTACCCTGATTCAACCGATTCCCCGTCTTCCAAGCTTTCTCGTCCTCAATGGGACCCGCCTTAGCAGCTGCTCTGCTCTGCTCTGCTCTGCTCTGCTCTCTCTCTCTCTCTCTCTCTCTCTCTCTCTCTCTCTCTCTCTCTCTCTCTCTCTCTCGCTCTGGTCTCTCTGGCAACCGGGCTCGGCTCTCCAGTGGACAACCGCTCTGATTCGACGCTTCGCTCGAGAATAAGCTAGTGCCCTTCGCTTAGCTTTAGAATAGCGCTTTAGTAATTCGGATTTTACGATTACTATTATCCATCGTGTTCGAAGTAGTGCCCTCTAGGCGTCACACAATTTAATCAATTTAATTTAAAATTTAATTTAATTTTAATATAATTTAATTTAATTTAAAATAATTTAATTTAATTTAAATAATTTCATTTCATTTCATTTAAACTAATTTAATTTAATTTAATTCAATTAATTTAATTTAATTCAATTCAATTTAATTCACACCAGTTCAGTTCCATTCAACTTTACTCAACTCACCTCAACTCAGGCCAATTCAAATCAACTCAACTCAATTCAATTTAACTCTACTCGACTCTACTCAATTCAATTTAATTCGATTTAATTTAATTTATTTTATTTTATTTTGTTTTATTTAGTTAATTAGTTTCACGATTTAATCCGAGTAACTCGAATCTACACAGTCAATGTACGCTAGACAAATCACGCTTTAGCTCCTCTGAAAGGCGTTTCCCCAGAGGCGCTATATAAACGTATAGATACAAGACAAAACGCCACTTACTAAGAAGAGAAAAAAACTAAGAAAAGCAAGACAATGAATGTGCTACATAAATAGATTGATATTTGCAGTACACTACTTGCTCAGAAGATACAGGAAGTCTATGAGTGCGCTATATGAATTGATTTATACTTCAATATACTCCTTACTAAGAAGAAAAAGTAAGCCTATGAATGTGCTGTATAAATTGCGAGATATAAGACAATAGGCTACAATGTACATGGTTATGATGTGATGTGATCCACGTGACCTCCCTGGACGCTAACCACATCGCCTGTCATTGTTCCTGACCATCTCATCCTCAACGACACAACGGACTGGCACTCATGCTGGTTGCATATCCGTTGGTTGAACCCCATGTACAAATATAGTGTGGATATGCAGCAGGTGGTCACTGGAGATTTTTTAATCACCTGAGTTTTGTTTTGCTAATTGACGACGATTTTTCCTTTCAGTCATTTAGTTGGACTGTCCAACTATCGCTAGTCTTCGCCGAAATGTTATGAGAAATGACGGGCAGCTTCCAATGCGTTTATAATAATACTAATCAATAATATTAATCAGACAATTATATTCTTCGTTTGTTTCCTGAAATCCCACGACAGAAAAACGAGAATAGTGTCCATACAGAGTCAAGAAGTGCTCTGTTGCCCTCATATCACTTAACCTAACTTCACCTTCTCATCTTGCCTAAGGTCAAAGTCAAAGTTGTTGGCAATATCTACATGATGTATCTTTGGACTATGTAATATAATGTTTTGCTTTAAAGCAATCAAGTGAATAGCCTATTCGTGCATTATGATAGCGCCGCTGTAGGAATTTAGATTAAAGAGCAGGTTAGTTCAGAGTAGGTTAGTTTGGACTATAATCCAACTTATTGGTCACTAATCCATAGTTAAGATATTACCACATAATAAAACTTTCGAGTTCAAGTAGTTCTCTCCTACTAAACTGCTCACAATTGAGATTCAGATGAACTCGTACATTTGCACCCAATTGTCCCACCCATCCGCGATGACCATGTGGCTACCGTCGGCTCCAGGAGGCAGGAAATTCATCTCACACGTGTTGTCCAGTTGGTGATAGTTGACTGAGTCACAATCGACCGTTTGTTTGCACTGTCCAACGCACATCGTAGCAGAACGTTTGCTTAGGACGATTCCGCCAACTGACATCAGGCGCTGGTTCGAAAGGCGCTCCCATCTGTTCACTGTGGATCAAGGAATTACCAACCACTCTCATATGTATAAAAGTAAGGTTAATTATTATTGCGAGCAATATGGTTCTATTTTTTATTGTCGTAATCTCTTATTATTCATCTTAATTCTCTTTAATTTCCTTTCGGTCATGATGCTTCATTATTGTTCACTATCATTCAATACGATGCATTATATTCATTGTAATTCATTATTATTCTTCATATTTACGTGACGATATGTAGTGGGCCGTTAGGATGGAGGACATTGAGAATGATAACTTTGATATGATTAGAGTCATGCTAACCTCGTGCTCACAACTGATATGATTACGGTAATGCTAACCTCGTGCTCACAGATATAGGACAGGTGGATTACGAGGCAAAACGGTTAACTAATTAGTTTAAACTTTCACACAAATTGTGGTGAAAAACAGACAGGGAGACAAACAGACACCATCGAGGGAAGACGTTGACATACAAGCAGGCAGGCAGGTTTATACGGATGCTTAGTCAGCTTGCATGGAAGATATCATAGGGCTTAGTGATTATGAAAAACAAATGAGCGATTATCTTACTTTACCATTTCTTATCCAACCTTGACTTACCTAAACTTACATTGCCTTACTTTACCTTTTGCCTGACCTCACCGTTCCTTTTCTTACCTTATTCTCTAGGTATGGGCAAATTACTCGGAGAAATGTAATTGAATTACAAATTACAAAGGGATATGAAATATAATTTCAAATTACAAAATTCATGGGAAAATGTAATTGAATTACATATTGCAAATTACAAAATACGTGATTTCAAGTAATTTGAATTACGTAATTTCAGTTAGGCCTACTGCCCATCCATGCTCATCTCACCTTACTTTACCACACATGTATGGCTGTATAGCGGCCAACCATTTAGTACGTACGCAAAAATCCCGGGAAAATGGACCCCTCCACCTCCTCATACGCATGTGTACTTTTAGCTTCCCCCATCTGCGTACATACGCTTGACAGTTAAAAGCAGTCACAGGTACCGGGCATACAAGAGTGTGATCCTTTTCCACATCCCTACTTAGCCCTATAGTAATTGCCTGATCGCTGAACTGTGGCTCATTTGAAGGAAGGCCAATAATTATAGACAAAGTATTATCGAGCTTTAACCACACCAAGTACGCAATCAGATGCATTTGGGTTACCCCTAACCCTCTATGCGAACGTAGTAAATGGATGGCCCATACCATAGCAGCACCCTAACTTACTTTACCTTCCTTCATTGATTTACCTTATATCACCGTTTCAACCTTATATAACCCTAACTTACCTTGCCTCTCCTTACCTTTCCAAAAGCCACGTTTACTGTGTAGGCCTACCTATAATACCTTATCTCATCTGACCTTATCCGTTCTTCCCTTAGTTCGCCTTACTAACGGTCTTTCGTTGGTCTACGAGACTCACAGTTTCTCACTTGTCCGGAGTAGATCTCGATTTCACAGATGGTCAAGTAACCGTCTCCACTGATATTCTGCTGGACGATGACATAGCGCCCAGAAGCAGTGCGTGGATGACACTGGAGGTTGAGGTAGGCACCGTCTGCAGCCGGCCCTGGATACTGACCGCAGAGGGCGTAGTATCCTCTGACCGGAACAGCCGAACTGTTGCTCAGTCCGACGACAAACTTGTTCATACGATACCCTGAATCAGATCACGAAATTAATTTTTTACTTAGTATCACTTGAGAGGAAGTTCTTCATGCATTACAAGTTGCATTGTCAACTTTCACACAACACACTGTTCAAATTCCAGACACATATATATCAGAGATTACCGTGCCAGCTGATGATAATCATCTTTACTAAGACAAGGTGTCCTGTTTTTGGCTTGCTGTCGTCGTATTTGGATTGTTATTCACTCTCCAAGTGTTAACCGGAATATAATGTCAATGCAATTTGACAATGTGATTCGCTGTGATGCAATGTGACATGCTATGGTGTGACGTAATGTGACGTAACGTAATGTGACGGGACGTAATGTGATTAAGCGTAACGTGATGAAGAGTAATGTGATGTAGCGTAACTGGTGAGAAATTTACTAAAGAGCTATCCCGGAAGTGAACTTTAAAGACGAGAGCTTGCTTCTAAGTCAAATATTGGCTTCAAAGAGAAACTGAAAGACAGGTCATGGTTTCTTATTGATAGCCAACGATGTTGCTAGCAAGAACTGATGATGATGATGATGATGATGATGATGATGATGGTGGTGGTGGTGGTGGTGGTGGTGGTGGTGGTGGTGGTGGTAGTGGTGGTGATGACAACAATACTAACGATTATTATTATTGTTGTTGTTGACTTGTTGTTGCTGACGATGATGGTCGAACTCGGTACCTCTCGCTCTCTACGCCAGATGTTATCCAATGCGCGATGATGGTTTTGTGTTTGTTGCTGTTTTTGTCAGCTCATTTTCACGCTGGGGAGCAGGTGCAGCTAAGGTGCACGTTGAATGTCATATGCAGTATTGCAGACTTTCCTGTGGTTTTAACATTATATTTAAATTAATAAAGAACGATCAAACCTGGGAAAGTTTTTGCAAGTTGACAAATTTTAGATGCATAGGATGGTCTGAGTATGAGATAGGTATATGTTGAAACTGTGTTCTAAATGTTAAAAATAGTGTGAGGTGTGTGTACATTATTTTGTTGTGTCGAGTAGACTTGATGTTAGGCGTACACACTTGCATCAAAGGAACTTCTTTGTCGCTTACCACAACAGTCGCCACGGTTAACGAGCACGACCCTTTGAACTTTGACCGGCTGGCCGAGGTCGACGCGCCACCAGCTGATTCCAAGTGCAGTTCCGCCCGTATGAGAAGTAGAACAACAAGATCTCGCAAAGAAGTCCGTGTTGTAGTTGCCGTCGATGGCGAGACTGGCGACACCGGTAATAATTGGAGTAATAATTGGAACTCTGAGTTGCTGTTCGTCCAGTCAGATTCAGTTTGACCTCCACGAAATCAGCAGCTGTCGAAAAAACAGCTCGATCGTTGGTTTCGAATAGCCTAGGTTAAAATAGCTAAGCCCAGTGACGTCTCTCCATTACCGAAGATCACTCGATACAGGAACGCTTCAACAGTTCACTACCATTCGTCCATAGTAACATACGAATGGTCTTTTCCAAAGGTCGTCCATCTTCTTTTCCTCCGATTGTCGATCGTCATTACAAAATGAGACCACGCCCTCGAACTTTGTTTTACCTACTAAAGATGATAAACATTTCATCTGAGTCCTGTATAAAAGCCATGGGATGTCAACCAATCCTAAGTAAATAATTCATCAGGTTTGGACAATAGACATAGTTGATAACAATTTCTCGCCTTATTGTCGCTCTAATAATTATGACCTTCGTTTCATGGGAAATTCAGGATTAATATTGCCAGCATTCACTCGTAACTCTTGTTTAATCACTATGTACCTGATAACGGTGTGTCTATCAGTTTTTTTTTTGTTACCAATAAACGTATAATAATTCTTAGACAGAAGACACTCTGGACGGCTGTTCCGCGTCTTAAGAAAATATCGTCTGCTCGGAACCAGACGATGAACGCTAGCCGCTGATTGAAAAATGAAAACCCCTTCAACTGAATTCATGCTTTCCGCGATGTCGTAGAACACGATGTAGGTACTCTTACCCATAGCTTAACTTGATATCATTAAGCCAAATGATGCAGGTCTATTCATAGATGATGGTGAATAAATGATCTTGCAATTATAACCAAATTTCTATTTTTGATCTTGTTATGTTGAAATCTTTACATTTAAAATCGCACGAAACATGGATAAATGAGCTAAAAGTAAGATAGGGGCCTATAGGCTGCCTAGCTACACGCCCCCAATATGCCGGGACGCTTCGGCCATTCTGCTGGGGCATTCAGTCCTTGTTCTGGGCGCTTCGGTCACTGTGTTTGAAGATCCGGTCACTGTTCTCGGTGGTTCGGCCACTCTTTTGAGTGGTTCGTTCACTCTGGTTGGGCTGCTTTGTCACAAGATAAGATCCGACAGTGCTTGTAGTATATCACTGAAACTTCGACCCACGCTTTCTACTATAGCCTATAATGGTAGAACCGCCTACAATATTGCTGGAATACCCTTATCTAAAGCCCTGTTCGCTATACAAGTTTACATATATCGTTTTAGTCTGGGCTGAAGAAACGTCTTTTCCAAATTGCTTATCCTCCATCGCCTATCTCTCGGTCTTCCGGATATCACGGATCCCGACTGGTTCTTTCCAGTGGAATGTGAATCCGGAATGCGGTTTTCGTAGACCGACGATCGACTTATACCTGGTAAGATAAGATTAGATTGAGATTAACCTCTAGATAAGCTATAAGACGCATTGATCGACTTATACCTGGTAGGATAAGATTAGATTAGATTAACCCTAGATCTCTATAAGCACGCATTGATCGACTTATACCTGGACTTAAGATAAGATTAGATTAGATTAACCTCTATAAACACATTGAAGATGTTTACCGAGTTAGCATGCAGAAATGCGAAATGAGAACTGACTAGAACGGGTACGCAAGCTGTTCACATACACAGACAGGTATAGAAAGATGCAGTAATACGAGCAGAAACAAAAGCCTGTGGTGAGAGACAGAAGCTGTTATAGAGCGACCTCAAAACAGAGATTTAGCAGAGACAATGATGGAGACAATTAAGAACAGATAAGAACGAATGATGAACAAAGACCATAGGCCTATAATATAAGAACATAGAATAAGAACATAGGCCTATACAATCATCTTACCTGGAAAAATGAACCACAAGCTGCCAAGAACCTCAATCGCTTTAATCATCGCACATGCGAACTTCATAACTAATTGCAAAATGAGTTTAGGTGAAGCAACGTTAGTTCAGACCAAGTTAGATTAGGTCATGTAGCCTACCTAAGGTAGGTGTAAGGTACGGTATTATAGTAAGATTCGGTTGCAAAACTTCAAAATGGGAATAGATTAATCACTTTATAAACCTAAATTAACTGTTGATAGCCAAAGCGTAATTTCAATCTAAGGAATAGCTAAATGCGATGTCTGAATATTAAAGTTTACTTATTAACGGTAAACCTAATGCCCACACATGCCCATATTTTTTGTAAACGTATTGCGCTCTGAGCCTCTGATAATGTGCTAATGAATAAACGAAAATTCTATTCCCTGAGCCATCTATGTGCTGGGTTACCATGACTGGATTTCAACAACACTCACTGCTTGCTTTCAGGATCAACAACACTTATTGATCGTTGTTAAAAGACGACATTTCTAGGTTGATTTACGGAGGCATTAGCGTATGGAGCTTGCGGACAGTATTCAAATGAAAGCGACGCCGGAACTGAAGTACGGTGAATTGTTCGCGTAAAAGCATTCGTCTACGACATTAGGCTATGTCCCTGACTCTTCACTAGGCTTGCGATGGTTTGAACAGACCAAAACACAGATTTATGCTTCTGAAGTGGTTTGAACAATTCGGTTAATAGCTATTTGTGTATATAATAGCGTGAATAACACCGCATAATTATAGGAAACAGTAGCCTATTCATTCGTCGCACAAAGGCGCCTCGTTTGAAGTGGACGAAACGAATTAGAACAAATGTATAGAAATAAGTGCGTCGGCGAACCCAATGGATGAAGGATAAAACAAAAGCGGTTAAATCCCAGGTCTTTTCAACAGTGTTTTAAAGCTTAGTAGGCCTATTTGAACAGTGAGAGAAAACTAATTAACGATTCTGTTGGTTAAAACTAATTAACGATTCTGTTAACGGTTGGAAAACTAATTAACGATTCAGTTGGCTTCATATCTTTTGTAGTGTAACACGTAGCCCCTCCCCATGGCTTTCGTGCGGAATTATTGTTAAAGCCTATTATACCTCCCTCATTAGATCGGTTACATGGTCATAATTCAGACGGAAAGGACGCTATATATATATATATATAAATATCCCCATTCATACAAATATACCTGCATACACAGACATACGTGGCTTTAAATCAGAAGTGTCAAACGTTTTTTAATGGTGAGCCAGTGGCAATATTTTCCAGCAAGTGGCAGGCCATGATACCAAAGGCGCCTGACAAAGCGGCAGTAGGGATCTGGGAGGGGGTTGGGTGAGCCCGCTCCAGAAATATTTTTGCAAAACCAAATCTTATACGGTGCATTTTTAGCATTCAAAAAGTCAAATGAGGTTTTATAAAACCTTAGGTTTGATATTCATCATCAGTCACAAACATCACAGCAGTCTTTAGGCAAGGCTTCGCGGGTCAGAAAACATCGTCGGTGTAAATGGCCCACGGACTGGTTCTTTGACACCTCTGCTTTAAAAAAAAGGTGAGCTGCCATAATCCGGCCGCAAATTAGTGCCTCCTGCAATTAGCCAAAGCTGCACGTATATATATCGTATATTCGTAATCGTAGATCTATGATAAGTTAACCGAGCTAAGCTCGTATATTATTATAGTGCCATCACTTTAGGGGCCATCCATTTAGTACGTACACAGAAATCCGGAAAAATTGACCCCTCACCTCCCCATGCGCATGTGTACTCTTAGCCCACCCCTCCGCCGTGGAAGCTAAAGCCGTGGCTAGCGTATAGCCGTGGCTAGCGTATAAGCCTTGGCTAGCGCATAATAGCGTGGCTAGCGCATGTTTAACCAAAAACCAAATACAAGTGCATCGACAACATTGTGTATTTTCAGCTTCTCGGACATTATTGATTTTTCGGGGGAGGGCAAATGCCTCTGTTCTCCCGTCCCCTGTGTCTATGATTGGTGACAGGGCCGCATTAAGGGGGTGCTAAGGTGCTGCTGCACCCGGGCCCGCAGTTTTGAGGGTCCCGCATTTTCGGAAATGAAGAAAAATTTTAATGTGCTTGTTATTAACTTATCTAGCGAAAATGCTGCAACGTAAATAAATACGAGGCAATAATTAATTTAATTACTTATAGTTATTTAACATAAATAAATACGAAGTCACGATTAATTTAATTACTTCTAGTTATTTATCCGACACTAATTATTGCGTGTACAGAATAGTAATGTAACGTTAATTGTGTCTTTAGGCAGGTAATACACACTAGTAAGCATGTTACATAATTATGTATTGCGTATTTGGACCTTGTTATAGCGTCAGAGGGGGCCTTTGGAAGCTAATCAGTTTCACTCATCGCAGCACTAGATGAAACTTGCAACCTACGCGGCGACAACTGGGGATTTACTACCCTCCAGTACAACCATTGTCATCGCTAAACCACGAACACTAGTAGTGCTAATGACAGCCAACTTGTTTCTTTGTGAATTGATATTCGACACCCATATCGTTGCTTCTTAATGCCTCCACTTCTGCGCCTTATCACAGCATAAATCTTCACTATGATAAATTACTAGGAGAAGAAAATCAAATGTCTGAAAAACAGAAATCTAATTGTACAGCATCCTAGCAAAGAAACCACGCCTGGTGAAACATCAATCTAGGGAGCGGTTGTATTGTTTGTATTGTATTTGAGCGTGGGCGTTTTAATGACCAGTTGGCCTACCATGTATCTAAGCTAAACAATAATGTATTTCGTCCTTCGGAGGACTTTACACTGCATTTGAGTGCAACATTGCGTGTGCAATAGACAGACTGTAGACATAATTTCCATCCCCAAGGTGTTAGAAAGGATCTCAACAAACGCATTTGTGTGCCAGTGTCAAACATTGTGATACAGGCGCGTTTTTGGTCAATACGTGGCAATGTATTGCGTGAATGAAACCAGATATTTCTTTGTGCTTTTAATCTCTCTATTCTTTGTTTGCACTATTTATTGAATATATATATATAATTATTTAATATGATTAATAATATAAACGAAGCGAAAAGTGTGCGAACATTCTTCGTTGCGAACTCTAAAGCGTCCGAACATTCTTTGTAACGCCGGACGAGTACCAGTCGCTAGGGGTCTCTGCCTCCCTGCCTCCCGCCCTACATGCCATACGCGAGCTGCGGCGTGGACGGAGGGTTGGAGGTAGGAAGAGAGGGATGGAGAGGGGGAAGGAGGGAAGGAGCGAGGGGCGATGGACGGTCGGTTGGAGGTAGGGAAGGAGCGACGAAGGGAAGCAGTGCTGGAAGGACAGAAGGACGGAAGGTAGGAACGGAGGGAGGCAGAAAGGAAGGAACTGAGGGAGGGTGGGAAGAGACGGACGGACGGTTGGAGGGACGTAGGGAAGCAGAGATGGAGGAACACAGCGATGCAGGGACGGATGAAGGGAGAACATGTAATATTTCTATAATTGCCAACCTATCCAGGTAACAGCGTCATCCGTCTCGTGATATAATCTCCTTTGACCAGTTTTCTTTCATTTTCATTGATTATCATCGGTTTTGATCTCTCTATTATCAATTGATCTGATTTGCTTCTTCCCTTGGTCGCTTTCATGCATATCGCTTTCCGACACCGTTTTGCCGGAAGAATACTTTGTTAATTATTTCAACAAAACATTTTCTAAAGCTATGCGACAGAGACCGGTAGGCCCAACCTTCCCATGTACTGAAAATAGAATTCGAGGTTAGGAATATGGTATTCAAACGCATGATGACATAGTCTAGTATCTCAATACGATACGATCGGAGACTTATTGCTTCTTCGTGTATTCAATGAGGACGCATACATATATATGCTTCTTTCTTATATGCTGATAATACGTTAATATATCTAAGGGACTTCATTTATGTTGCTCGGTTAAAGAATTCAACGTTTGAGCTGTTGACTGAACCTTTGTCAATGTTGTAAGTCATGTGAAATACATAATCCAATCTAGGTCATTGTTCACATTAGAATAGGCCTACTGGAATGAGGCAGCTAGTGAAATAGAGAATATACTAACTTACATAGGGAACTTACTCTTTAAGTTATTAGCGAGCTTAGAATTAATTCATGATTGAATAAAACTATAATTGGCAACCACAATAGAAAAGAGCCGTTATCAGTCTCGTGATCATAATAATTAATTAGCCATCGGTTTTGATCACTTCATTTGTCTAATGGAATCTGATTTCTTCACTTTCGTTCTAGAAATCCATTTCGAAATCCTATTTCGGAAACTTTTGCTGACTAAAATATAATCACATGAGCCGAATAATTAAAAACATTATTTGTTAATAAACAAACGACAGTCAGGTTGCTCCTTGTAATAATAAACATCTTCTCTCACATGCATTTTAGTTTAATCAAAACATCAAGCTTGTAATGAAGTGTCAACAGGCCTAATTTGTCAACAAAACTTCCATGTCCCATTTCGTGCATTTCCTGCTGTTAGGCGCCCCAGCCATCAGTGCACTTCCCATGTCCTGGACCACTGGACCAGCCAGTGAATCGAAGGACTGTTGGTTACTTCCACTTATACACCAGTACCAAATTCTAGTGTTTGATGATTGAATAAATATATTCGTAAATACTTCCAGGATCGTTACACTGAGTCCATTCATCAGACTCGAAACCGCAACCGTTGAATTACAAGTAGAACACACACAGTCTAAGCATGCTACGAATGTAATAAAGACAAAAGCAACTGTTGACAACAGCAATCGTTGAATCACAACAACAATAGAAACAACACAACAACAAAGAACCGCAAGAACATATACCAATAAAAATATGAAAACGTATTATGATTTGACCACTGGAAGTATCTACCGTTTGAAGATGGCGAATATTATAAATATAATCCTTACTCTGCCATAATGTTCTATTTCCACAATGCACATTATTAAATGTGAATAAACAGCGACAACAGCAATCGTTGAATCACAACAACAATAGAAGCAACACAACAACAACAACAGCAACAGCAACGATAAAAAATATAACACATGAAACGATTGATTTACAGCATCATCTATAAATAAACATTACGACAGTCAAAATGCTTTCCTAATAGTAAACATCATTTCTCACACATAATTCAGTTTACTGAAAACCGGTGCTCATTATGAAGTGTCGTAATCAGATCTCAACAAAACTCCCATGTCCCGAAGAGTAACAGAGTCGTTCATTTCCTGCTCTTAAGTGCCTGAGCCAGCAGTGCACGAATCCCATGTCCTGGACCACTGGACCTTGAATTCTACCGTTTGAAGATTGAATCAAATATTCGTAAATACTAACAGGATCGTTACACTGAGTCCACTAAGCAGACTCGAAACCGCAATCGTTGAATTAGAGACCAACACACAGACCACGTATGCTACGAATGTAATAATGATGAAAGCAACTACGACAACAGCAATCGTTGAATCACAACAACAATGGAAACAACACAACAAGAACCGCAAGAACACAACACCAATTAAAATATGAAAATATATTTTGATTTGTCAGGATATAGTATGTCGAATATATACGACCCCATCCCTGCCGGGAAGGGCCCTATCCGTCCTAAGATTCATTATCCACGGACAAGAGCGAAAGGTTCAAATATTCAATAAATAATTTCTGTATTCCTACAATAATGAATTCTATTTCCACGGGTCATGTCTGACAATAGCATGGCAATCAGTCAAAATCACCAAAGACGAAGTAACACATGTTCATCTACTTACCCTGTAAAATTATGCTTTCTTATGTATAACATTTATGTGTACACATAATTCACACTTTGTCAAAACGGTGAATACACTTAGAAACCGCCAAAAATCCCAAACTATACCGAATGTCCAGTTCGCTTATGCTATACTCATGTATGGAGATACTGTATTGCGGGATGTATGTACTATTTACATGGACATTAAAAATTTATGTTGTGAATGGTTCAATTAATTGCATGTATTAGTATAAAAACCGGTTTGTCAAGCAACGAGGCATCAAACGTATGCAAATAAAAGTCGAGCCAAACTTATGCCGAATGTCCGTCGACGTTGCAACTTTACAAGAAATCTGACAAATCAACAATGAAACACTAGGTAGATTTAACATGTATAAGATATCAAATGTAAGACATTATCCTTATAGTGAGCGAATATTCGACATTTCCATTTGGTTACAGCTGCATTTATTCAATCGGAAGTCCATTGTTTATTTTACCCATACTCTGTGCAATGCGCTTTTTATGCTGGCGTATGAATTGGAGACCCACACACAGTCGAAGCAAATAAACAGATGTTCGCGGTGCTTCAAAGGGTATGTTCGGTGCCTTGCAAAAGAGAGAAGTTAGAATACACCTAACCTGTGTATGTTCAGTACATGCAGCATTAATATGCGGGTTCAAATATTTCAAGTCGCCCTTTCAAACTGGGCAAGAAATCACTCGTGTAATTGCTCATGCGTATATGTAAACTCCGATTCATGTGTCAGCGAATGTAGTTAACAGCGTCTCTGAATAGGAAATGGGAGGGGCGCTATGCATATCTGAAACCTATGAATGAATGCTACGAATGTAATAATGACAATGTAACTACGACAACAGCAATCGTTTATCACAACAACTTGGAAACAACACTTCAATTACGTCTGCATGTATGTCTGCATGTATGTATGTCTCTATCTATCTTTATGTCAATCTGTTTGCCTCTATATTATATTCGTAGGTTCTGGTTTCTTTGTCTGTCTGCTTGCATGTCTGTCTATTTGTCTGTCCCCATAGATGCACCGCCTACTCTTGCCATTCACGAATGTGAAAGATCAACGTAAATATATATTTCGTCTTCAAGGAAACAATGTTCAGACAAAATGAGAAGCAGAATTTTAAACAATGCAATCTTGGCCTCTTGGCCGTGAACAGGTACACATAAATACAGCTTTTCTCACATAAGAGGCTATATTCATAAATATATCTAGGATCTAAGTAAATGGAAATATTTATTAAAAACAATAAAAAAACGGAATAATAATTGTAGTAGTAATAATAGTAGTAAGTAATAGTAGTAGTAATGGTATTGGCACCTTTAGTGGTCGTGGTACGTGCTTGGTAGTGTTATTTTGTTAGTTGTAGTAATAGATTTTAGTAGTCGGTAGAAGTAATGGTAATAATATTAGTAATAATAATAATAATAATAGCATAATAATAATAATAATAATAATAATAATAATAATAAGTCAACCACAATACCGTTTCATTATCTATTATAATAATAATATCTGCTAATAATAATAATTGGCACGTATAACATCAGTACCCTCGCCTATTGACGATCATGTTGATGAAATTTTAAAATCCTTCGGATAAACGTCGACAATGGCTATGGTAATCTTCTATTGAAGCGACTCAATTTAATCGTGTGAAAACAATTCCAATTAATATCAGAATTCACACTTTGGAACTAGTGTTCATGTAGTCACAAGAAGTGCACAAAATGCCCTCACTTCACCCCATCTCACCTAATCTTATCACCTTGCCTAACGCCAGAATTTTCCATTATAATTATTTTCAACAGACTGGAATTCATAGGTTTGATTGAAAACAGTCTTCAAGTAATTTCGTGCTCATTGTGATAAAAAGCCTCTATGTAAATTGCAATATAAACTAGGTCAGACTGAACTATAAATCTTAATCGATCTTAAATGGGCCAGTAGTAGGATGTCAATAAAAAAATAGTGTAATAAAACTTTCCAGTTCAAATACTTTTCTCCTATTAAACTGCTCTCAACGGAAGTTCAGATGAACTCGTACATTTGCACCCAGTTGTCCCACCCATTCTCGATGACCATGTGGCTGCCGATGGCTCCAGAAGGCGGGAAATTCATCTCACACGTGTTGTCCAGTTGGCGATAGTTGACGGAGACACAATCGACGGTTTCTTGGCATTTTCCAACGCACATCATAGCCGAACGTTTGCTTAGGACGATTGCGTCAACTGACATCAGTCGCTGGTTCGAAAGGCGCTCCCATCTGTTCACTGTACAGCAGGGATTTAATCATCCGTACACTGATTATAAAAGAGCAGTTGTGAAAAATAGCAGCTTATTATCGATATGCAATTCTTGGCAATTTTTATCATTCGTGATAGGCCTATATATGTATACTTAATTATTAACCATAACCATAACCGCAAATTTTATTTCTTCAAGTTGCAAGATAACATCATAAGTATAGTAAAGCAAGATAGTTATTGTCAAACCGAAAGTAAAGGGAGAGAAACCCTTAAGACCCAAGTTAATGGTCCGAAGTCCCGCTGGCAGGGTTACCCAAATCCAGCACAAGTTCAACTAAAAGTTATATAACTTAACTAGTTAACCAAGACTCGACGAAAATTCAAAGCCGTCAGTGAGTGTATGTCATCATCGAGTAAAATTAAATTTTCCACAGAACCTTCATGCAAGGCAGGTGTGCTTACAATAGTTAGGTCCTAATTAGAGATAAGTTGCCAATTAATGGCGGCGAAACTAGCGCTTGAATATAGAAATACAGGGAGAATTTCTGAAAGTTAAAGAAAGATTATTCCAAGTCTTTGTGCCAGCGATTCTAAATGAGACCTTCCTAATATTCGTTCTTATGGAAATTCCTCTAAAGTTGACAGAGGTTTCAAAATTGCAAGGATTCAAACGGGATGTTAAGCTAAAGAAATCAGCAAATGCGTCGGGAAATAGATTATGTGAGAATTTAAGCATAAACTCCGACGTCTGTTTAATTCTAATCATTTCTATATTTAGGATACTCAGTCTTTGTAACCTCAATTGGGAGGGCAGAGTAGGATGACCGCATTTCTTTTCTGCCATTCTGGAACAGAGGCCGGCTCTTTCCCAAATGCACCCCAGGCAAGGTTAAAATTTTGGGTCCTCTATTTGAAAGAAATGGTTAAAAGAGCGAAAAACCAAAAACTGTTAAAACACATACTGGCGCTTTAGATTTTGGATCCCCAGGCAACTGCCTCTTTGCCTGTGCCTAAGGCCAGACTGCCGGGACGGGACACAAAGTACTTCCAATCAAAGTCAACTGCAATTAGGAAGTGCGCCATATTATACGCAATGCCTTAACTGAAATATATTTGTAAGATTTTATACCAAAATTAAGCATTTTTATAGGTCTTTAAATTAGAAACTTTGACTTCATGAAGGAAAATGTCAGATGATGACGTAATTTAATCATTTAAAAAATTGCAGCCTATACAATGGCAGAGTACGGCACTATAGGGTACCACGTTTTAGGCGATGGTGTACATAGGCATATTTAGGGGTCTACATGATGTACATACATATACAAAACTGCCTCCACGATTGCTACCTCCATTGCTCACTTAAAGCTTGGTTACTGCAATTCCCTTTTTCTCAACCTCGAATCCACACAACTCAAGAGTCTGCAACTTATCGAAAGCCTACTAGCACGAGCTCTCTCCAGAACGCCTAAACATCATAATATCACTCCCACCTCATGTCACTCTATTGGCTAAAAATCTCAGAGGGACTCCACTTAAAAGTCCTATCACTAGCCTGCTACTCCCTAAAATACCTCTTGTCCAAATAGGCCTATCTTCGCGAGCTCTTCACCATCTAGCCAAACCGCTCTACCCGATCCTCCTCCTATCTCAGTCTTCCTCGATCCCTGTCACTACTCAATACTCATCTGAAGTTCTCCAACCGAGCCATATCCAACACTGCAACACACCTCTGGAATTCTGCACTTTTTCGGTTCCTCCACCATAATTTCCAACCACCCAGCATCATCTGCCTCACGGTTCTTCATCATCATTCGGGCTTTCCACACAAAACTGCAGAAGTCTCACATCTTCAGGAGTTGCTAGCCCTCCATCTTCCAATTCTCGATCTAAAAGACAACCACCTTAACAGCTATTCTGACCTTCTGCAACCATACTCGGACCTTCCTCGGACTACCAGGCCTTTTGAACAATCCCTCTGACTCGACGCAGCGCTCGTGAATAAGCTGGTGCTTTGCATTGGCTTTTGATTGGCGCTTTAGAAGTTTGGAGATTACGATTACATATACTATAGCCTTTATTACAGAACGTAGACTTTTAGGTAGCCATACATTTCCTAAGTTTACTTTGTGCCGCGGATTTTTAAATGTTGATGCTAGTTTTTCAATTTAGTTATCGAAAAGTAATAATTGCAAATTCTACGTATTAAATCATAGAACAAAGCTCCATTCTTTATCATTCTTTCCAGGAAGTTTCGTTGTCCCGAATAGGACGTGTCCGGAACTTGGGACGCTTTTATCAATTCCGGGAATGTCCCGGGCAATCCGGGACATGTGGTCACCATAGAGTAGGGTATTTAATTTTCGCAGAATTACTCTTGCCTCTTGCAGAACTGTCAACGTGACCAGACGCGAAGAGGGTCAGATTGAATTACAATAAGAAAAGATATGGGAGTTTTAAGGAGTAGCAAAGACTCAGTCTAATTCTAGTCGGCATCAGATAGGCAGTACGAGCAAGGATGCCAATACTATTCGCCACTTTTCGATCTTACCAAAATTGACCGTGGTTACCCTATAATGGAGTAAGATTGCTATCCATAAAAAGATTTTCATTAGCTTCTGGAATTGGATTTCGTTGTGAATGGAATAATTAAGAAGTTTGTTTTCTTTAATTTCAAATATAATTTATTCACTTGAAACCAATCAGCCACATGCTTCAATTCAAGATTCATCATAATTATGAAATAGTTTGGCTTATGATTTATTTTATTAGCCATGATCATTCATCATTTTCATTTCTAATATGCAGACAGGCAGAAGACAGACAAGTTATAAAACTTGCAAGGAGAAAAGCATATTTATAACTAATAAAGAAAACAAAAGAGTGGTTGTTTTAAACACACATACACACACAGAGAAAGAGAGAGAGAGACAGAGACAGAGACAGAGACAGAGACAGAGACAGACACAGAGACAGAGACAGAGAGACAGAGCAGAGCCATGAAAGTGTCTAAGGAAGATAAGCAATTTGAAAAAGGTTAAGTCTCCAGTTGAGAACGAAATGACATATCGGGCAGCAAGTGAGCACAACGGACCGAGTCAGAGAAAGAGTTAAATAACACAGGGCCTACAGCAACCATAAGAATTCGCTCACCTCGTCTTTCTTACTTCATCCATGTCTTACATTGCCTTTAAACCTTATCTTACCTTTCTTCACTATGATACGCTACCTATATGTTCTTTAAGCTACTTCATTTTACCTTTCCTTGACGAAGATGTGTACCGTACCACACCTTAAAATACTTTACCTTTTTTGCTTAACCTTGTCTCACCTCACCTCTTCGTACCGTGTCAACCTTATCTAACCTTACCTTACCTTGCATCACGCACCCTCTCCTTATATCACCTTACCACAATTGCATACCTTACCAAACCTTACCTTTGTTTCCTTACCTTACCTTGTTTACTCACGGTCTGCCGTTGATCCACGAAACTCACAGTTTCTCGCTTTTCTGTCGTAGTAGATCTCAATTTCGCAGATGGTCAAGCGACCGTCCCCATTGGCGGCCTGCTGGACGATGACCCAGCGCCCCGACACAACACGTGGATCACACTGGAGGTTGAGATAGGCACCGTCCGCAGCCGGCCATGGATACTGACCGCAGAGGGTGTAGGATCCTCTGACCGGAGTAGTGGAACTATTGCTCACTCCGACCACGAAGTTATTCATACGATACCCTGAATCAAATTACTAAATTAGACGTTGCAATGTAAGTGGTATATTTTTATAACAGTATGTTTGCATACCTTGCTACTTCAGAAGAAATTCTTCGTGGTTTACCAATTGACAATTTTTGAGGCAACACAGCTGAATTAAAACCACAAAAACGCAGCACTAAGGGGCTGAACTGTCAGCTGAACTGGTGATAATCCTTTACACTTGAAGCAGGTGACCGGTTCTTGCTGTGGCCATTATAATTCCGCAGAAAGATTCGCAATGATACGATGTGACGCATTGTAATGCAATGTAACGTAACCGATAAGAAATTACTATATAGCTTTCCTGAAAGTGGGCTTTAAAAAGTGTTTGATCACGTGAGCATATTCATGAGAAACGTGCCCATTTAACAGGAAAATAATGGCTGTGAAATGAAAACGAAGAGACAGGACATGACTTCTTATTGACAGTCAACGATGCTGCACACACAAGCTGATAATGATGATGACGACAAAGCCAACGATTCTTGTAATTATAATCACTGTCATCTTCTTCTAGTTCTCTGCCTCTTAGTAAGGTTCAGATGTACATGTACCACGTCGCAACTGTTCTCGCTGTTGGGTCTCGTCTTTCAGTTTTCCATAATAACCATCTGTCATCATCCAATCCAGGATCATCTGTCTTGGTCCTTCTCTTGCCCTCCTCCTCTCCATTTTTCCTTCGATAACCGTTCGTAGTAGTGAGTCGAGATCTCCTCTCAGTGTTTGTCCGATCCGTTTCCATTGTCCATTTCTTATTGTGTGTATCATGGCTCTTTTTCCAATTCTTTCCATAACTTATTCATTTGTTTTCTGTTCCGTCCAGCTGATTTTCTCCATTCTTCTCCATGTCTGCATTTTGAAAGCCTCCAGTCTTCTTATGTTCCCTTTCTCATGGCCCATGTCTCCGATCCGTACAGCACTGCACTCCCTCTCAGTGTCCTTATCAATCTTACTTTCAGATTCCTGTTTAGTTTTCCTCTCAGTAGTTCTCTCCTTTTTGATAATAATTATTATCATTAGTGTAATTGTTGCTGCCTTTGCTGTTCTTTCCATTGCTTTTTCTGTTGTTGTTGTCAGCTGATTATTACGCACATTCTCCATATCTACATTTTGAAAGCCTCCAGGGGCATGTCCCCTTTCTCAATGCATGTCTTTGAGTGTACAGCACTGCACTCCCTCTCAGTGTCCTTATCAACGTTACTTTCAGATCATGTAGATATTATATCTATACTGTATATGTGATATGCATTATTATCATTAGTGTCATGTTGTTGCATTTGCTGTTATATTGCTTTATCTATATTTGTATGTATACGCTTACCTCAAGTATACTGCGTAGGTCTGTAAAACGGGCAAGCCTAGGTAATTTTTGAAAGTTTTGATGTATAATACACAGTGAGACACAGTCAAATCAAATCAACTTTATTGTTCACCGCTTCAATTCAGTGTTTACATGTATAAGTACATTTGTATGTATACGCTTACCTCAAGTATACTGCGTAGGTCTGTAAAACGGGCAAGCCTAGGTAATTTTTGAAAGTTTTGATGTATAATACCGCTAACAGGATAGCCCTAGTGCTATGTCAATCAGTCTAGTCTATACGTTTAAACCAGTTCTAAACGCACAGATAATGTGTGAGGTTTATGTACATTGTGTGTGGAGAGTAGGACCGATGTTAGGCGTTCAGTTAGTGACGATCGTTGAGATTTTGCGGTGCGTTGAAACTAATTGTTCATGTGATGTAATTATTTTGTTACTGAAAAGCAAAAAGTAAATGCGATGAGCAATAAAGTAATATGCGTAATTTTATGCAGGAATAGGTCACGTTATCTCACAATAGATATAATATTACTCCTTAAGGTAATTAAGGATCGTATAGGGGATCAAGATAGTTTGACAGTTATTATTATTATTATTATTATTATTATTATTATTATTATTATTATTATTATTATTATTATTATTATTATTATTATTATTTTTATTATTATTATTATTATTATTAGTAAAATAAATAAATATAATTAAAATTATTATTGTAATTAGTATTAATATTATTAAAATAATTATCACCTTTATTATTGTCTTGGCACGTAATAAAGGGCATTTTGTATATCTCAACCTCGATGCGATTAAAATGACGCTCATGGCGTTGATGATGATGACGAAGGACAGTGCGGTGGTAGTGGTGGTGGTGGTGAAGGTAATGATGATGATGATGCATGTGGTTGTGGTGAACACGATGACGATAAGGATAATGATTTGATGATTTTGGCGGTGGTGTGTTGTTGTTGGTGGTGGTGGTGGCTATGGTGAAGATAATGATGATGAAAAGCATCATTAAATGCAGAAAGCCCAGCCTGTCATCGACCCTACATCTGAGTTGGTGGGAGAGGGGGGGGGTAATATCCTCTCTTTCCACACATGCATCAAAGGTACTGTGTCGCTTACCAAGACCCTCGCCACGGTTAACGAGCACGACCCTTTCAACTTTGACCGGCTGGCCGAGGTCGACACGCCACCAGCTGATTCCACCTCCAGAGTCAGCCGTATGAGAACAAGATCCTGCAGCTGGGGCTGTCTTGTAGTTTCCGTCGATGGCGTTACCGGCGAAATAGGATGAATCGTATGTGGAACTCTGAGTTGCTGGTCGTCCAATGAGATTCAGCTTGACCTCCAAGGAATGAGCAGCTGTTGAAGAAACAATTTGATCTATGAATTTGAGTCAGTTCAAATAGCAAACCCTGTGACGACTGGCAGTTGATCTTCTGCTCGTGCACTCTACATAAATCTCACTGCAGGCATAGTTGAAAAGAGTCCATCGTTCATCAGTCATACACCGATTGAATGACACACAAACAATCGGTGTGTGAAGGATGGACTGTGGAATCATCTTCTCAACCATATTAAAACATTTAATGTTTATGAACAAGCCTGCAATGGCATTCATCCAAAACAGTCATGAGTAAAGTTTGACAAAGGATAGGCTACATACAATCTTTTATCAACGGCATATCCTGCCTCTCATTTATCAACGGCCTATCTTTCACCCTTAATATGAAGGATAAAAAAATGTCTCGATTCACTGTCGCTGACCGCTTGCAGTTATTGTCACTGACCGCTTGCGTTTCTTACGGCATCACCAGCGCCGATCTCGATTACTCTGTTTAGTGGTTCATTCTGGTTCAGTTGATTTAGAAGAAGGCAAGGTTCGATAGTCTTTGTATATCACCGTAAACTTACCCTCAACATTTCTTACTGGTGGAAAGATACTCCTAAAGCCATAAGCGCCGACTTTTGCTTTTGTCTCTGGGTGCATAGGTTCTATACCCGATAAATGTTTATATTCTACATTGCAGTAGGTGAGTCTTAGTGCATTTTCGGAGACGTTCGGACGTTTCAATGTTATTATATATTTATGTAGAGGCTGTGAAGCATGCAGTGTTGGGCATTTTTTTTGTTCTTGTACTTCTGAAGTTGTGAGATTACTGACATTTACTGTAGAAAAATTGAATTTAAGGTCCGAATTCTTCTGGATGCGACGCACCCACTGAACTTTTTCTCTCGGTGCATTCGCACCCAAGACTCTCAAGGAGTCGCCGCCCGTGCTTAAAGCTACAGTTGGTCAGATTTACGGATGGAATTTGACGAAGATGACTCCGTGTATCTGTGCGTTCTGCTCGGTCGCTTGTGTCATTTAGTTCTCAGTCTAAGAATTACCTTTTTTCTAATTGCTTGTCTTCCGGTCTTTCGGATCTCATGGATCCCGATTCGTTCTAGTGGAATGACTTTCCGGAATGTTGTTTTTCATAGGATCACACAATCGACTGATGCCTTGTAACATTAGATACAGATTGGATGCACCTGTACAATTCATTCATTGGTGATATTTTCCAAGTTAACCAATTGATGACCGAGAAATGAAAAACATAATCAGGAACGCCAAAATGTGGATGGGATACATAAAGGGACAGAGACAGAAAGAAAGAAACAATAGCACGGAGAGAAAGAAAGATAGAATTTGCGACAGAAGGGCCTTGTACTGAAAAAGATATTTCTTCTACTATCGTTTCAGTTATGGTGGTAGCGGTACTATGTGGCTGAGCGCAGGCTATATCTCTTCGAGAGCGCGTCGGTCTTTAACTAATTCGCTGAGACTGATTAACGGAATAAAAGCACGATGGTTTTCGTTTTCTGGTTATTATTCATCACCTCATATATCAAAAACTGCATACTTGAAACAACTTATAAAAAGAGCGGCATCGTCCGTTATATATAAAACTGCTTGTTTTTAAACAACTTATAAGAAAGCGGCATCGTCCGTTACTCTCTCTTTCCGATCCGCCGAGCCCGTCTTCTCTCTCCGGCTCCCCTGTCGCGAATCCCTCTTCAAGAGTCCCTTCAGTTTTCTATCCACCACCGCCTGTCAATCAACTCCTTCGCCCCCCCATCGCACCCTGCGATTCGTTCCCTCTTGCCTTGCTCTCTTCTCTGCCTTCTCTCCCCTCCACCCTTTGACAGGCGTGGCCTCCGCCTCCGCTCCCCTAGGTCTGTTAGCTGTCAATCATTTCTTAATGGCAACTTTATAAAATAAATCTATACTATACTAATATTGATTGTTCTTTCTCTACATGTCCCCACTCTTTAAGCTGCTGGTATACAGGTCGTGCATCAGAAAGCATAGATGGCTTTTAGGTGCGTTCATCCTAACAGTTCGTTATTACACTAAGTCTATTACATGAGCACAGGCGACGGAGCATAGCGAGCTGTGTAATGTCTTTTATTTAGTTATTTCTCGCCATCGTTGCTGCTGCGTCACCAGGCTGGATAACACTTCGAACTATGTAAGTCAGTTATCTAAAACATAAAAAAAAAACACAAAACAAGTACCCCTGGTCGTTGCTGTATGATCAGCGTCTACTCTTTCATCGGTGACCCCGACGACAAACCAAGTAACTCGAATCTATTTAAACACTCGTGAACAATGTGAAAATATATGCTAAGTAAAGAAAACACTATTTAGACCATACATAATGACCACCTTAATCCTAATTGGTCATATAGGCTCGAGATAATCCATCAGCCATAGCATTTGTGCTTCCCCGGTATAGGATTAATTTCAAAATCATTTCGCTGAATTGCCGAAGCCCATCTTCTCTTCCTCCACGACTCCTCTTCTTTCCTATTCTCGTTATCAACCATATCACTATCTTTTGCTATAGTCATGTTCCAATAACTTCCTATGGCTGGCCTCCGCCAGTCTAAAGCATCTCCTCTATGCCTCATGCCATCACTTCTCCAATCAGTCGCATAAGATCTGCCGCCCTCTTGTCTCCTAAATCTCTGATCCCTCCGATTTCCTACTTCATACCATCTGCTTCTTCTTCTGAACTCATTTGTATTCCTGTTGGAATAGAACCAATTCTTCTTGTTTGGTTTAGCACCTCTGTGACTCGTCCATGGTGAATCATGTGCCAATTTTAGTACCTTCTGTCTGTAACTTATGGGTAGGAGCAATTTATCTCGGGTTTCCGTTCCCTCTTCGGTCTCTTTTCCATTACTCTGTTTATACAATAGACCTCCGTCTATCTTGTACCTGCCGTTTCCCTCCTTCGCTGCCGTCCATAAATCACTTAAAGTCTGGTCAGTTATCTGTGCCTGTTTGAACGATTCCGTCTCGTCATTTATCAATATGTCGCCGTTTTCAACCATCTGGTTTTCATCGTCTGCTTCTGTAGGCGCCGCCTGGTGGTCGTCGCTATCGCTAAACTCGTCGGCTGCGTCTGTCAGCTTCGTCTGATGTCCGCCATTTTCACACCATGTATGATCGCCCTCCTGATCTCTCCCGCAGACCCCATCAATCATTTGATTTTCTTCGCTATCAGCCTCTTCCGCTGAAACGTGTTGGGTTTCATTATTATTAGCAGATGTGGCATCCGCGGCTGCTCTCTGTACCTCTGTGCGTCTGTGGTCTTGTTTATGACTTCCCTGCCTCCGTGCGTCTTCGGAAGTCTGCCGAGCCTGGTCATTTACGTCGTCCGGTCCCTTCCGGTGATTTATTTCAATTACTGCGGGTGTCGCGTCAACGATTGGGGCTTCTCGTGTTACCCCATGGTCGTCATCTTGTTTTACAACCTGTGCCTTTGAACCTCTTTCCCTTGGGCGTAGTTCAGCTAATTCGTCTGCGGTCGGGCTCGTTTCTACCCCCCCGCGTCTCGGTATCGGTCTAGACCCGTCTTCGTCCCTCCCGCGTCGTGGACCGCTATCGTTATAATCATGCTGTCTCGTTGCAATTAGTGATTGTGCATGCTGGGGTTTTTCGTCATCGTCCATAGCACATTTATTTGGCGCCACGGGGTCCTTCAGATCCCCATTTTCCACGAATACGTCGTGTCCAATTAACATCTTAACGCCTAACCCTGGTATTATTCCTGCCTTTACAGTTATCTCGCGGTCTGTGCCGAAATTTGGTGAAGAGATTTGAACTACACATGTTGCAAAGCATTTTACTGTGCCAAATGCGCATTGAACGGTTATTGGGTCCCCATTCATGGCCGATGAATTACCTCTAGCTAATTCAGCGTCTATCAGTGTACACTGTGATCCGCTGTCCCTCAAGGCGTTAATAAGTGCCCCATTGACGTACACTGGTATTGTGAATTGTCTTTGGTACTCAATAACCCTTTCTAACTTAGTCTTAGGTTTCACAAATCTAACATGTGCATGACCGTAAGAGTTTATTTTGCTTGCATTGCCTCTATAGGTGTGTCCAGTGCCCTGTGGGTGACTACCCTGCCATGAGTGCATTGGTCTTGCACCCTGCTCTCTTTCAAGAGGCTTATATCCCTGGGCCTCTCTATTGAAGGGTGGTTTTCCTCCCCACTGGCTTTCTCTCGTTTCAGCACCCTGCGACTTAAATTTTTGCGCAGGTCTGTGGTCTCGTTGGGCTTGCATTCTCCCTTCTATAGCACATTCAAACTGCAAGTCTGCGTAGTTAGCCAGCTCCACTGAGGTCTTGGGTTTACGTGCCTCAACGAAATACCTTGTTTCAGGTGCTAAAGACTCACGTAATCTCTCGAGAATAATATCGTCCTTTAGGCTTATGAAATCATTCACTCCCTTGCATTCCAAGTAGTAATCAAAAGTGTCTTTCAAGTTCTCTAGTAACTGTGCATATGTCTGCCTTCCAGATCTATGCATCGTTTTAAACCGTTCTAAATAATGTTTCGCATTCATACGACAAGCATGCATCAGGGCTGTTTTTGTCTGTCTGTAATCTGTACAGGTTTCCATTGGCAACCTGTTAAAATGCAAACGCATTTGTGAGTTTAGTAGGGATGGCAGAATTCTGGCCCATTTGCTTTCGTCAATGCCTTGAAGGCAAGCAACCTTTTCGAAAGAAAGAAAGAATGCTGCTGGATCCTCTCCCTCGGTCATTGAAGGAAGTTTAGAGAAGTTTACAGAGTTAGGTAGATCAGTCACATGCATAGAAACAGCGGCCTGCGATAGACCCAATTGCGCCCTTTGCTGATTCAACGCCATCTCCGTCTCCATCCTTTCTCTCTCTGCCTGGATCTTTTCCTTTTCTGCTTTGATCAGTTCGAGCTTCAACTGATCCCGGCCGCTTTCGTCTCCCCCCGTATCTTCGTTCTCTGTTCCTTCTCCACTCTCTTCTTCGGGTCCATTTTTTTCGTATTCTTCTAACGTGGCAATCATCGCCTTCCGAGTTAGCCCATGGTGATTTATATTTCTTTTCTCGCATTCTTCCTCCAACCGTCCTTTCTTCATCTTTCCAAACATTATGAAGTGTACGCTGTGTGCACTGAAATCACCTGCACTTATAAGCAGCCAACAGGGCTTACAATAAAACGATCACTCTGCCAACAGGGCAAACTGTAGTTATAAACTACTTTCACTTTATCTTTAAACAACAACTTTCCTTTAACTCTATTTCATTTGCATCCGCACAGTTTACACGTTTTAAACAGCTTCCCACTCTACATTCGTCAAACACAATTAAAAACGCTCACGATAACAGTCTCAGCCAACCTAACACAGCATTACATGGCTTCATTCACACAACTGGTGTTATAAGGCTCACCCGGTTTATTCTTCAGCTTTCTCTGGACGTGTGGCCCCGAAGGTTGCTCGCGTCCTCTGAGAATTCCGGAAGCTCGGCGCCGTATTCGCTGATCCTTCGTCGTTCGTCGTCCTTCTTCTCCAGGGATGGTCGCCAACGTGGTCCTGCTGACGTCGTCACGTCCAAGTTCCGCGTGGATCCCGAGTTTCGCCGCTGTAGCTGTTCTCCTCCTCTCGCTTCCCGTCTTTCCGTTCCTCCTCGATATTTTTTAGATACGTGTCGCCCAACAGGTTGCGTCGTTTCTGTTGAGATGCGTGTGTAGGAGAAAGTCTCTGTTCTATTGTTTAGTAGAGAGAAACAGCGTCGTACTTCTGTCTCGTCTCAAACTAAAATCCAGTCCCTTCCTCCTCGGATAATTGTTTCGTCTTCTCCGCAGAATCGCCGTCAAAGTCTCTGTTCGATTGTTTTGTTCGTATAGACAGGCAGCGTCGTACTTCTGCCCGATCTCACAACAAATCCCTGCTGTCACGTAGAAAGAACAATCAATATTAGTATAGTATAGATTTATTTAATAAAGTTGCCATTAAGAAATGATTGACAGCTAACAGACCTAGGGGAGCGGAGGCGGAGGCCACGCCTGTCAAAGGGTGGAGGGGAGAGAAGGCAGAGAAGAGAGCAAGGCAAGAGGGAACGAATCGCAGGGTGCGATGGGGGGCGAAGGAGTTGATTGACAGGCGGTGGTGGATAGAAAACTGAAGGGACTCTTGAAGAGGGATTCGCGACAGGGGAGCCGGAGAGAGAAGACGGGCTCGGCGGATCGGAAAGAGAGAGTAACGGACGATGCCGCTTTCTTATAAGTTGTTTAAAAACAAGCAGTTTTATATATAACGGACGATGCCGCTCTTTTTATAAGTTGTTTCAAGTATGCAGTTTTTGATATACGAGGCGATGAATAATAACCAGAAAACGAAAACCATCGTGCTCTTATTCTGTTAATCAGTCTCATCGAATTAGTTAAAGACCGACGCGCTCTCGAAGAGATATAGCCTGCGCTCAGCCACATAGTACCGCTACCACCATAACTGAAACGATAGTAGAAGAAACATCTTTTTCAGTACAGGCCTCAAAAGCGAGATTTTACAGAGACAGCGGCATACAATGGCAATATATATATATATATATATATCAGAAAGACGCATAAAACGAAGACCATTGAATCATCTTACCTGGAGAAAACAACCAAAAGCTGGCAAGAATCTCAATCGCTTTAATGACGGCACTAGCGAACTTCATATCTAATTTCAAAGTGAGTTTAGGTGAAGCAAAGTAAGTTCCCGGTCAGTTCTGATCAGATCAGGTTAGATCAGATCAGATAAGGTAAGAGTAAATTAATTCAATGTATATCTTAGCTGCCTTACTGCAAGATAAGAGCGAATAATCGTCCAATAAACCTAAATTGAAAGTTGTAGAATAATACCCTGCCATGGGATAACAGCCAAATGCGAATGCAGGCATATTAACTGTAACTATCAGATGAGTTGTGTATCTGCTGTAACCATGACTGGATTGAACAACGGTGTTTGATTGCTGTTGATACACAGCATTTTGAGACTGCTTTGTACATATATTTATAAAAATGATCTTTCAGATAAATATTACTATCGTTTGAATGACATACACGCCTGAACTGAAATATGAAATACGTCAGTAAACACATCTATGTCATTGTGGCATTGTTTTGTCCCAGACACATAGTTACGCTGGCAATGGACTTGCTCAAAGCAATACATGGATTTATGTTAATGAGGAGCGTTCAATTGTTTGCTTAATGCCATTAATTTTAGTGTTGAATGTAAAAACACGGCACAGGAATCCGAATGTGCATCCGTACCATAAAAGCGAATCGCACAAAATAAATGCGCGATATGACCAAATATAGGAACAATTTCATTGGTGAACCTGAAGCATGAAGGACAAAACAAAAGCGGTTAACACCCGTAGGCCTAGGCCTAGGCCTTTTCAACAGTGTAATAATGCTCAGTATTTGAACTGTGATTCGGTGAAAAATCTAATTAGCTATTCGATTAGCTTCCCGCTTCTTGCAGTTTTACACGTAAAGCTCCACCCCTATCTATGGCTTTTGTGTGAATTATTGTATTCATACACGACTCTCATTAGCTCGGTTATATAATAGTCATGATTGATGATTCAGAGCAAGAGAAGAGGCTATATTAATGTCAAAATAGCATATATGCATAGACACATACATTCATGCATAGACATACAACTATGTCTCCATATACATGTAAATGTATGCATGTAGATCAATATAACTGTTTATGTAACTATGTAACTTTTTTCAGGAAGCTGAAAGAAGAGGCCCAACAAAAGAGAGGAGTGGCGACGTCGGACATTTGAACCTGCCTAAGAGGCAGAAAACCACAAGAAGAAGAAGTATGCACGTATGTGTATTATTTTGTATGCATGAACGTATAAATGTATGTATGTACATACATGTATGTCGACGTGTATGTATATGTGGCATTGTATATATATGTATGTATCAATGTGATGACAGTGATACAGATAATTATGAATGCATGTTTGTATACATTACACATCGACGCAACTTGGTCCAGAGACTCTGAACATCCATGCCATGTGACTGAATCAGGCCCATCCTGTCACCTGTGGCCGTTCTACTCTATCGAAGCAACTTAGCTCAGACACTCTGAACATCCATGCCATGTGACTGAATCGGGCCCAACCCGTCATCTGTGGCCGTTCTACTCTATCGAAGCAACTTAGCTCAGAGACTCTGAACATCCATGCCATGTGACTGAATCGGGCCCAACCCGTCACCTGTGGCCGTTCTACTCTATCGAAGCAACTTACGATAGGATGGGCGCCGACTGATTAGGGGGCGTTGTACGCTGTTCTCTCTTTTTTTCGTGTTTTTCGGGTCTTCAAACTATAAAATTAGTTTTCGTATGTGATGAATTCGTCGTCGAGGTTCTTCTAAATGGATACTTATGTTTAAATAGTAACTTATAACTCCAACAAGCGAGCGTTATGGCGAAGAAGGGCATGAAGGTGGACGAATTCATTGACCTACTTAAGGAAGACCGTGTGCAGGATGTGCTTATGGAAAGACTGTCTGTTAGCCTTGTACCGATTATCGAAGGCATTTTCAACCGACTAGTTGATGCTTTTTCAAAGAAGCTCGATCTTCAGGTCGAACAGGCGTCGAGGGAACTCATTGCCAGCCACTGCGAGGTCCAAACACGGAAACTCGCCTCACTTGAGGGGGAGAACGAATCTCTACGTACGCGTCTGGACCAAGCTGAGGTGGACCTGCGACGTAACAACCTGGTCATCCACGGCCTCGTTGAGTCTGAAGCACCACCACAATCGAGTGCTCAGAGACAGGACCGTCCGGTCCAACGAGGTAACTATGAAGCTTCTGATGCGATCGTATCCCTATGCAACCAACGTCTCGGTCTTTCCATCACTGCAGAGGACATCTCCTCTGCGTTCCGCATTCCTCGCAAAGGGAAGGACATCCATCGACCAATCATTGTCAAATTTGTCTCCCAGACAAAGAGGGATCACATTTACTCACTGCGCTCATCGCTGAAGCGATCCCGCTCTGACAGAGAAGACGTGGGTGGCGTCTTCATCAACGAGCACCTCACTCAACGAAACGCTCATATATACGCCGAGGCCAGAAAGCTCGCTGCGGAGAAAAAAGTCGTGTCTGCATGGACCTCAGGTGGTGCGGTCTTCGTCAGGCAATCAGAATCACCAGGAGACAGGCCGGTTAAACTTACTTCTCTTAAGCGTCTGGAAGACTTTTCTCCTCCAACCGTCTTTCAATGACTTTTGTCTGCGGGCGGTGCAGTCTTCGTCTACCAAATCTACTAAATCTACCAATCGATGCAGTCTTCGTCAGGCGGACGAATTCATCAGGAGACAGGCTGGTTGAACTTACTTGTTTTTTACGTTTGGAGGACTTTTCTCCTCCAACCGTTTTCCATAACTTTTGTCTGCGGGCGGTGCAGTCTTCATCAGACGGACGGAATTCGCCTGGAGACAGGCTGGTTGTATTTACTTGTCTTATGCGTTTGGAAGACTTTTCTCCTCCGACCATCTGTTATTGACTCTAGTCATTATTACACAGATTGCCCTCTCTTCATTTTTATGTTGTTTCATTTTGCATATATGATGACTTAGGCCTACTATGGTAGGTTTTGTTTTAGTTTTATTCATCCGATGTCGATGATAATTTCTGTTTTTGTGACTTTGTTCTGGAATGGAATTGCTATGGCATGATTTGCATTGTTTATCCTGGTATTAACTTTCGTTAATTACTTGATTGTACAAGGTGCGCTACACTCCCTCCCTTTTTCGTCCTTGGTTTAACGCTGCTCGTGCATCATCAGATTGACCCACATTATTATTACTGTACATAAATTGAATGAGAACAGCGTCTCTCTTCCCTCCCGCCTATCATGAGTCGTACGCTTAATGCGGATCGACGATCGTGTGGTATATGCACTCGGGCTGTTGAGAGGTCAGCTAATCCTGTTACCTGTTCATTATGTTGTTGTGTTTTTCACTCTAGTTGTTATTACCAACCCATTGATACCCATATCGTTACTGACATTTGGTTGTGTTGTTGCTGCATTTGCGATGTTCTACCATTCACAAGTGATGAATCTGATTTTAAAGAGTCTGTTATAACTATGGACTACACTAACTCTGATTTGATTGATGATAATCTTGTACTTGAGGTATTCGCGGACGAGCCTGTTGCTGGGGCGATACCAACTGACATTGATACAGACCCTGATCATAATTACTTTGATAACATTAATTGGAACAGCCCTTACTCCCCCTAAGCTCCATTGAGACTAAATTTAAATCCACATGTTCTCAATTTTCTGTGCTTCATATCAACTGTAGAAGTCTGGTTCCTAAGCTGGCAGAAATTCGCGAGATGCTTGACTGCCTTCCGGTTACTGTGCTTGCTCTCTCTGAAACTTGGCTAGAGGCTTCCATGGAAGACACTATTATAATTCCTGGCTACAATTTCATTCATAGAGCGAGAACTGGGAGCAGAGGAGGAGGGGTGGCCATGTTAATCAGGGATGACATTAAGTATAACCCTGTCTGTGTCTCTCCAAAGAATGGCTCGCCCAAAACCTATGAAGAATTGTTCGTTAAATTGAATCTGGGTAGTTCCTCTTGCATAATGGGAGTCATATATAGACCGCCGGGGCACGATCTGATTGAATTTAATTTGGAAATTGAGGAGCTTTTATCTAACACTCTCAAGAATAGTAAGGAGATAATTTTAGCAGGGGATTTTAACATTGACCTTTTAAAAATCAATGAGCACAAGGATACTAATTCATTCTACAATTGCATGACCTCTCACCTACTCATACCTACCATCACGAGACCTACTAGAATTACCCCAACTTCGGCTTCACTTATCGACAACATCTTCACCAATGCGTGGTCCAAAGTCACTGACTCGTTCATAATTCCCATCGACCTGTCGGATCACTTTCCGATACTCACCTGCCTATCGCTTGATACACCCAGGAGCAGACCCTCCCGTCATAGGGACGAGCGCCTAGTAAATGATGACAGGATAGAGGAATTTGGTATCTCTCTTAGCAATATCAACTGGGATCCTGTATTGAAAAGTTGTTCTGAGGGAGATCCAGATGGGGCTTATGAATTATTTTTTGAGCTCTATAAAGGAGTCTATGATTCGGCCTTTCCAATAAGGACGAAGAGTAAAGGGGTAGGGTCCAAATTCAAGCAACCGTGGATGACCACTGGGCTCCTCAAATCCAGTAAAAAGAAAGCCTCTCTCTACCTTAAGTATCTAAAAAATCCATCTACTTTGAATAAAAATAAATTTGTTGAATATAGAAACAAATTTAAAGCTGTCCGAATTAGGGCCGAAAAAAATTACTACGCTGCAGAATTTTGCAAACATAAAAATGACCTTAGAAAAACTTGGCAACTTATACGCTCGATTATGACTTTGGGGAAAAAAGAAACCAGTATCGAATCGCTTAAAGTCAACGGAATTCTAACTAATGACGCTGTGCAAATGGCGAACAGCTTTAACAATTACTTTACTAATATTGCTTGCTCCTTAGCGGAAAACATGCCAGACCCGCTATTTGACTTTTCGACCTATATGCCTACTCCCCTGTTAAATTCGATAGGCCTCTTGCCTACCTCGGCCGAGGAGGTTATAAACATTAGTTCGGGCATACGCCTATCCCACAGTAGGGGATTGGATGACATCGACCCTTGTATTGCCACTCGCTTTCTGACTCATGTTGCCCATCCTCTGGCAGAAGTCATTAATTGTTCGTTCAACAACGGGATTGTTCCCCAGGCCATGAAAGCTGCCAAAGTTGTGCCTATCTATAAAAAAGGGGATAAAGATAGCGTTGCTAATTATCGGCCTATTTCGATCCTCCCGTATTTCTCCAAATACTATGAAAAACTTATGTATAGCCGCCTCTTTAACTACGTCAACAGTCTAAACATCATTTTCCAATCTCAGCACGGTTTCCAGTCTGGTCATTCTCCCTATATGGCGCTATTAAGTATGCAAGACATGATCTCCAACGCTATTGATAACAACGACTACTCGGTGGGGGTATTTTTTGATCTATCTAAAGCGTTCGACACTGTGGACCATAAAATACTAATTAAAAAACTTGAAAATTATGGAATTAGGGGCATTCCTCTCAAATGGTTCATAAGTTATCTCGAGAATCGCACTCAAAATGTAATGTGTAACGAGGTACTTTCTGAGGAAGGGATAATTAGGTTTGGAGTCCCTCAGGGGTCCATTCTTGGCCCCTTATTGTTTCTCCTCTATATCAATGACTTAGCAAGGGTCTCCTCCACAATTTTCCTGATTCTTTTTGCTGATGATACAAACGTTTTTTTCTCCCATAGTTCCTGGCAAGTCCTCCTCAATACCCTAAACAAAGAATTATCTAATATTGCTCAATGGTTCTGTGCAAACAGACTCACTCTTAACCTCGACAAGACCAATTTTATTTTGTTTAAGTCGCACAGAAAACCACCCCCCACAGTAAAGCCTTGTCTGCTTGTTGGTGATATTCAATTGACCCAAGTGGAATCCACGAGGTTTTTAGGTATCGAAGTAGATCAGCATCTCACATGGAAGCAGCACATTAATTATATTTCTTCTAAAATTGCTAAGAATGTTGGTATACTCGCTCGTACTGCCTTTCTATTGCCTACGTCTATAAGACTAAACTTATACTACTCCCTGGTATACCCTTACTTAACCTACTGTAACATGATATGGGCATCAACGTATGAATCTAGGCTGTCTAAGCTAGTTGTACTTCAGAAAAGGGCAGTACGTATTATCGCGGGCATTCGTAGGGGAGAACATACTGGCCCTCACTACTATAAATATAGGCTTCTTAACATTAACCAGATTAGGTGTCTTCAAATAGGTGAATTTATTTATCGCCTAAAAAATGGCCTACTCCCTCAAGTATTCAACAACTACCTCCAATTTGGCTCTGACATTCACACTCATTTCACAAGAAACGCTAAGGCGTATCGTTCTGTTAGAATTCACTCCAACACTCGTCGGTTCACCATCAAGTCATTTGGCATTTCTGTGTGGAACTCTATTCCTACTGAAATTCGCAATGCATGCAATCTCCACATATTTAAAAAATGGTATCGCTCTTTTCTGCTTGATAATTGGAACTCGTCACAACTTCAGTAACTCTCACTCCAACTCTATAGAATCGATCGCTCTGAGTGCAATACCGCGTTCTTTAGTTAAGTCTGTAGTTAAGATTGTAGTTAAGTTTTACAAATGACAATGTAATGCTCCTAGTCAGTTCTGGATTATGGACTATTTTTTAATGTTGCTTATACCGTGTTTGTTTACTTTCCATTCTGTGTCTTTACTCATTTCCATCTTTCTATTGATTTGGTAATTTTCGTACTTAGGGTGTCCCTTCTAGCGGGATTTCTATCCCTTTTGGGCCTCCCCTTTGTAACCTTTATACTTTTCCTTATTAATATGTATTTGTGTGAAAATATTATTGGTTGCAATAAAAAAATACTTGACTTGACTTGACTTGACTTAGCTCAGAGACTCTGAACATCCATGCCATGTGACTGAATCGGGCCCAACCCGTCACCTGTGGCCGTTCTACTCTATCGAAGCAACTTAGCTCAGAGACTCTGAACATCCATCCATGCCATCTTCAGCTGTCGAAGGGGATCCGTTGGTTGGTTCCACGTGTGTGCGTGGGACCGCCACTGGTGACTCTTTCAGCTTATTGTGCATTGTTTTGCTAACTGAATGTAATATATAGCCTATTCGTTCGTAGTGACATATAGCATCACATAGGCTAGCGCAGTCTGAGAAGATATCTTGAAGGGGCGCTATATATAGCCTACATGTTAAATTACATTACATCTATACATACATTATACGTAGACTACATACATAGGCCTGCATTATACAATAGTGTTGATTTGAACAAAAGGCACGTTGCCATAGGCCTATTCCGGTCACAAATGCTTGCCTGCGTTAATCAAACGGCAGTCAGAAGAGTAGAATACTTTGACTGAGCTTGCAGTGCTCTGGCTTGTGGATGCTTTGTATGCATAAACCATACCCATAAACATCACCCATAAACAAAGACATTCTGATCAATAAATATCACGTAGGCTATTCGTTACCTTTTAGAATATTGTTGACCTTAACCTTCGCTCTTGCTCTGCAAATTGTAACTGGAGATTTATATAGCGCCACTCAAGAGCAGAGACTCTAACTAAGCAGAGACGCTCCTGAGTTTGCCCATACAAAGTTCAATGTCACTATGAGCTGGAATTTCATCAACAAGCAATCTTATGCACTGAAAACTAAAAGAGACACCATGCAGTGGCGGACCTCAGCAGGCACGTGGAACCAACTGACGGTAAACCAGTCTAAATCATGATACCTCCCAACTGTATATATCTAAATGCGTATACGATCCATTCGATAGGCACTATGAGGTCGTTTATACTAGCATTTCTTGTAAATTGTCCGAATACCAACCGTAGCCTGCTCCTGGTTTCTCTGATCTATAGGATATCAAACTACTTTCCATTCATCAGACTTGAAACCGCAATCGTTGAATTAGAGACCAAGACACAGGACAAGCATGGTACGAATGTAATAATGACGAAGCAACTGCGACAACAGCAATCGTTGAATCACAACAACAATGGAAACAACACAACAACAAAGAACCGCAGCAACAGCAACGATCAAAATATGAAAATGTATTTTGATTTGCTGGGTTAACTGCACATTCATACAGAGCACCTCAAAGAGGAAAACAAGTTGGTCGGTAGAATGAAGCGCCTTCATTGACTAACGGTCGACGTCACTCCAATGACCGGCATGGGTCGTCTTCCACCGAGACGGAAGTACCCGGTTGTAGATATCGTGCAGTCCGTATATATCAATCAATCAATCAATCATTTATTGATCCAGAGACATTGAAATTGACATTGCATGCAAAGAAAATGTGACAGGAGTCCTGCTTAAACGTTACCAATATATCGTAGAAGAGGTAAGGTGGCACCATAACATAGCCATACAACAAAAATCCATTGGTTTCGATGTACCAGACTTGATCGTACATGAAGAGGGATGGGCCGACCTGATGCTGTCACGAAGGCCAAGGCGACTTGCATACAATGTACTTTCCTAACGTAGGCTACTCTATTTACCTAAGGCGAACGCTGCTGAATGGCCACTGTTGCGAGCGGCGCTATAGAAATTACTAAGTACCTGGCATATGGTACAAGAACACACAAATCTATGAAAGACACCAGATGTACATAATCTAATCTAATCTAATCTGAACATTTGTACAGCGCTTCTCACAGCAGAGCTATTCAGAAGCGCTCATAATGTAATGTTATGTAACAAAACATTTATAAAGCGCCACTTAAGAGTCTCTCAGAAGCGCTCAACACGTGGCCATCAAACAGCTGAAAAAATGCATCTTTAAGAGTTTAGAGAAAGCCGCGTGCAGCACGCACAGGCCTATTAATTGACACGAGATTAATATAGGACAAAGAATGACACGAGATTGCAACGGTGCAAGACAAGAAATAGGCCTTTGAGATTCCTTTGCTGTTTACAGCGGCGCAAACAACTAATACTTACAGGGCTGAACCTCCAAAATGAAGGATCGCATATATAAATCTCTGCACCTGTTGTACGTCTTAAGAGAGCAACCATCAACTAACGCCTGTATCAATGAATGATTGGAAGCAGTTACGCGGTAACTTACGTTGCCAGTAGCGGCTTTTCAAGTTACCGCAATGCTGGCGCGGAACAACTGGATGAACGTCCACAATGGATGGAGAGAGTTGCAACCGCCTGTAGGCTGCAGCAGCGTTTGTACCCGAGACTGGTTGACGGATGGATTGGTAGACGGATTGCTCGCGGTCAGAGAAGAGTCGTCTCGCCCGTTCGTTCTCCTTCCGAGGAGTCGGTGGTCTAGCGTCGATTGAATCTAAATACTTGAACAACTTTATGCCAGAATTCTGCTTCAAAAGCTCTACCGAGATGCGCTGCCTACTCTGCGATTAAGTTTTTGCTCTATTGCTGAATGCCAGGCGTCCGTAGTCGCTACAGCAGCGGTCGTAAATGAACAGATTAACAGAATTCTCTAAAGTCTGTTTTCTTTGTCGAAGTCGCTCAGATCCCGTACGTGTCTTCACTCTCTCTTCTTCTCTTAAGGGTCGCTCAGCCCTCCGTTCCTCTTCTCGGGGTGACTTCTTGGTTCCACATGCCCGCACTGCTACTATGCAGCGCCGAGCATTCTCTGTTGTTGGTCCAACATCGTGGAATGTCTTCCAATCTTTCCTTCGGTTATCTCCTCGCATTCACTCGGCTTCCTTCTACGCCCAATTGAAGACTTTTCTGTATGATCAGGCCTGGCTTGGGAGCGCCTCTGAGTAGAGCCCTAGAAGAGGCGCTATATAAATTTTATGATTGATTGATTACGACAGCTTTACAAGCTCAGAATGCCGATTTTCCTTAATTTGTCTTATACCTAAAGTCCCTCCTAGAAGCCTCCAAATTCCATTCGGGTCTCCCTACTGCCAGCCCGTCGGCTCGCTTCCCTTCAGTCTGTGGCCAAGTATCTACCTATTTAATTATTCTATATTCTATTCAAGATATTATTTGAATCCTCTATTCCCATACTCTTAAATATTTTCATATCTTATTAGATACCCAGTGGGCTGATCCTGTCTGCGTTGCGGCTCATCCTCTCGCTTCCTGTCCTCCATGTGACCATCTATTTCTCGGTTAACCACCCTGCAGGGCTGGTTAGTCAATCTACCTAGGATACCCAACCGCAATGGCCATCACTGCTCCATCACCTGAGCCTACCTATTACTCCAGCCGCTGACTGTAGTTGATCTAAACTTAGATTACACCTTATCCAATTCTTAGTATCTGCCTGACCACTGGCTATTCTTGTGAGCGTGACTTTCCCTGTGTATCTAAATACTTCTGTGCAATTGTCTATCTCCCGTCTTCTGTCACTGTCTCTATGTGTTTCATTCTATGTATCGATGTCTGTCTTTCTCTGTCTGTGTCCCTAAACTCCCTATACGTGTAATCGTTAGTCTAACCCTACCATCTTATGTATACATGTGTTTAATGTGCTACCGTAATCCTCTTTAACTGCCTTACTTCTCTTTCCTAGGATTCTTGCCTGTTGAGTGAGTTTGCCCTTTAGTATATATTGAAAGCTTTGTCTTGTCTTATCGCCTAGAATCCTAGACTATATTTCCCCTTTCTGAATACCGGTTAGCAGGGCAGATCTGTCTGTCAAGACTCAATCCTGACGTTTCTAGATCTCGTTATAAATGTCTGTGGTCCACGTCTACATCCAGACTACATTCATGCAGTATAATGCCATAGCTTCTGTAGTGCGTTCTGGCTGTCTCATAATTGTATAAAAAAATTATAGCACGAGCGGGACTCGTGACGCTTATTTATCGAACTTACCATTGAACAAGGAGAGCCTCCTTAGCAACCATCCTCAAGATCAGCCTCAGCCTCCTTAGCAATCAGCCTACTTAGCAACCGACCTCCGTAGTATTTAGTCGTTTTAACAACCATCCTTCTTAGCAACCAATCTTTGTAACAAGCAGCCTCGACGTCATCCTCAACCTCCTTAGCACCCAGTTTCAAAGTCAGACTCATCCTGTTTAGCAACCAGCCCATTAGCAACCGGCCTCTTTAGCAACCGGCCACCTTGGCAACCGGCCTCCTCAATAACCGTCTCTTTCAGCAGCCAGCTTTCTTTACAGCCAGTCTCAAGGCCA
Organism: Aporrectodea caliginosa; assembly: GCA_020284085.1. NCBI lineage: Eukaryota > Metazoa > Annelida > Clitellata > Crassiclitellata > Lumbricidae > Aporrectodea > Aporrectodea caliginosa. The sequence goes on from JACEVL010001042.1 coordinate 777,037, forward strand.
GCCTCAACCTCTTTAGTTACCACGTTCAATGTCAGTCTAGGCATCTTTAGCAACCAGCCTAAGTCTCTTTAGGTACCGTCCTTCTTAGCAACCAGTCTCTTTAGCAATCAGTCTTCTTAGCAACTAATAGCCTATAAGTAACCGCCCTCTTTAGCAACCGCCCTCCTTAGCAACCGTCTTTCTTAGCAAACAAGTCTTAGGCTTACATTGAAGTTAGTTGCTAAGAAGATTAGCTGCTAGAGAGGCTGGTTGCTAAGGAGGCTGGTTTCTAAAGAAGCTCGTTGTTTAGGCGTTCTGTAGCTAGCGACGTTGGGCTCACCTTGAAACTGATTGCTAGGGAGATTGGCTGCTAAGATTGGTTGCTAAGATTATCGGAGAAATCCCGAAATGCCTTGCGAATGCTCTATTTAGGAGCCCGTGCGCCGTATGACGTTATGAGAAATTTAATGGTGGCGTTATTTGCAACGGTAGCCACCACTTCGAAATTTTAAATGTCCACATATCAGCATTTAAAGTAAATTGCGTGCAGAAAATAGTCGCGTTTGCCTACAAATACCCATAAGAATGTTTTGTAAAAATTTTCAAATCGCTAAAGTGTTCCCTTTCGGAACCTTTAGTGGGAGGACAAACAAACAAACAAACAAACAAACGGAAGGACAAATTTTTACCCTTATAGTATAGATTAAAATTGTATCAACTTTTAGTGCAGAAGAAAACTCTAAACCGGAAGTAGCTAAACCGGAAGTTTGCATTAACACGAGTTCTAAGAAAATTAGAGTAAAGCCTGAGCTAGTGTGGAATCTAGGGTACAAATCACCTGCATAGAGTTCGGCGTGCCTAGGTATAATGTAGCCTCTACAGTATGACTAGATGAATAATTGCTTCACTTCCGATAAATTAAACTAGAAAATTTTAGTAGAGTATTTAATTGATATCTTGTATATTTGTCATTTAAAAAAATACAGCTGCTGTCAATTTCGCTATCATGTTGAAGTTTTTAATTTCTTAAATACGGAACTTCTATGGCTTAACTAGAGTGCATTTTGGAAAACCTAGATCATCCCTAAGAAAAACATAAATAAACATAGATAGATATTATTTTAAGGAACACATGGGAATTATTGATGAAATACAGCAGTACGTCTGCAACATAAATTATATAGCCAAAAATCAAAAGTACGCAAATAAAGCAAAATATTACTAAAAACGTTAAAATTTATAAATATAAGAAGTTCAAGAACTACGCAAAATGACGTCATCCATAGATGATAGATCATAGAACCTATTATTATCGGGGGTTTATCGATTAGTTTAATTGAATTAATGCAAGTATTATTCAAGGTTCCGGTTTGGGCCCGATGGATTTCGTAGTTGCAATCTCTGACTTAAAACCTGTTAATAAATGCAATCGCATTTTTAAATATGCAGATGATTGCTATCTCGCTGTCCCTGCATCAAGTATCACTACAACTGAGATTGAGCTTGAGCATATTAGTGTATGGGCACAGAGTTGTAACCTCAAGCTTAACTCAAGCAAATCCTGTGAGATAATTTTCACGCGTCCCCGGGGTACCATCGGTATGTTCCCCCCTCCTCTAAAAGGTATCGCAAGAGTGCAAACCCTAAATATTCTTGGTGTTGAGCTTACAGCAAAATTTGGGTTCTCTAGTCACATTAAACGTCTGACCACAAAAGCAAGGCAGTCCTTTTATGCACTTCGGATCCTGAGGTCGCATGGGCTCTCGGGGGACAGTTTATTTTATGTAGTTCGTGCCACTACGGTTGGTATGATGCTGTATTGCTCGCCTGTGTGGTGGGGCTTTGCGAGAGTGCAGGAACGGGAGGCCCTTGAGGGAATTATTCGAAGGTTGGTACGCCAGGGGTACTTACCTCCATCTTCTCCCTCATTTGAGACTCTCTGCAGCAATGCGGATACTAGACTCTTTGCCTGTATTCTGCACAATCCTTGTCATGTTCTGCATAAATTGTTGCCACCGATCAAGCAATCGCGCTACTCCCTGCGGCCACGGTCCCATAACCGTGAGCTTCCCATGTTTGACAACCTGTCTCAGAAATGCTTCCTTGCCCGGATGCTATACAAATAAATGATATGTTTTCCCTAGATCTGGCTATTTAAACCCTTTTTTTCTCCCTATGACTAGCTCTAGCTCTTCTTCCTCTGTATAATAAAGCCTCTCATTCAATTCTATGGTTGTATATAGAAATTTTTGTTTATTTGTTTGAATGTATTAATCTTGCTATGTACAGTGCTGTGCGTTTGCTAGTGCTTCTCAATAAAGAAAATACTTACTTACTTACAATGTCCGAGATAGTGTGGAATCTAGGTACATGATGTACTCGACAGTACGCTGAACCTAGAGTACACCTTACCTGCATAGAGTGCGTTATGCCTTATGTGGGCTAGGTATTTCGTACTCTAGAGTGCCAGGTAGGCGCGGTGGACTCTAGACTACATTGTGCCTAGGTATGATGTACTCTAGAGTAAGTTTTACTCTAGAGTCCACCTTGACTGCCACACCGGCTTATATATTGATCCTTTTTGCATGTGATCACTGATAGATGTCTAAAATTAGCGTTTCGAAAATGAAAACGTCTGGTTTGACGCAGATGGGAATTCTGCCTTGCAAACTCTGATACCGATAGAGAAGCAACTAGAAGATAATTAACGTGTCTATAAAAGTAATAGAGAGAAATTACGGTAATAAATATCAGTAATTTCCTGAAGAAACCGTTGATAATTTCAGTGTCAAGATATTCCGTTGAAAACCGTTCTAAACTTGTAGGCCTAGGAATACTACGGTTCACTGAAGGTAGAGCTACAACAAAATGGCCGAAACAGCCGCAGCAAGTGTTCTACAACAGCTAGAAGATCTAACAGAATGCAGCATTCATCGAGGTACGTACGAGAATCCAAGGCAATTACCGTGTTTGCATTCTTTCTGTTTACAATGTTTGGTAAATTACACGAAAGATAATCCTCTGGCTAACAACATTACTTGCCCGTTGTGCAGAAGAGAGATATCAGTTCCAGCTGATGGAGTTAAAGGATTTCCAAGAAGTTTCTTCATTGACAAAGTTATCGAAATTAAAAGACTAACTGGACCAGTGCAGAAAGGTACTTTGTGTGATTTATGTCAAGAAGACGAAGATCTGAAATCAGATGCTGTTCCAGTGGCTTCGATGTTTTGTGCTGAATGCCGAAAGAATCTCTGTGACCGCTGCACAAAGGAACATCGAAGACACATGAAATCTCACAGTGTCCTTGAAATGGGCAGTGGGGAAATAAATGAGGAATTGGTTAAGAAGCTAGAGGTCAGTTTCTGCAGTGACCACTCCAGCAAAGCAGTGGAAATGTTTTGTCTTGACTGCCAGGCCGTGATATGCATGATATGCTTTGCTGAAAAGCACAAGTTGCACAATTGTTTCGATATTAACAATTCGGCTAAGGATTTTCGAAAACAGATGGAACGTGAAATCGACACAATTTCAGTTTGTTTATCTGAGGGTCAAAAAACTAAAGGAATAATTGACAAAAAGAAAGATGACTTTCTCCAAGAAATTCGAATTGTCGAAAGGAAAATTTTGGAAAGAAGCGAAGAGTTGAGAAGAATTATCGATAGAGATTGTATTCTACTTCTGGATGAGTTAAAAACCATGAAATCAGGTCACCTAAAGGACATGCAGATTAAGGACGAAGAACTTCAAAGACATCTGACCATAATTGCGAGTTTGAAAGCATATGGAAGAGAAATTGTTAAAAGTGGTTCAGCTAGTGACTTCTGTCGTTCAGTTAACCAGTTTCGTACGAGGACAAAGGAAGTTCGTGCAACTGTAGAGGAGGAGCCATTCTGTGAAGTGGTTTGCAGAAGCGTTTCTTTTCAATCAACGGAATTTCAACAAAGCTTGAAAAGAAATATTTTGGGGAAATTAGAAGGTGAGATTCTAAATTTTGTTCAGTAGGATTTTGTTCTATTTCTTCTGTTAAATTGACAAGACATTCGAGGTTGCACGATATGTTTTGTTCGGGAAAACCAGAGACTGATTCTCTTCCACCATGCAGTGACACCATGAGGCAGCATATTAAACGTGTTCTTTAGCAAACTGTCATTCGGGAAAAGGCATATCTTCCACATATTGATGCTCCGACACTAGCCTCATGAGGAAGGAGTGTGGATGAAGAAGGTGTTCTCGTACCTGTAAATCATGCAAAGTTCATAAATAAGTGTAGCACCAAGTGCTGCTGCTGTCGAAATGCTAACTTTCCATGTACACTTAATATGTGCAATTGCATTGGCTGCAACAAATGCTTGAAATAGTCAAGTCATGAAACACGAATATTGCATACGTAATATAGCCTATAATATGGTTAAACAGCAATCACAGGCTCCTGAAAATTTTATATAAATAATGACGGTTAAACTGTCATTTTTGTTTCCTGCAGCGCTACATACGCGTCTTTAGTTTCAGCGCATTCCTTGACTCCCAAAAATGTTAATTTTGACACTAAAATCATGTTTCCATCACATAAATGACTTCAGTAATAGCCATTTGAAGATACTGGCCGCCATTTTGGCCGCCATCTTGTTTTCCCATGCAACCGCTAAAAATCCAGCTTGCTATCCGCGATTTTCGTTTTCAGCGGGGTAAAATTAGTCTAGAAACACCGGGTAGCAAATTGTTACATGATTTGCTTCTTACAGTGATTTCTAGAGCCTTTTTTAAATTTCACACCTAGACTAATATGCTTTGTAGGCTGCTATTAGCGCCGTTGTATTGCAGGCTGTCTGTTCTGTTAGTAGTTAAGATTTAAATTGCATAACATGTAAATGTACAGCGCAGTGCGTTTGTCAGGCGCTTAATAAAGAAAAGATTATTATTATTATTATTATTATTATTATTATTATTATTATTATTATTATTATTATTATTATTATTATTATTATTATTATTATTATTATTATTATTATTATTATTATTATTATTATTATTCACCGGCGCTACAGAGCCGAGAGGTGAACGATTAACATTATGCGGGATATTAAGACGTCTCTCTCTGTCTCTCTCGTGTCTAACTTGCGGCACACAGAATGCTCCGGAAGGTCGTCGTATCGAGGAGCGTTAGCAAGATGCCCTCAGTCTGTATTTTCGGACAGTAGCAGAGACTGGTACCACAGCTGTTCTCTTAATCGCGAGGGTTTTCATGTGGTCCGAGTATGTAATCTAGTGGATCTTCATGAAGCATCGCATGTTGAAAGTGTCAAGTTTCCAGTTTCCTGGGTCTCTATTAAAGTTGGCCACTGTAACTGTAAAGCAGTACTGGCAGCACGAACCATACAGCACCAGATGTTTTTATCCAGGGAGACCATGAAGGAGTTGGCGATGAGAATTTATAACTTGGTCTCCTGTTCTCTGGAACCAGCGGGCACTGGGTGGCTTCAGAGGGAAGTAAGGGCTTCAACAACCTCCAGCTAATAGCTTCCAGCTGTTGAGAGTAAGTGGTCAGATGGGTAATGGATGAAAGAATAGCAGTAGCCACCCGTTCACCTGGTGTTACCTAGACTGTGATTGTTCTTTTTCGTGCTGCCATTGTTTGAGAACCACTTATACCAATGGATATATCGCCTTTGAGACCACGCATGAGCCACACATACGTAGACTGTCTGTAGCACAGAACTCTAGATGGGTGCGTCACAGTCTAGTGGTTAGCGTGTTTTACTGTCAGCCAAGAGGTTGGTGTTCAAATACCTGCCAGAACAGAAATATGTTACCAGATTCCTGCTTTACCTGCGCCCAAACCAACTCAGCTATTATTAGTGCACTGTCGGTGGGGCGATCAGACAACGAGGTAGTGGATTGGCCACCTAGCCTCATAAGCCGAGGCTAAGAAAAGGAAGTCTATAACAGAATGCTAGAGAACCAAAGAGATGTCGAAAGACATCGACCAATATTATTAAGCTGATGAGTTCTTTGCCTATCTCACAGACAATTGTGGGTAAGCAACTTGTCCAGGGTCGCTATGAATTAAATGGGTGCCAGGTATACTCAGTGGACGTGAGGCTACATGTCAGCTAAAGACGAGATCGAGTCACTTAGAGGCAGACCAAAGTACACTGCGTAATCGGATGGAAGTTTCTCCGACGTCTCACCATGTATCTATTTGAAGGCCTATGATGGCTAACTTCATAACCTGACACTTTAATATTCCCATTAATATTCTTGCTTTACCTAGTTCTAGGAGAGAGAGTGTACATTAAGTGTCCCTACCCTTAGTTTCCCTCTGAGGCCAAATCCGTTTTGCCTTTATAACTGGTTCTGAGGTTTGCAGGGATTTCGCTGGATGGCGACCTGAGGGACTTTACCATCCCTTTGTCGGGTTCGGTTGCCTGCCTGGCGAACAGAACCTTTAACGCTCTTATCTACAATCTGTATGAGCGACATCTTTACGGATTGGTTTTGGTGCGCCATCGGTTGATACTTTGTGCATTAGACACTGGGCGCTAATAGAAGTTATGAATTAGTAATAATGAATAGTATTGTTGTTGATGATTGTAGTGTCTCATTGTGATTGTTACTATCATTGTTGCTATTAACTTTAATACTGTTGATAGTAGTTACTGCAACTGTTGTTGTTGTTGCGACCTGTCAGCTTGATGCCGAGAATAAACCAAATTGATTGATTTTTGCAGCTGTTTGTCATTGACTCGTTGCTCCTATTATTGGTGCATGCAATGGCATGGAATGGCAGAACAAAACATTCCCACAGCCACTTGCAGGCAGACGTTCGATAGACAGCTGGCCGATCCAACAAAGAAGATACCTAGAACGCCCTTACCTGTGACCGTCTGCACAGATCTTATCTCCTAGAACTCGAATCTTTTCCCGGAGTCGCCCATTAGACAGCGGGGGATGAGATTTATTTCATGGCGATTGGTGTTCGCAATATCAGGCTCTCATCTTCGATTATGTCTGCGATCTTTTTCACCTTCGCCCTCCGCATCCTGATGCTGGTCGGCGACTGCTTATTCTCCAGGGAATCCCTGCCTATATATTTCGCAGATAACCTAATTGAGTCCTATCTTCCGCCGTTCTCACTCTTTCTAGACCCCCGGTCAGTAGTAAATCAAGTTCTCCAACGAGCCATATCCAACACTGCGACACGTCTCTGGAACGATCTGCCTAATGAATTCCGCATGTTTTCAGTTCCTCAAATATCATTCCCAATCACCCAACATCACCTGACAGAGGCTCCTCTATCCATGACCCCAAGGCTTTCCACTCGAAACTAGAGTCTCTCGTTTTCAAGAACTCTTACCCCGACTCAACTGATCATCAACCTTCCAACTCTCGACCTAAACGACACCCACCTTAACAGCTACTCTGCCCCTCTAATCTTCTGGAAACCGGACTCGGATCTCCTTCGGACAAACCTTCTGACTAGACGCAGCGCTCGCAAATAAGCTGGTGCCCTGCGCTTGGCTTTCGAGTGGCGCTTTAGAAGTTTGAAGATTACGATTACGATTATGGAGGCCATTACACTATACGCCACCTGTCGATGCGTTGGGTTACAGTACAGCTCTGCAACTTCCCAGAAGGTGGCTCATCTGTACTGAGTATTAAGAAGTACTATTGTTTTTATGCATAGTATGCTATTTTACACATGTCATTTATTCTTGTAGTGAATTGTGAAAAACATCTGGTTAAAGACTTAAGCGATCCAGAGAAATCTTTGCAGAAAACTCTCAATGCAAATCCTGGAAAGAAAGGTACAAGTATACACCTTGTCTCTGCCATGAAAGACCAACCACAGAGCAGTGGACAAGGCATAGAATTTGTCTCTAACTCACTTCAAAAAAGCAATCTAGTGGATCCTCCAAGAAAATCGAGTGAACGCTTTAAAAAATTTTCAACCACTTCCGACTCATTGACATATGAAAGTAAAAGAGTAAAGAACAGGCTGACAGTTCGAGTCCACCATGCGAACATCATACAAGAGAAAACGGATGTTCTTGTAAGTTATGAAGACGAATGGTTGCAGGATCACACAATCCTAGCGATGGCTGTGAAGGAAGCAGCTGGGCCAGATGTAAAACTAGAACTGGTCAACATAAGTAAAAATCGTGGACTTCTGGAAGTAGGTCAGGTTGTTCACACATCCGCTGGAAAACTGAGACCTTATGTGAAATATCTGGTTCATGCAGTTAGAGACAAACACAGAGCACATCATCCAGAAGATCCAAAAACCTTTGAAATCCTCTACAAGACTTTCCTCAACTGCTTTAAATATTCAAACGACAAAATATGCCAGCAATCCATCAGTATTCCTCCGATTGGCTTACGTAAGTATTTTTCCAATCTGATTCTTAGCAACTTTTTATACATGTATATGATTCTTAGCAAATGTTTATACGTGTACACGCTATTTGATAAAATATAAACTTTTGCATAACAACAATAACAATAATAACAATAGCAACAAAATAAAAAAAATCACAATACTGCAGTCCAAAGTTAAGCCAATATGCAATGGATCAGTGTGAAAAATGTGTCTTTAAAACCGAATTTCGCGTTAAACAATAATTATTTATCACCTAAACCAAGCAGAACCATAAGTGCTGTACTCGATTTTAGGAGGCATTCCTACGGCACACTGGCTTCACATAGTTTGGCAACATAATATTATGTCTAACTCAGGTTGCAGAGGTGAAAGGCTAGGCATTTCACCACATTTCACCTAGCTGATGGCTTCTTAAGCTTTCGTTACTAATATGGGTCACTCTGCCGCTATGAGTTCAGATTCTGTTAAAAATGGCCTAATAGCTGGCAAATATAAAACTGTGTAGGTTAGCAACTGTAACGATACATTTTCTGTTCTAAAAAAGTATTTACCCATGAAAGCGAAACTCATTACTGATGTTAAGAGCTCTGCAACCAGTGCAAACGAGGATTAGGTATGTAATTAAGTGATTCAAAATACGATCGTTCACTTTGAATGAGTCAAACCAGATGTTGAAAATCAAATAATAATTTTTGCTATCCAAGATATTGTGTTCCTTTTTCGTCCAGGGTAGCAACAAAGTTTTTCATGTGAAGTGATACTATCGCCATATCAGTTCAGGATAATGGAACTAATTTACATTTAAAACGGATTATGCATATTTTTTGTGTTAACCGATATTTAGTAATAAATGTTTCTGTGTTAAGTGTTTTCCACTGTAATAGTAACTTTCAGAGTTTCCTAATTCATAAATGTTATAAATCCCATGGATAACATGTACCTTGAGAATTAAAACATAATGCAACTGTTTTAGTAATCATTAATATTGGATGTCACTTTTAGGTGAATATGGTGTTCAAATGGTTTCAGCAGCCTTCTTTCAAGCACTTGAAGAGTATGACACCATCGCAGAAGCAGCTCGTACCGTCTTTCCTCTACGCAGCATACACTTCGTCGATGAGGATCCTGCAGTTGTTAAGCAGATGATAACATCAATAAAATCATTGTTAGAATAAAAAAATGACTTTGCCTCAGATGTCAGATTAGTTGTTCCAAGCACTGTGTTATGTCTTGAACAGGAATTTCTGACCAAAGCCTATAGCTTACTATACTAAGCAACACTCTACTATAGCAAAACTATGAAGTCAAATCATTACAAGACGCGCACAATCTCCAATTATTCATATTTCACACAAGGTAGAAAGACTTGTAGCAATTGTCAGTGGCATCCTACTCCTTAAAAGTTCCTAAATGTTTAAAGTTTTAGGTTTCATAATTTCTCTCTCTCTCTTTCTCTTTCTCTTTCTCTTTCTCTCTCTCTCTCTCTCTCTCTCTCTCTCTCTCTCTCTCTCTCTCTCTCTCTCTCTCTCTCTCTCTGTCTCTCTGTCTCTCTCTGTCTCTCTCTCTCTCTCTCTCTCTCTCTCTCTCTCTCTCTCTCTCTCTCTCTCTCTCTCTCTCTCTCTCTCTCTCTCTCTCTTCCAGCTTTCATGCTTCAATTGTAATTTCGCAGCTACCATTCAACTAAGACTGGTTGTTTGTTCTTACAATTGTCGTCTCATGAAACTAAACGTATATCCTGACACAATAAAAGTTAAGAAAATTTATAAGTCTGTGACTCTCTCAACAGAAATATTGCCATGTTTGCTTCATAAGCTTACCGTGTGGGCCTGTGCAGTTGCTATCGCATCGACTCAGCATTCCAATTACAACGAGCTTTACTAGTTTCTTCCTGTACTTTTTAAAATTTAAGAACCGAGATGGCTTCTAAAGGGCCACAAGTTCAGTTGAAATTCTTAATGTATGATTATTAGTTCTAAAGGAGTCGAAAAAACGCTTCCATACACTTAGCGTTTTCGCTATGTAATAAGTTGCATTGGTGTTATTTGAAAATAAATTGCAGTTTTTAAGGAGTAGGATGCCACTGACAATTACTACAAGTCTTTCTACCTTGTGTGAAATATGAATAATTGGAGATTGTGCGCGTCTTGTAATGATTTGACTTCATAGTTTTGCTATAGTAGAGTGTTGCTTAGTATAGTAGGCTATAGGCTTTGGTTGTCCACCTATAGGTTACGCAACTGCTCAGTGTGTGTGTGTATGTGTGGTGCTCTTACTAATGCCCATACTCAGCCTTCCCTGCGCTAGGGGAGTGTGTAACCCTAAGCCTCTCAGCTGTAGCTCGTCATTGTGTCTAAAGATGAGCTGTGGGCGGGCGGGTTCGCCTTCCTATTGAATGCCTCCTCCAAAAGTTGGCGTGGCAGTGGTAGGCTGGTCATTAAGCGACTTTGAACTGAACCTTGGTATGTAGAGCAAAAAGTGGTAGCCTCAGTAATTAGGTCAAAACTGGTAGGCTGGTCAGTACTCTTCTGGGAGGAGCTGGTAGGCTGGCTCTCAGTGTGGTGGAACTGGTAGGCTGGCTCAAATTGGATGTCAAACTAATAGTTGTTTCTAGGTGATGATGTCATAGTGAACTTAGGCTTGGACAGCTGGATTGGCTGTCAAACTAATAGTCGGTTTCAAGGCTAGAAATAGATATACTCTATACCCATAAAAAATTGACTGTCAAACTAATAGTTATTCAACTACTATCTGTTACCGCCAGTGAGCTGAATAGCATTTGCAATGGTCGTTTGTTGGGTTAAAGACGTTCTGCAAAAACGATTTCAGTTGAAGCTGTTGTCATGTTGTCATTTGCAATGCATTATAAAACTACTGGACCGTACTGGTACACCCATTTCGTGAAAGGACGGTGAAACGATAGGTTGTATATAAAAAAAGGAATAATTTGGGACGCTAACACGATGGATTACCCAAATCAGATCGTTATCCTATCGTTTCACCGTCCTTTCACGAAATGGGTGTACCAGTAGTTTTATAATGCATTGCAAATGACAATATGAATATACTAACAGACAAGACACCATCAGTAGTAGATGCCCAGAGACGTCGTGGACTCGTGGTTATACACAGCATGCTAACGCTAACAGTGCTGTCGACGATCCATCTGCGAAACTGACCACGATGTTGATACAAACTTTCCGGTTCATCAAGCAAGACGACCACCCGTGCGACATGACGATAAAACTGAGAAGAGGATAGTAAACGTGGTGCTCAGTAGCACAGACCACTATCGTATTGATGTTTACTATACAACACTGGACACGGTTGTTTGTCAAATACAGAATAGTTTTCATGATGACATGCTAGGTACTTTGAAAGAAATGGATCATTTTACGCCAAGGAAGTTGATAACAGAGGATCACGGACTGACAGACAGCATGGCTAACCTGTGTTAACTTCTGCGACCTAGACTCACAGGTAGTGCACGAAGAGTTTCGACACGCATATCTTGCCGTACAAGACATTGTGCCACTTAATGACTTGATTCCAGACAATGGAAACTGGAAATGATTCATCTAGATGATGCAGGCACAGGCATTGACGATGATGACGAGCAAAGGACATAGGCTATCAGGATAGTGGATTGAAAGCAGTTATGTTAAGCCATTGCGTATGATATGGCAACTTTCAGGCTATCCTACGCTCACCAGCTTGCAGAAAATCTTAGTCTCTCTTGCGGTGACCAGCTGCTCAGTTGAACGAGTAATGAGTAGCATCCGCATAATATGGACTAAGATCAACTATAGTTGATGACTGGTTTGAACCTCTGACAGTATTAGCCTGTGAACGAGACGCAACTCTGTCACTAAACTGGACGAAATAATGCTACGTACCCTGCTGCTCTGAAGAAGCCTCTATTGTATTTTTTGTACTTATGTTAGTACTTTCTGGCCGATCTGGCGGTTTGCCTCTGTCTGTGTACAAGCCTTCATATTTTAAGATGCATAATGCTGCATGATTTGTGAACTAAAGTTAAAAGAATTCAACAGTAAAATTGTGCATAAAATTTCCAGAATCGAGATTCTGTCTTTTGTCCACAGTCGACCAATCGTCTGTGGCCTTCGTCGTGGGGGACATTCTGATGACAAGAGGGGGAATGCTTCATATATGTAAGGGGAGATGGACGTCCTTGTAGCTGACACGTGTATTTTTTTTACCAATTTGTAATTGTGAACTCTTTTCTATTGATAAATTTACATATACATCGAAGTGCCTATTTTACAGCAGTTGCAGCAACAGTTTCTCTTTTGTGTGTAACAGGTTCCATAGATTACAGAAACTACAATCAATTTGTGTCCACTGCGATAAGATATCAACTGTCACTGTGCTGGTGGAGTGTGGAGCGTTTGTATAATGAGAACAACGTTTTTCCTATAGCACAAGTCGTACAGGTACATCCACGCAAATTTTTACATGGAAACATAGACTTTTTCTGCAGTGTAAGAAGGGAGGACGAATAGAAGGGAATGGAAGAGAAGATGGGAGATTCATTCATTAATTTCAGGAATTTATATAGCGCCCCTTCAAGAAACCTACTCAGAGGTGCTCCCAGTCCAACCACGTTGATATAAATAAGTCTTAAGGAGCCTGTAGAACGTAGGTGAGCTATCCCTTGGTTACAGGCGTATCTCCAACGGGAGACCATTCCAGATAGAAGGACCTACAACTGAGAAAGCACGATGCTGACAGTTTGGGGTTCTAGAACGAAGGATCAGATGCTCCCCGCTAGAGGTAGAGCGAAGGGCTCTGCGAGCTACCACATCAGATACAGGACAACAGAGCTCACTTAGCGAGGACTGATATGGCTAAATCTCGAGCTTTTGCCTTCATTGGTCCTTCAATATGGAACCAACTCCCTTCATCAACTCGTTCTTTGATATTGTCCAGGTGCTTCCTTCCGCTGTCTTAAGACCACTCTTTTCGCTCGGGGTCTTTCGCACTGGTAGCGCCTCAGATTGGTGTACACTGTGAGAGGCGCTTTATAAATCTATAAATAATACAATACAATACAAAACTTAGATAGGCCGGAGCATAACCAAGGAGGCAACGCCAAACCAGCACAGCGATTCTGTACTCGACGCGCTCCGAGACAGGGAGCCTGTTTAGAGTGCCATGTATGTAAGCCGAAACAGAGGCAAACTTAGGGATGCGCCCAATTAGCCAGGCTGCAGAGCGAAGAACCCGGTCTAGTCGGGCTATCAATGCAACAGGGAGACCAACCAATATAGAGCAGCAGTTACTGAAGTTCAAGCGGCTGGTGACAAAAGCGTGGACAAGGGTAGCAGCATCCCGGGTTAGGGAGCGAGAGATGACCCGTAGCTAACGAAGTTGGCAGTAACAGCCACGAGTGAGCTGGAGATGGATGAAAAAGAACAGCAGGAGGAGAAATTACAGAGGAGAAGGGAAGTAGAGGAAACTCACAGTCAGGGCCGGATTAACAAATGTGGTGGCCCTGTTCAGTAAAACTGTGGGGGCCCCACCGCCCCAGCACAACAGAATCACAACAAAAGAGCACATTAACCTGTTGTATATTCAACGAATCTAGATTCATTTATTATTATCAATTCGTGCCTTCTTTCGTTTTGTACAATATCAGAAGGTCTTATATTTAGCCTAAGTATTCAGTCTTTTGATCAGGTATACATCTTTTTACGGTTTAACAATAGACCATTAGAGTGACTCGTGGTAAAAGAATATTACAACTGAGGTATACCACAATACAGAAAATAAAAATAGGCCTAATAGGCTTAGCCTAACAATAATATTATGGTCTTAACTGATTAGTCACAGTGTTTGCAGTTTAGGCCTGCACATTGTAGCAAAATAAACAAAGAGTTGAAAGCAACAACAGGTTATGAATTGACAATGACAATCAACATCGTTCAAATTGTCATGGAATTTACAAACATACTTAGCGAGCCTTTTGGCTTGCAAATTCGTCAATTATGTCGTCAAAATGTAACTCACGAAGTATGTCACTTTCAATGCTCAACAATGTCAAACTGAGAAGTCTGTGACGTTCTCGGTCTGGTTTTAATCAATTTGGGTTTTGAAAACGAACGTTCACTGCTGCAGTTTGCCACCATCAGAACAAGATATATTAACCCTCAGGCTACCAAGGTTTTTTGCGACATCGGCTACCCAGGGGGGGGGGGGTTGAGACGACCCCTGGATTTCGTGTTTGGTTTCACATATCATAACTTGTAATACAGCATTGGATTCAGCATTCATTTCTGCACAGAATGGTTTATTTAGTTCATTCATTCATTCATTCATTCATTCATTACTAGAATTTATATAGCGCCTCTTCAAGGGAACTACTCAGAGGCGCTCCCAACCCAAGCGCGGCCAAATAAGATCATTTTTAGTTGAGAGAGGAATGACTGAGAAGGGGTTCTAGGAAGGGAGCGGAGTGTCAGAGGGAGGCCATTCCAGGTCGAGGGGCCGATCACAGAGAAAGCACGGCTCTGCCTGGTGGAGGTACGAGCAAAAGGGACAGAAAGAAGACCCTGTTCAGCTGAACGGAGGGAGCGCGAGCCTCGAACACTAAGGGTGGGGCTACAAAGCTCAATAAGGTATGCAGGAGCGAGGCCCAGCAGGCAGCGCCAAACTAAGGCAGCTACCCTATATTCGATACGCTGCCTAAGCGGGAGCCAGTGAAGAATGTCGCGCATATAGCTGGAGATGTGGTCGAATTTGGGTATGCGGCCAATAAGTTGTACATTATGTGAATGCACCTCGAAATTACATCACTTTTAACAACGGAACCCCTTAATTAGCGATATTTTATATTATTGCGTACATTTTGTACTTTTTGGATAAACAAATATAAAATTATGTGTGTTTTGAAACTGATCTATGTATCCAAGATACACATACATCCCTACATGTGTCTATATACGTATAAATATACATCCATACATATATATCGGTTTACGTTGTGATGCTGTATTCAGCCGTTTTCACACAGATTACGCGTATTATTATTTATTTTGATCACTTCCGGTTTTCAAAAGACAAACATGTAGGCCTAAGTATGCAAATGAAGCCCTACATTCCCTCTAAAGAATGGTATATTTGTTTCAGTAGGTAACTAATAGCTTATAGAACAATAATTTGCACCAGTAGGCTTATACAACGATAATTTGCACCAGTAGGCTTATACAACGATAATTTGCACCCATAGGCTGTTACAACGATAATGTAGGCCAAGTACAGTTCAAAGTCAAATAGAAACAAATATACCATTCTTTAGAGGGAATGCAGGGCTTCATTTTCATACTTAGACGTTTGTCTTTTGAAAACCGGAAGTGATCAAAATAAATAATAATACGCGTAATATGCGTGAAAAATGGCTGAATGGAAGGACTCCCCCTTAGTTTTTTCTCTGTAGCGTATTTATTTATATTCCTGGAAGAGAAACAAGTAGGTAACTAATAGCTTATAGAAAAATAATTTGCACCAGTAGGCTTATACAACGATAATTTGCACCAGTAGGCTTATACAACGATAATTTGCACCCATAGGCTGTTACAACGATAATGTAGGCCAAGTACAGTTCAAAGTCAATTCTCGACGACCACCCATTAAACTTGGCCAAGGGTCAATTTCAAGGGTGCCTCTTCATAGGGAGCCTGCCTATACCTACCCCTCCCCATTCTTCTTTTGCCCAACATGCCACACACACAAACACACACACACACAAACACAACACACACACACACACACACACACACACACACACACACACACACACACACACACACACACACACACACACACACACACACACACACACACACACACACACACACACACACACACACTATACGCTCTCTTTCAAAGCCTATACTATCTACCAAACACGAAAAGTCATGAATTTAATCAATCTTTATTGAGGAGAAACACATCATCCGTACATTAAACTGCATTGAATATTTAGCACTTGCATTGTGTTTTTGAGGCTTACGACATTTTACTCTTATACAACAAGACCATGCATTTAGCTGGAATTATAGAATAAAGGGACATATCTAGGGTTAAATAGGGTTACTTAGTTTTCACTATACTTCACATAAGCACGTGTTTAGTGAGTTCACACATAGTCACAAGCAATTGTATTTAGCACGAATTATAGAAAGAGGGACTGAAACAGAGCACTCAAGCCTTTTTTCACTTCTCATCAATTATTTATTATGCACACTAAGCACTTTTGGGTAACGGGCATTTACATGTTGAGTGAGTTCACACTCACTGAAACGCCCTTGTATTTAGCATGAATTATAGAAAAAGGGTGGAAATAGAGCGATCAAGCCTTTTTTCACATCTCAGCATTTATTATGCTCACCAAGCACTTTTGGGTAACGTGCTTTTACATTTAGGTATGCCTCAAACTATACTATCTAGAATTATCAAGTGTCTTAAATTTAAAGTCAGCAACGTGGATTTTTATCTAGTGTAGGTGCACTTGCATGGTTTTACAAGGCTGACTAATCCCAATTTATTATTCATTAAAGACAAATTGCAATCTTTTACTCTATATGCAAGCTGATATAACCGGTGTATTTGCCCTTTTACTCATAGGTGCGCAGCGTTGTGCTAGCAATCTCCTTCAAATTGCATGGTTTTTGAATTTGGAGCTCGTCATTTGCAAAGCTCATTTTACACTGTTTCATTGTACAGCCAAGCTGTCAATGTTTTAGACACACACACTTAGACCAAATTTAAGCTTGCCCGCCACTGCAGCTAGACTTTGCTCGTGTAGCTGCACATGTATTGTTTTACAAGGTTGATCAAATCTCAATGAATATTCTTTTAGCCTTCATCCTTTTTCGCTTAGTGTGGAAGCCAATACAGGCAGTGTTTGCGCCTGCATGCCATTACAGCTCTCCCCATTTAGGCATTTGCAACTTTAAAATTTCAGAAGTCGTGGTTTTCAATCCTTTAGATTTCTGAAGTTGTGGTTTCCAACTTTAAAATTTCAGACACTCTGGTTTTCAATCTTTTAGATTTCAGACCTGGTGGTTTTCAAAATTTTAATTTCAGAACTTCTTGATTGCTAATTTAAAATTTCAGAAGTCGTTGTTTTCAATCCTTTAGATTTCTGAAGTTGTGGTTTCCAACTTTAAAATTTCAGACACTCTGGTTTTCAATCTTTTAGATTTCAGACCTGGTGGTTTTCAAAATTTTAATTTCAGAACTTCTTGCTTGCTAATTTAAAATTTCAGAAGTCGTGGTTTTCAATCCTTTAGATTTCTGAAGTTGTGGTTTCCAACTTTAAAATTTCAGACACTCTGGTTTGCATCTTTTAGATTTCAGACCTGGTGGTTTTCAAAATTTTAATTTCAGAACTTCTTGCTTGCTAATTTAAAATTTCAGAAGTCGTGGTTTTCAATCCTTTAGATTTCTGAAGTTGTGGTTTCCAACTTTAAAAGTTCAGACACTCGGGTTTTCAATCTTTTAGATTTCAGACCTGGTGGTTTTCAAAATTTTAATTTCAGAACTTCTTGCTTGCTAATTTAAAATTTCAGAAGTCGTGGTTTTCAATCCTTTAGATTTCTGAAGTTGTGGTTTCCAACTTTTAAAATTTCAGACATTCTGTTTTGCTTCTTTTAGATTTCAGACGTTGTGGTTTCCAACTTTTAAATTTCAGATCTTGCAGTTTTCAATCCTTTACATTTCAGATGGTGTAGTTTTCAAATTTTAATTTCAGAACTTCTCGTTTGCTAATTAAAAATTTCAGAAGTCGTGCTTTTCAAGCCTTTAGATTTCAGATGGTGTGATTTGCAACTTTAAAATTTCAGACATTCTGGTTTACATCTTTTAGGTTTCACACTTGGTGGTTTTCCAAATTTTAATTTTCAGGTTTGCATCTTTTAGATTTCAGATGTTGTGGTTTCCAAACTTTAAAATTTCCGAATCTCAGGTTTCAAACTTTAAAATTTCACACATTCTGGTTTGCATCTGTTAGATTTCAGACCTGGTGGTTTTCCATCCTTTACATTTCAGACCTTGTGGATTGTAAATTTAAAATTTCAGAACTTCAGCTTTGCATCGTTTAGCTTTCAGACTTTTAGATATCTCAGTTTGGTAAGAGGGTGTCTTCTTTGAAAAGATGTTGACTGTGAGTTAAAATGAGGGTAATGTTGCATCTCTTAGGTTGAGCAATGCTATTTTTCTTACTAAACCTCCAACTTGCTCTGTTTCAAGTGTTTCAAAAATGAATGTTTTAATCTCTTTGCCGCTCGGTCTCGGCTTGTGCACAGAAGAGTGGCGGCGGAAGGAAGCTGCGGCGGCGGCGGCGGCAGGACCTCACCTGATCTTACCAGTATCCATGGGCATGGGCGCTGTATACAAGCTAATTGGACCATGTCCAAGTCTTTTAATTTTGGAGTTTATAGAGCTAACAGAGTATCAAACTTGAAATTCTCTAAATCTCAGAAAGATGTCAACAGAGCGATGAGAACTGAGAGATGGGAAAAATGAGTACGCTATAGACGAAAAACTAAGGGGGTCGTATCAACCCCCCTCTGGTACCTCGGGTATATCGGGTGTAACTTTTGAATGGCGTGAGATATCACAATGATGTTTACCTAAAAATGTGCGCAAATGATCCTGCTACAGCTACCTAAATTATCAAAATTATATTCCACATGTAACAAGTTTTCGAAGCGAAAAACCTAGGGGGTGTCGTAATACCCCCCCCTTGGTAGCCCGAGGGTTAACAGCGCTATCTCAAAATTTGGAACGGTGTCCCCCGAGTCTCTTATTTGTGATTAATCGGTAAAGGAACAGTTCTGGTGACCTTTCATTTGTCTGTTCGTGAGAAAATGACTTTGCTGGGTCAGCAAACCGAATCATTTTGTTTTCAGCAGGCCTAGCCTATATG
Source organism: Aporrectodea caliginosa (assembly GCA_020284085.1). NCBI lineage: Eukaryota > Metazoa > Annelida > Clitellata > Crassiclitellata > Lumbricidae > Aporrectodea > Aporrectodea caliginosa. The sequence continues at coordinate 796,341 of JACEVL010001042.1, forward strand.
TTTCTAAGTCAGTATCGCAAGCAGGCTTGCCATGGATCCTGGAAACCTGGAAAGTCATGGAATTAGACTTTGAATAATGTAAGACCTGGAAAACATGAAAACACAGGTGTTTTCCAAAAAATCCTGGAAAGTCATGGAATTTGAAAATAGCTAGATTCTGGAAAGTCATGGAAAATGGAAACATAGACCTAATCATCTTTTTAAATTTCGATAAACATTTACGTCGATAAACATTTTAGAAAGTAGGTCCTTTTTCGTCTAAAATAATTCTTAAAGTCATCGAAAAGGTCAGGGAAAGTCATGGATTTTTGTTTTATTAACCTTGTGGCAACCCTTCGTACACGAGAACAAATTGAGCAGCAAAATTTCTAATCTTATCAATCGTCAACGCACCCTAATGTCTGAGGAATCCAAATCGTGATTGAACAATATCATAATCCGATAGATCTATAGGCATACGTTGTTCCAAAAATCCAAAGATTTCACCAACTGATCGATGACAAATACAGGGGCCCACCTATGTGTGAAAATTGTGTATATTAAAATGAGTAGGCCTGCTTTCGAATAATTTGATCTCAGTGTTTTGCTCACTTTTATTACTAGACTTGACAAATAACAATATTTATAAAATATTGAAATTTTTCTTTCGCATATTTGTGAGGGCCCCTCAAGTCTGGGGCCCCTGTTCGACCGAACATGTTGAACATGCCTTAATCCGCCTCTGCTCACAGTGACGTGGTTGCAGGAAGTTGAACACTCTGAGTGAACTCTGCCCTGCGCTGTCTTTCGCTCTGTGCCAGAGTGACATCTAGTGTCTGCGTTCGCATCATCTGATTCCGATTCTTCCTGCATCTTGAGCGCTCATCTCGTAACCGGGTGTGCAAATTGAAGCCAACACTGAGACAGTTACTGTGTACAAACCTTTAGTAAGTCCTTCATGCACAAGTGCTCAGCGTCTTTTTCTAATATTTTGTCACTAGTTAGTGAACTACTACTATATAATAATACTATTAGCACCAGCAGCAGTAGATCAGTAGTAGTGGTAGTATTAGACGTAGTAGTAGACGTAGACGTAGTAGTAGTAGCCGTAGTAGACGTAGTAGACATTAGTAGTAGTAGTAGTAGTAGTAGTAGTAGTAGTAGTAGTAGTAGTAGTAGTAGTAGTAGTAGTAGTAGTAGTAGTAGTAGTAGTAGTAGTAGTAGTAGTAGTAGTAGTAGTAGTAGTAGTAGTAGTAGTAGTAGTAGTAGTAGTAGTAGCAGCAGCAGCAGTAGTGATAGCAGTTGTAGTAGTAGTTGTAGTAGTAGTGGTAGTGCAGCAGCAGTAGTAGTAGCATGAGTAGTAGTGCAGTAGCAGTAGTAAGTAGTAGTAGTAGTAGTAGCAGCAGCAGTAGCAGTAGCAGCAGCAGTAGCAGTAGCAGTAGCAGTAGCAGCAGCAGTAGTAGTAGTAGTAGTAGTAGTAGTAGTAGTAGTAGTAGTAGTAGCAGTAGCAGTAGCAGTAGCAGTAGCAGTAGCAGTGGCAGTAGCAGCAGTAGCAGTAGCAGTAGTAATAGTAGTAGTAGTAGTAGTAGTAGTAGCACAGTAGTAGCAGTAGCAGCAGCAGCAGCAGCAGCAGCAGTAGTAGTAGTAGTAGTAGTAGTAGTAGTAGTAGTAGTAGTAGCAAGCAGCAGTAGCAGTAGCAGTAGCAGTAGCAGTAGCAGTAGCAGTAGCAGCAGCAGCAGTAGTAGTAGTAGTAGTAGTAGTAGTAGTAGTAGTAGTAGTAGTAGTAGTAGTAGTAGTAGTAGTAGTAGCAGCAGCAGCAGCAGCAGCAGCAGCAGCAATAATAATAATAATAATAATAATAATAATAATAATAATAATAATAATAATAATAATAATAATAATAATAAGAATAATAATAATAATAAAAATAATAATAATAATAATAATAATAATAATAATAATAATAACCAACATATCCAGATGCTGGTTACTGTCTCCAGACAATTTTTTGCCTCCTGAAGGATTTTAATTATTCCTCAGTTAACAAAACTAATAAGAAGAATTGGAGGAGGCGAAAGACGAAGACGAAGAAGAAGTTCGGGTACTGAAGTAGCAGTGGAAATATTGAAGAACAGAAGCGCCAGTTCTGCTAAGTGTCCTTTCCTATCTTTCTTTTAAAGCTGATTATATAATATTATTTATTTGATTAAAGAGAAATGTTCTGCTGCTATACTTTTAGAGCGACTGTGATTCAGAGCAGAACAGTTTGGCTGAAGGATGAAGGAGCTCTCAAACAAATCTTCTGTGAAGCGTGTACGTAATGCATTTGATAGGTTCTTACTATTTTATACGATTGATTGATTTTGATCTGTTTGGATTTGGTTCATTGGATATGATTGACTGGATTTGTCTGACTGGTTCTTATCTTATTCAGATATGATCTGACTTGGATCTGATCAATATGGGTTCTGAATGACTGGGTCTGATGACTCTAATCTGAATGGATCTGATAGAATGCAACTAATTTAAACTGATGCAGCTTATATTAATATCTGCATGTTAATAACACTTTCATCTTAATTATTCTTATTGTTTCTGTGTTTTATGTTTTACAGGAATCAAAATCTTGTGTTCAAATCATGCGATCTGGAGGATTGTCGATGGTAACCGGTCCAAAATGAATCGCATGTGAATCAAATCGTGCATCGACGTGCATAGATGATGATGATGGTATATCTGTAAATCGATAATGTATTGGCCTTCGGAAAGCGGAATCAAACATGGTGGAAGAGATCGTTGGTTGCGGAGGGGAAGGAAATAGTCTCCATCTAGCTGTTGAAACCTAAATCAAAGGACAGAACTACTGTCAATGACAGTTAACGAACTACTGCGTTTTTCTATTGTTTGGCTAGGTTGGCGGAGTTAAGTGCTTTATTGTTCTATAATGAATGGGCAGAGTTGTATTTACCAGTAACTTTTGCTCGAATGAGTAGCAGTTATGTTTCAGAGTGGAAAGGTGTAGTCATGTTCAGTAGTTGGCTGTTAAGCTGTGGTTTTAGGGTCTTCTTTTTAGTCTTAGTAAGGTCTCATTCATGAAATCGGACCAGTACGCAGTTGACACAAAATTTAAATAGTATTTATGAAAACAACTAGTGGGAAAAAATAATTTGCATGCTCTGAGATTTGGCATCTAATAAAAGTTTAAAATTTTGTACGCTTTTTGACAGTGCGATAACAAAAAAACCAATTGAAATTAAGTAATACAGGGTCTGTTATTCTGAAAAAAGGAAATTCATTCTTTATTGTTTGTTGTTGAAGTAGGCCTACCCCAAGCGCATGTGTGCTTATCTTGAATGCAGAAAGTGATTTCTAGGCTCAAGATGAACTGATTTTTTTTGCTTTACATAACTGTGTGATCGAGGTGTGTAAGAGAACGTGTAACCTACGCGCTGTGACTGATGACGGTAGCTAGAGCTGGACTAAGTAATCAGAGGCAAAATCATGCCACTGCACGAAGCCACCACGGACTAGGGACTCCCGATTGAATTCGGAGTTTTTCTGTATTATTAACTAGCCCTGACATATAGAATTAACTTGTGCGCCTGTATAACTAACGTAGGCGAAACTGATATAATTATTCAGTGCGCAGTGTAGCCTACGCCATCGTTCAGACTAATCTCTAAAAAGCCTCTATTGAAATTCACCAGAAGCATAGTCCTAGGTCGAAGAGGATCATTCAGCTGAGTCGAAAACACGACAATAGGGATCCTGCAGGAACGAGACACCTTGTTTAACTCCAATCTGTTGTTGATAAATATTTACAGACTAGCAACGGCTGGTGGGCTGAGTTACGCCAGGTGCGCATAGTATTTCAGAGATGGTCAACCATTCAAACACTAACGTCACTGAACTCCTCTGCTAATTTCGTTCTTGAAGTTTGGATGCGAAGATTATATTATTGTTATGCAGAAACCAGTTATACCAAACCGCGTGTGCTTTGTTAACACATCCGTACAGGGTTTCATAAGCAGTTGACACACTCGCCTGAAAATTGCATCCATGCTTGTAAATTGTAGACATATGCATGTAAATATGCATACATGTGTGTATGTTTGTTGCATAGTTGTTAAAACGGTAAATTCAAAATAAAAACGGAAAACGTCGTTTTATTAAAAAAATAAAAAACGGAAAAAACGAGAAAAAACGGAAAAGGAAATAATTTGACTGTGCTACATCTTTTAGGGCATTTCAAAATTAAACACCATGTTAAATTACACAAATTAGTTTTAATCAGCAAATAACATAACTTTATTAGTAAACACCAAGTAACATTAATCAACAACAATTATTTTCTTTTTCATCAGTTTGGTTTAGTAAGAAATTGAGACGTTAAAAATATTGAAATCTTTTCACATTTAAATTGTATACATAATTACACATAAGTCCATGCTGACATAAGCAATTATAAACTATCAATCAATCAATCAATTTTCGTTTATTCCGAGCACCAGGCTGACAGAACACAGCTTGTTACATTAGTTAGTTGTATATTTATAAATGTGTTCTTTGTAAATGTGTTCTTTGTAAATATGGAGTGTACTTAATTAAAAATTGTACTTACACTTCTGACTTATATAAGAACTTAATATGAAGTAATATCAATCAGTTTATCAGTCAATCAGAGATTACTGTGTACAAAGACAACATTTCGCATTTTGGATACCTTAGAAATTCAAATAACTTTTATAAATTTTATTTCCTGTACTGTGCTGTTTATTTCTCAACTGATGACACTCAATAGTGACTTAAATCAGATGACTCGTTGAAAGGACAGAGACAACGTAAGGGATATCGGACAAAAATAAAATTAAACAAATAATAACAGACAGTAAATAAATAAATAAAGTTACATAAAAAATAAAAAAACGGGGGAAAACGTGACGAAAAATAAAAAACGAAAAAACGACGTTTTTTGAAAAAAATTAAAAAACGAATAAAAGGTTTTTTACAACTATGTTTTGTTGTATGTAGTCACGTACCTCTCTGGTTATTTATATAGCTAATTTTGAGAAAGCGCAAAGGTGCTAATGTAAGATGATTCCCATTACTTGGGCGCTGAAGAAATGCAATATTTACCACCAGTGCTGATTCTGCTGAACCAAGGAGCTAATATACGGCTAGACTATTGTTTGACTTTAGAAAGGCACGCCATTAGTTGCAATGAGTAGGCAACTTTAATACGAAAGTTGTTGCATATTTCAGACATTGGTCAACAAAACAGATACCAGAAATCATGTAAATTATCGGTTTACAAATTCTACGATCAATCACAAAAATCCGAGAAAGAAATCGGTTGAGTAGCCTACTAGGCCTACGCTGTGAATAAGCTTATGCTTGCACTTCTCCATCGACTGCAATAAATTTGATTTGAAAGAAAGAGATATTAATGTCTCTTTCTTTCAATTAAAAGGTAAAATTGTGTGCCAATATGTCGAAGATCGAAAGATCAAAATCAACAGAAGTTTGCTGATGACAATAAAATGAAAATATTGACCACAGAAAATGGAAATAGGCCTAATGGTCTGCGAAAGTCGTGATGATTGGAAAGGGTCTTAAGTTGAGCACAGCCTTATTGCCACTCCCTCATTACATACTAGCCCAGTGGCGTAACGAAGGGGGCAGAGGGCAGCTCAAGATCAAATTCTGTTTCCTTCGACACGTTCCTCCTTATTAACTGGTGGGTCAAGTGCCTCTTTTCATTATATTTAGACCAATATCTATTATCTGGGTCTCTCCCACTGGGAGTTAATTATAAAGTTAATGATAATTGTTAGCAGCTCGATTTTCCAACTTCATTGTAAAAACTATCTATAAATACAGCTGTATTGTGTAGCATTGAGACAACAGTAACAAGAACCTTTTGTGAAAATATAAAGGAAGTCAAATGCGTAATATAGTGAAAACTGATCAAAGTTAAATAATAATGCTTGAGGTTTTCAAGATGTTCAACTTCACGCGATCTTCTTATTCTGACAGTTTTCTAATCTGGCGGAGACTCTGTTCGGGGAAAACTTTATATCGTGACATCGACCTATAATATTGATCCTTTATGCATGTGATCACTGATAGATGTCTAAAATTAGCGTTTCGAAAATGAAAACGTCTGGTTTAACGCAGATGGGGAAATTCTGTCTTGCGACCTCTGATACCGATAGAGAAACAAATATAATTAACGTGTCTACAAAAGTAATAGAGCGAACTTACGGATATAAATATCAATCATTTCGTTAAATATCAGTCATTTCGTGTAGTAACCGTTGATAATTGCAGTATCAAGATATTCTATCGGAAACGTTCTAAGCTAATAGGCCTACTACGGTTCACTGAAGGTAGCGCTCCAACAAAATGGCCGAAGCAGCCACTGCAAGTGTTATACAACAGCTAGAAGATCTAACAGAATGCAGTATTCATCGAGGTACGTACGAGAATCCAAGGCAATTGCCGTGTTTGCATTCTTTCTGTCTACAATGTTTGGTAAATTATACGAAAGATAAACCTCTGGCTAACAACATTACTTGCCCGTTGTGCAGAAGAGAGATAACAATTCCAGCTGATGGAATACAAGGATTTCCAAGAAGTTTCTTCATTGACAAAGTTATCGAAATTAAAAGACTAACTGGACCAGCGCAGAAAGATACCTTGTGTGATTTATGTAAAGAGGATGAAGAAGTGCAATCAGGTCCTGTTCCAGTGGCTTCGATGTTTTGTGCTGAATGTCGAAAGAATCTTTGTGACCGTTGCGCAAAGGAACATCGAAGGCACAACAAATCACACAGTGTCCTTGAAATGGGCAATGGGGATATAAATGACGAATTGGTTAAGAAGCTAGAGGTCAGTTTCTGCAGTGACCATTCCAGCAAAGCAGTGGAAATGTTTTGTCTTGACTGCCAAGCCGTGATATGCATGATATGCTTTGCTGAAAAACACAAGTTGCACAATTGTTTCGATATTAACAATTCAGCTAAGGATTTTCGAAAACAGATGGAACGTGAAATCGAAACAATTTCAGTTTGTATATCTGAGGGTCAAAAAACTAAAGAAATGATTGATAAAAAGAAAGATGACTTTCTCCAACAAATTCAAAGTATCGAAAAGAGAATTTTGGAAAGAAGGGAAGAGCTGAGAAGAATTATCGACAGAGATAGTGCTATGCTTTTGGATGAGTTAAAGTTAATAAAATCAAGTCACCTGAAGGACATGCAGATTAGGGTCGAAGAAATTCAAAGACACTTGACCATAATTGAGAGTCTGAAAGCATATGGGAAAGAAATCGTTACAGTTGGTTCAGCCAGTGACGTCTGCCGTTCAGTTAACCAGTTTCACACGAGGACCAAGGAAGTGCAGGCAACTGTAGATGAAGCGCCTTTCTGTGAAGTGGTTTGCAGAAGCGTTTCTTTTCAATCAACGGAATTTCAGGAAAGCTTGGATAGAAATAGTTTGGGGAGATTAGAAGGTGAGATTCTCAATTTTGTACAGTGCTCCTTTGTTCTATTTCTTCTGTTCTAACGTTCGATAAATTAGAATGATGGTTGTTTTAAGTTGAGGTAATAGCTCTTATGAAGCAGCGATCTATGGTGGCGCTATAGCTATGCTTACTGATTGATTTTTTCGATGCAAACTTGTAGAGACAAATGTAATGTAACTCTCCGATTATTTCTCATCACTACACTGAAGCCACATCTTGGAGACCAGCTTATTCACCGCCGCTTAAGATCCAAGACGTGAACAGTTAGCATTAATATTATACAGGATATTAAGAAGTCTCTCTCTCTTGTGGCGAACTTGTGCCCACAGAAAGCGGCCTCCGGTGGGATTTTGTATTTTGGAGCGTGAGCAGTCTATGTTTTCGGACAGTAGCAGGGACTGGTATCATAGCCGTTCTGTTCACCATGAGGTTTTTTATGTGGTCCGAATATGGAATCTGATGGATCTTCATGAAGCATCACTCGTACCACGTCTCAAGTCTCCTGCTTCCTGGGTCTCTATAGTCGGCCACATCTCGCAACTGTGAAGGAGTAGGGCCTACTCTCAGCACGGACAAGGTTTAAAGAACAAAGCAGTCAGCTGTGAGCAGTAACTTTTACTGGTTTCAACATTTTTCTAAATTGTAACACTAACAGTAGCATATTGTCATAATTGTCTGCTATAAGAGCCGAAGATTAAGAGGGCTAAGAAACAAGTAATAATAATAATAATAATAATAATAATAACCTAATCTTCGTTTAATTTCAAACTGACGCAATGCAGGCTGATTACAAATCAGTATGAACGGATGATCACTAGTAATTAGAGGAGTCGAATTTAACTGTATACGGCAGCCATGCAAGGCGCCCTTCACTTCCTACATCTCATTTTTACGAACGCGCCATATCGTGAATGATAGGTGGAGTGGACCTTTGGGAGGGTTCGGGAAGCGATCCCGCTACCTACTGCTCTTCACGCCACTGATGTTACCACTACACTATGGAACCCCCCCTCCAAGTAAAGGCTACTGCTCACAGCTGACTGCTTTGTGCTTTAAATATGCCTTTTCACATAGGTCTACAGAAATCGTTTGCAAATTATATTATGTTTCATTACTTATTATTGAGCAAAAAACCATTGAATGAAATATGGAACCCGTATCATATTTGCAATTGTATTAAATTAGTACACACTCTTACACGTTACTATGATATGAACGATTAAAAGTCAACTAGAAAATTAAATAAGGTGCAGCCATGAAATCTTTTCCCTGGGCGCTGAAACCCTTTCGTTACGCCATTGACTGCTACTGTTTTTGCTGTTGTTTTTGCCATCGTTGCAGTTAGTCATTGCTCCTGTAATAGGTGTATGCAATGGCAGAACAGAAAATTCCCACAGCCACTTTCCAGGCAGGTGTACAGTAGACAGCTTGCCGATCCAGTATAGAAGATATCTAGAACACCCTTACCTGTGACCGCCTTCCCAGCTATTATCTCCCATTGCTCGAATCTTCTCATGGCGTCGCCCACTATAGGCAGTGGAGACCAGATTTATTTCATGGCGATCTGTGTTCGCCATATCACGCTCTCATCTCAAATGTCTGCGATATTTTTCACCATCGCATCAGTTAGTTGACTGTGAGGCGCCCTTGTAACGGCATGGCTGTGTTACGGCGCCATATAAATTGTCATTATTATTATTATCGCCCTACACATCCTTATTAGAGGGCTACTGTTGGTCGACGACTGCTTATTCTCCAGGGAATCCTTGCCTATAGTTCGCAGCTAACCTCATTGAGCCCTTAACGGGGGCCATTCCACGATCCGCCACCTGTCGACGCGTTGGGTTACAGTACAGCGCTGCAACCTTCCCAGAAGGTGGCACAGCTGTCCTGAGTATTAAGAAGTAGGCCTACTATTGTTTTGTGCATAGTATGATAGTATAACATTTTTCAAATGTCATTTATTCTTGCAGCGAATTATGAGAAACTTCTGTTTAAAGACTTATGCGATTCAGAGAAATCTTTGCGAAAAACGCTCAATGTAAATCCAGGAAAGAAAGATACAAGTCTACAAGGTGACGTCTTCAATAAACACAGTCAATCAAAGGTAGGCCATTTGGCACCGGAAGCGACGATGGAAGAATCGTTACCGCAGTCGAAAAGGTGTAGACAGCTGAAATCTCCAGCACCAGGAGGCGATACCTCAATGGAAGCTGATGCGCAGAGGGGCCTTGCTAAGAGTAGAGTGGATGATGGAAGAGTCTTAGACGAGGAAAAGAGGAAACTCAGCGAGAGTGGCGACTATGTAAGCATCGAAGTGGATAGAGATCGTCATCATTATGTGATGACACATTTTGCGGACGAACTGAAGGAACAACTTCCGTCATTTCATGCATTTGAGGCTAAAGAAGGGAAATACAAAGTGGCTTTTGCGTTGAATTCTAAGAAAAATGGCGGTGAGCTTATTAGAGCTAAATACATGTCGTTGCTGGGTCGTTTCCATTTTGAGATTGTCAGAGTACCAGAGAGCGTTGACGGATCCGCTCTGCGCAGTCTAGTGACAGCATATGACGACAAAGATTCATCATTTGTATTAGATGAAGATAACAAGACATATAAACTGATTGGAAAGAAAATAAATGTTGACAAAATGAAGAAACTAATCGAGGATCACATAAGTGAACAGCTGAAGCCATCGAAAGACACAGAAGGAACATGGAAAGTACAAAACTCTAAAAGGAAAGGAAAGAAAACGGCTTCTACTTTATCTTTCTATATGGACCATGGAAAACTAAATCGAAGTGAATCATCTCAATCATCAGCGACTAAGAACCGCTCCCTTCAAGTGAGTCTTTTCGACAAGACAAAAGCACTCGCAACAGAAGCTACTGTGTGTGCTGTAGATAGCAAAATGCAAGGTTTTGGAGATGTTGAAGCAGCTGTTGAGTTTGAAAGGGATAGGAAGTATAAAGATGAATGCCGTAGTATTGTAAATGAGCATCATAACAGTATACCAGTTGGTAAGGTAGTGCACACAACAACGACCAGTGTCTTCCAACTGAAAACGAAAATCAAGTACATTGTGCATGTTGTTCTGGAAGATAAATGTGCTCCTGCAGCGTCGGTTGTTGGGATGAGGGATGTCATCTATCGCTGCCTCCACCACGCTGAGAAGACGCTGCAGACAAAATCCATCACTTTTCCACATCTCGGTGGCTCAGGTAACTGACATAACCCTATACTGTTTTCGGTGTCCATTGTGTTTTATTTAAACAAATTATAACAAATGTAGACGTGAAACAGCCGTATTACCCCTACCCCGCTCATTTCTCAAATAAATTTGTCGGCCGAGATCACAAACGCTGCCCGTTTGAATAGGTGCCATGCTATTTAAGGTCCACATGTACGGATGGTGATGTTTTCTGTCATTTTGTTCTAGACTATTGTGACATCGGTTCGTTTGCTCGTGGGTCCGTTGAAGCGCTTCAGTTGTTATCATCTACGAGTCATCTGCAACGCGTCTGCTTCGTCGTTAAAGACTCTAAAACCCTTCAAGAACTAGCAGCAGAATTCGAGTCTTGTGCTGACCATCAGCAGTGATTCAGCACAAGTCGCAATTCACGCCATCTTCCTAGACGAGCTACAAAGGCAACTCGACAAGCCTCTGAGTTTATTTCAATGCACTTAAATTAGTCAGGGTATCAGCTGCAATAATTGTAATTGAAAACTGCGCAAGTAGTAGCAGTACATGCAGTCTTAATCCGGACACTGTTGATTACTAATATTGATAAGTAAGAGAACTTGAGAGATTGTCTAATAGCCCTATATAAATTTCTCATTCTGTTACATTAGTCTGTAGAATTAGGAGAAACAGAAGTGCAGTGGTTCTAGCACAGACTACACGTCTTCTGAACGATTTGGAACGCAGTCCTTTGGTGGATAGAAAAATATCGCGTCTTCTTTACATACCAAATGCATTGCAGTTCATTATATCTATGAAGAAAAATCGACGATTGTCTATTTTAAGACCGAAAATTGTTTGTTGAATGTAAAACATCACATTAATATCCATATTTAATATCTATATTTAAAAACTGAAGTAGTGACACCCGATGGTTAGACAGTAGGCCTACAACGGATGTACAACATTAGTTCGAATTTCCATCACTATTAATTAAGTCATTAAATTATTATTTGATTTTCTGATTGGGATCTTGCGTGGTTAGTTCATTAATTGGCTGGTAGTAACTTAAGAAATCTCCTGTTGAATGAGTAGTACATTGTTCTTTTGCACCCCTTCCTCTTCCTGCTCCTTCTTTGTCCCTTTCCACCCTGAGAAGACTTCATTCAGCATATATTAAGCACCTTCATTCTGTTTAATTTCTGATAATGCCAGATCAACCTACTCTGTGTATGTCATCATCAGCTCCAATAGACCATGAAACTGTTGCCATGTGCTGGGCTGTTGCTGTGGCACTTGGTAGCTGACTGATTAGTGCACTTGCCTTGTAACACAAAGAGTACAGGTTCAAGCCTCTGTTGAGATGGTTACCATGTAGAGGGACCTTGAGCAGGTCCTTCACTCACAATTGTTCAGTGCCATCGATTAATGCCTGGTCATTAGATAGTGATGCTTGATAAATGCTTAATTTGAATAAACAAAACATAATGCGGTAACCTGCAGCTGACCATTTGCTTATGCTAAGCTGACACCCTCACAGGGCGCCTTAAACTAGTGAGTAGTGACATATGATGAGTTTATCAGCGTCTCAACACCCTTCTCCTGTCTCAGTGTTAGGTTGTGGCCTCATTGACTGTTGTAATTAGTGCTGATTGGAGCAACTGGATGAAACAACTTGATAACTTTGACGACTGGAGGAAACTTCTGGTGCGACCTTTGCACTGAACGAAGCATTGATGTGAATCACGATGGCAATGCTATTCGTCTTAGTGGAAACTTTGAGGCTATAAAAGAAGTGACAAGAGCCCACGACAGGAAACTAAACCGGCATTGGAAAAGATGAGTGAAAGAATCATGATCTATGAACACTGCTGGTGGCACAACTGGTTTGGAGGAGAAATTTGAACAAATGAAAATTGCTGGCCCTGAAGGAACAGAGAAGAGAGAAGACACAAGGCAAAAAATAAAAAGAAATCTTAAAAGTACAACCAGCTAGAGCCGAGTCAACGAGAGAAGCCAAATAATGTCTGTGGAAATGATGGCTTTGGCAGTGACAACAGTCATCTTCGCGACTCAAGCAGCAGTCTAATACAGATGCAGGTGAATCAGAATCAATCAACAGAATCCCAGGTCTTGGATGATAAGTCAGTACCATCAAAAGAGAAGATGAGAAAGAAGGCAGTACAACCAACAACCTTCTGCATATAAACCAGAAAAGAGCAGCATGGGCACATTTGGATTCAGGTCAAGAAGAACCACAAAGTCATCAAAAAGAAATGATAGCTTCCACTCATTGGCGTAGCAAGGTTTTGGGAGGCTCTTGTGCTGATCTTTTGTGATGGGCCCTCCACCTTGAACCCCTTTCGACTTCAAACAAAAAACGTTGTGCTAAAAGCGCTGTAGCATACAGCATAAATAAGGTTGGATAATTAAATTGGACAACTCACAATTTATGTGTCAAGTCTACGGCATTTAAGGTATCCCGTGCACGGTCCGTGCTATAGCCCGAGATTTTAGATCTCTTAAATAAGCAACCTTCGGGATGCGAACCGCAATCCGCACGCTTTCTTGCACAGAGGAGCATGAGACGCTTTTACAGATGTAGCTAACTGGGCTTGGTTAAGTTGATTGATTACATTATGAAAGGAAATGGATGGGCTGTTGAATTGCTCTGCGCAACGCGGCACGTGACGACATAAGCGACTGGCTGCGACAGCCGCAATGCGGTCAGACCGTCAGAGGGACCTCTGACGGTCTGACCGCCGGGGGCCCTTGTGACGCCGGGTCCCTTGTGCTTTGCACAACCTGCACAACCCATTGCTACGCCACTGCTTCCACTGATTCGGAATTAAGTAATGAAAGGTACACAACAAATTCATAAATTCTCATGCCAAACACAATAATGCATTCATCCACTTCTAAGTCAAGAACAATCTGCTGTCAAACCTGGACAAATGTCGCAACCCACATACACACCCTCGGACCGTGGACAAAGTAGCGACTTACTAAGCTTTGATATTCGATTCAAAAACGAATCAATCGATGCGAATCGAAAATGACGTCATGATTAGAAAAATTATTAGCCCTTGAGGTTGTAAACTTATTGTTTTAATTGTTGGCTACGCATGGATGGGTTGTTGAATTGCTATGCGCAACGCGGCACATGACGACATTAAAGCATAAGCGACTGGCTGCGACAGCCGCAATGCAGCATCCAAATGAAATGACCAACCAGCCGACATGTAGCGGGCGCAGGTTAAAAATGCAATTATATAAAATTTCTTCGCCTGACAAGGCCTCAGTGATGTAGCGTCTGCGTTCTGCAAGTTGCTGTAAAAGTTCAAATATGGATATATTATCATAAGTTTACTTGTGTGCACCCGTAATTGGTTGATTCTCTCATACTCTTGGTAGTTCGAAGTTGGCGTCGTGAATTAGTAGGCCTAAACATGTGAATTAGGCATTAATAGATATACGATGACATTAACTTATATTTGATAAATTTTATCAAATATAAGTTAATGATAAAGTTAAAGTTAATGATATATAATTGTAAGCATCTCGATTTTCTAACTTCCTTTGTAAAACTCTTTCATGTGACAATAATTTAGCCTATGACATGAACCTCTTGGGGGTATACTTCAAAGTAAATAAAGTGCACGCTGTAAAGACTGATCGAAGTTATATATAATAATGCTTACGTTTTTTAGATGTTCACATGGATCTTCTTTTCTGACACACTCCATTTCTAAATGGTACAGTTGGGAATTCCGCTACTTGTCGTTGTACAATGCATTGCATGCTGAGAATTCTTTTTTTGTTTGGTATGTTTGCTTGTCTTGAATGAATAACTTCGGACTTCTTATAATGAACACAAAACTTGCGTTCAAAAAATTAACATGTATAGCATAAGACGATGAACTGGAAAGTATATGATTGTCTAATGACTATTTGTATTAGGTGACCCTGTTAGCGGAACCTTTGGTTCTTTTGGGTTTACCCATTGTCACTGAATGTACAAGACTGTCTACCTTTATGTTTGAACTGTTATGGTGAACAATAAAAGTATATTGATTGAATGCATCGTCTAATATTATATGTGTACGCATTGCTGCGACATCGCACAAAACATCCAGAGTTTCTCAACCAAGAAGAGAGGAAGAATCAGAGAAGCAGTCCCTTAAGCTAGCCCCGAGAGCCAGCCATGGGTTTGTATTAAGTGTTAGACTTAATTTTTCTTAGCCTCTGCATTTGATGGCGGATGGCCAGTCCTGTCCCTTGACACGCAATCGACCTGGTCTTAAATCCTTCAGTAAAATAAGAAATCGAATGCTTGAGTCGCCTCTATACTCTTCTTGTAATGCAATTCTTAACAGTCTTTTCAGTTTTCCTCCATTTAATAATACTGGCTTCCTTAGCTTAATTGTGGCACTTTACTTAGGATTGCTCAAGACTCTTTGAAAGGTCGGTATGATCTGTATTAAAGAGTCGTAGATATTAGATAAGCAAACGTAGGTGCCTTTTAAGAAGTCAGTAGGCGTTCTTTGTTTCCATTAATTGGTTATGGCTTAATCCTGATACCAGTTAATACTAAATAAATAGCAATACATTAACTTATCAGCAGTTGATTGATTGGTCAAATCCCCATAGGCCTATACAATCTCAGAGAAGTTAGTACTAGTTCGTATCAGGTAGCCGTGCAGTACAGTGATTTCCATTAAATTGGCTCTGTCTCTATTAATAATAGTCGTAACCTAATCTGATACCACTTGAAGGTTAAAATTAAAAACTGCCACTGTTAAAATTTACTAGTAGTTGAGGCTAATCCACAAAGAATCTCAGTGAATCCGGAGCTATACCTGTTATCAGGAATCCATGCAGTAGAGCTACTAATGAGTCTGTCTCCATCTACTCGCTCTCGAATTCTAGCTAGTAACCTCTCTTCCACCTTTGCTTTTCTCAAAACCTTTTTCTTCTCTTGTGGCCTTGCGCACTGGGAGCGCCTCTGAATGGTTCACCCTATGAGGCGCTTTATAAATGTTTGAATACAATACAATACAATAATGAGTAATTGAGAAACGGGGAATAACACAATCATTCAGTAGTTTACCATAAATCAGAGGTTTTCAAACTGTGGTCCGCGGATCAAGAGACAAGAGGGGGTCCGCGAAGGATATGGCGGAGTTCCGCGAGAGCGTTCAGAAAATATTGTTGGAATAGTCTGGCTGTTATTTTGCTTAAATTTTAAGTGATAAATTTTGCTTCCTAAATAGGCCTACATGCCAACAAAAAGTAAATGGCTCCCTGGTCCAAAATGTTTGGGAAGAACTGCCTGATATGAACGCTGCTATCAGGCACCATGCTAACATAGTTAATACGCATTGGTTGTCAATGAGTAGTTATTTTGATGCATGCAATTCGTTTTCCAGTAAAATATCTACTTCTGGCCACAGCCATTCTCTCAATTAAAATACAATAACATAGGCGCACAGAACATCATAGGTGTATTATTAAATCATGTTAAATGATGCTATTATATATTTTGCTTTATATCCAATTGAACGAGAAAAAAACAGAAAAGTTATTTATTTCAATAACGTACATGTTAATAAATGAAACATTTAATGGGAACCAAAATCGGTGGATGATTTTGAGTGGGACCAATTTCTATCGCAGATAGGGGAGATTATATTTCAATGAACAGAGACTTTGTTTCGAAACAGAGTCTACGGGGAGACATTATTCTTCTGGTCTGGAGGAGAGCCTGTTTGGGGGAAATTTTATATCGTTACACCGCTGATAGAGAAACTACTAGAAGATAATTTACGTGTCTACACAAGTAACAGAGAGAAATTACCAATATAAAAATCAGTCATTTCGTATAGAAACCGTTGATATGCAATGACATAAGCGCACAGAACATCATAGTTGTATTATTAAATCATGTTAATTGATGCTGCAAAGCATTTTGCTTTATATACGATTAAACGAAAAAACAGAAGTTGTTTATTTCATTAACGGAATTTAATATTGTGACATCGGCCTATATATTGATCCTATATGCGTGTGGTTAATGTCTAAACTTAGCGTTTCGAAAGTGCAAACGCCTGGTTTGACGCATATGGGGAAATTCTGCCTTGCGGCCTCTGATTCTGATAGAGAAAGAAGATAATAAACGTGTCGATAAAAGTTATAGAGAGAAATTACGGATATAAATAACAGTTATTTTGTATATAAACACTTGGTAAATACTGTGTTAAGACATTCCATCAAACAACGTGCAAGTCTTCACTAACTCGACGGTTCATCTAAGGTAGAGCTACAACAAAAATGGCCGAAGCAGCCACAGCAAATGTTCTACAACAGCTAGACGATCTGACAGAATGCAGCATTCATCGCAGTACGTATGAAAATCCAAGGCAATTGCCGTGTATGCATTCTTTCTGTCTTGAATGCTTGGTAAGTTACACGAAAGATAAACCTTTGGGTACAAACATTACCTGCCCTTTGTGCAGAAGAGAGGTACCAGTTCCAGCTGATGGAATTAAGGGATTTCCAAGAAATTTCTTGATTGAGAAAATTATCGAAATTAAGAGACTTACAAGTCCATTGCAGAAAGATACTTTGTGTGACATGTGTCAAGAGGACGAAGAAGTGCAATCAGATTCTGTTCCAGTGGCTTCGATGTTTTGTGCTGAATGCCGAAAGAATCTTTGTGACCGCTGCACAAAAGAACATCGAAAGCACAACAAATCCCACAGTGTTCTTAAAATGGGCAGTGGGGAAATAAATGAGCAATTGGCTAAGAAGCTAGAGGTGAGTTTCTGCAGTGACCATTCCGGAAAAGCAGTTGAAATGTTTTGTTTTGACTGCCAGGCCGTGATATGCGTGATGTGTTTTGCTGAAGAGCACGAGTTGCACAAATGTTCAGAAATTAATAAATCGGCTAAGGACTTTCGAAAACAGATGGAACGTGAAATCGAAACAATTTCAGTCTGCTTATCTGAGGGTCAAAAATTTAAAGAAATGATTGACAAAAACAAAGATGACTTTCTGCAACAAATTCAAACAGTCGAATTGAAAATTTTTGAAAGGAGCGAAGAGCTGAGAAGCAGATTTGGGGATGTACATTACATCGATAGAGATAGTAATCTACTTTTGAATGAGTTAAAAATCATAAAATCAAGTCACCTGAAGGACATGCATGTTAAAGACGACGAAATTCAAAGACACTTGACCATAATTGCGAGTTTGAAAGCATATGGAAAAGAAATCGTTACAGTTGGTTCAGCAAGTGACATCTGTCGTTCAGTTAACCAGTTTGAGACGAGGACCAAGGAAGTGCAAGCAACTATAGAGGAGGCGCCATTCTGTGAAGTGGTTTGCAGAAGCGTCTCTTTTCAATCGACGGAATTTCATGAAAGCTTGGACAGAAATATTTTTGGAAAATTAGAAGGTGAGATTCAAAGTTTTTCAGTGCACTTTCGTTCTGTTTCTTTTATTACAACTTCTAAAAAAATTAGAATGACCCATATGTTTTCTATTAAAGATGGTTGCTTTAAGTTGTGATAATAGTTCTTATAACGCAGCTATTTATCTTAGCGCTATAGCATTCAATTTGCTATGCATAATGATTGATTTTTCGGATGCAACCCTGTAGAAGTAAATGTTATGTAGGCTACGCCTACATGTAGGAAATTTCTCATCGCCCCACTAGAGCCACGTCAGGGAGACCAGCTTACTCACCGGCGCTAAACATCCAAGAGGTTAACAGTTAGCATTATATAAGATATAAAAAAGTCTCTCTCTCGTGGCGAACTTGCGTCTCCGGTGGACCCTCGTATCCTGAAGAAGTGCGGTCTGTGTTGTCGGACAGAAGCAGAGACTGGTCCTATAGGTGTTCTCTTTATCACGAGGTTTTCACGTGGTCCGAGAATAGTATCTGATTGATCGTCATAAAGCATCACATGCAGAAAGTGTAAAGTTTCCTGTTTCCTGGGTCTCCATAGTCGACAACATCTCACAACTGCAAGGGAGTACTGGCATAACGGTTTGCAGTACAGCTTTAGATGCTTTATCCAGGGAGACCATGCAGGATTAGCGATAACAATTCAACACTTAGTCTCCTGCTCGCTTAAACCAGAGGACACTAGCTGGCTGCCGAGGTAAGGGCGTCAGCAACATTCAACTTGCAGCTGTTGAGAGTAACTGGTCAGATGGGCAATCCAAAGATATCTGGATATTGGTTGATTACCAAACCAAAATCTTCCCGGTCCATAAGTTCCAGAGACTGGAGTCATATTTCCGCCAGTAGTGAAAATCGTCTATCTATTCTAGATCTGTAGGCTACTCAGATAGTTGCCCCTACCATGCAACAAGCGTCCATTCCAGATTTGACCTATAGACCGTGGGCTACATAAATCCGTCTATTTGTCCCGCCAAGAGATTTTGCGCCACTGGTTCACCCTGTCGTACCCCATTGTGAACTGTAAACTAGTCAGATGATCTCCTTTTATTCGCAAACAACCAAAGTTGTCAGCAAACATGGAGCTAATGATCCTGGCTGAGAGGCCCAGCTACGAATTTAGCAACAGAGTGCCTTCCTATATATTCAGCAAATTGAGTACAGGTTTCAGACTCACATAAATGATCCAAAGTGGTTGTTGGTGCTCGTTCCGGCACCCGATTGAGGAGCATAAGATGAAAATCATATAGGTCGGTTTCCTGGCTGCAGTAAATCAGTTTTTTTGTTCTTTTTATGCTTCAGGAGCAGCCATTCACAGACCCTCAAACAATACACGCGAAGACCTTCCTTGGGAGAAGGGTGGATGCACGATAGTTTTTACATCCCTTTGCTGTCCTTGCCTTTGTAGAGCTGAAGAATTATCATCATCCTTCTCTAGTTCCTTCGACTTAATTCTGTTTGCCAATCCATATGTGTCGCCTGTGTGAGCCAGCCACTTAACTTAAGCTCATGTATAACCTTACTTCTAGACAGTGTCAAATGCCTGCCAGAACACAAATTGTTGCGAGATACCTGCTTCAACTGCGCCCCAACCAACTCAGCTATTATTAGTACACTGGCGGTGGGAAGATTAGACGACGAGGGAGTGGAATGGCCACCTGCCCTCATATGCCGAGGCAAAGAAAATGAAGTCCACAGCAGC
This sequence comes from Aporrectodea caliginosa, assembly GCA_020284085.1. Classification (NCBI taxonomy): domain Eukaryota; kingdom Metazoa; phylum Annelida; class Clitellata; order Crassiclitellata; family Lumbricidae; genus Aporrectodea; species Aporrectodea caliginosa. Next base: position 816,193 of record JACEVL010001042.1, read on the forward strand.
TCATATGCCTATAGCTGCCTCTCGGTGTTAGCTTAAAGAGCTTCTTCTTCTTCTTTTGTTCTTGTTCTTCTAACTCTTTTTGTTGCTGTTGTTCTTTGTCTTCTTCTTTTATTGTTGTTGTTGTTGTTCTTCTTCTTCTTATTATTATTATTATTCTCCTTCTTCTTCTTCTTCTTCTTCTTCTTCTTCTTCTTCTTCTTTTTCTTTTTCTTCTTCTTCTTCTTCTTCTTCTTCTTCTTCTTCTTCTTTTCTTCGCCTTCTTCTTCTTCTTCTTCTTCTTCTTCTTCTTCTTCTTCTTCTTCTTCTTCGCCTTCTTCTTCGCCTTCTTCTTCTTCGCCTTCTTCTTCTTTGCCTTCTTCTTCTTTGCCTTCTTTGCCTTCTTCTTCTTCTTTGCCTTCTTCTTCTTCTTCTTTGCCTTCTTCTTCTTCTTCTTCTTCTTCTTTGCCTTCTTCTTTGCCTTCTTCTTTGCTTCTTCTTCTTTGCCTTCTTCTTTGCCTTCTTCTTTGCCTTCTTCTTTGCCTTCTTCTTTGCCTTCTTCTTTGCCTTCTTCTTTGCCTTCTTCTTTGCCTTCTTCTTTGCCTTCTTCTTTGCCTTCTTCTTTGCCTTCTTCTTTGCCTTCTTCTTTGCCTTCTTCTTTGCCTTCTTCTTTGCCTTCTTCTTTGCCTTCTTTGCCTTTTTTGCCTTCTTTGCCTTCTTTGCCTTCTTTGCCTTCTTCTTCTTCTTCTAAAATACCACTACCAAAGACTGCGCTGCATGGATTTTGAAATTAATTTTTATCCTTCCGAGCGCAACAAGGGGCCACTTTTAGGAGTTAGGCAGTGTATAACCTGGCGATTTGCAGAAGGCATCTTCCACATCCGCATAGGCTTCATTGGTCGGTCCATAGTCCACTATGAATGCTAGAGAGGCATAGCGATTTCGGAAGAGATCGACTAATAACCTATAATTAGATTGGTGCCAGGTAGTCAGCGCACTAAAGACGAGAGCCATCCACGGTTGTCGGATGTTACCGTCTTGTGGCCAGACCAAAGTACACGGTATAACCGGATGGAAGTTTCTCCGACGTCTTACTTCTTGAAGGCCCACGATAGCTACCTTCATAACCTGAAACTTATCCATTCATATTCTTGCCTTACCTATTTCTAGGCATGTGCGAACATGAAGTGTCCCTATGTACACCCTCAGCTTCCCTCTGATGTCAAATCCTTTTCACCTTTTATCGCTCATTTTGAGGTTTGCAGGAATTTAAGTGGACCCGAGGGTCCTTGCCGTCCCCCTTTTCGGGCTCGATTGCCTGCCTGGCGAGCAGATTCCTTACCGCTGTTATCTACAATCTATATGAGTGACGACATCATTATGGATTGGTTTTGGTGCGCCATCGGCTGATACTTTGTGCATTATACACCGGCGCTATGTAAGTCACTAGTTAATAATAGTAATTAGTATTGTTGCTGTTGATGATGATTTTAGTATCTCACTGTGATTGTTACTCTGTCAGAATTACAGAGGCTAACGTTTGGAACAGTATATCCATATCTACTCGTCAATTACCTGGTCTGCATATCTTTAACAATAAACTACGCCTTTATCTGATTCAACAAATTACTTGAATGCTTATTTTCTTTTTCATTGGGTGTGTTAGTTAAGTTTTAGTTAAGTTATGTTAGTAATCTTCTATAAATTAAGCCATTTCCTGATTAACAAATTATTCCTGCATGTATATCAACTGGCTGTAATGCATTATTGTGACATTCTATTGTTCACAAATACTATAGGTGGCCCTGTTCGCGTAATCCTCCATCCATTCTGGGTCTCCGCCTTGGTAACCACTATTAAGTTAAATTACTACGTTTACTGCCACAATTATACTATGTTGGTTCAGAAAATAAACTGAATTGAATTGTGTTACTATCACTGTTAAGGTCTACTGTTAATAGTTTAATGTTGTCTTTAGTAGTTCTACTGTTTGTTGTTGTTGTTGTTGTTGTTGTTGTTGTTGTTGCCATCCTTACAGTTTGTCGTAGCTCCTGTTATTGGTGCATGTAATGGCATTGAAATTGGAATGACAGAATTAAAAATTCTCACAGCCACTTGACAGACAGGCGGCTGTCAGGCGCTCAGCAGACAGTTGGCCGATACAGTACAGAAGACATATAGAATGCCCTAATCTGTGACCATCTTCTCATATCTTATCTCCCATAGCTCAATCTTCTCCCGGAGTCGCGCACTAGAGTAGCGGGACCAAACTTATTTCATGGCGACCAGTGTTCGCCATTATATCACGCTCTCATCTTCAAATGTCTGCGATAGTTTTCACCTTCGACCAACATGTATGCATCCTGACGAAAGCCCTATTGTTGGTCGGCGACTATACTTATCCTGCCGCTAACCTCGTTGAGCCCTTAATGCTAGGGTTTTCAAACGGTGGTACGCGAAAACATTCGAAAAAGAATTCAATTTTCTATGAGTTTATGCCCATCTTTCTTTGATTAGCCATTCTATGAGACTATGATATTTTAATGTTGAAACCACAGTGCTTGTCGAAACAAGCCCACAGCTCACATTAACACATTCAAATTTTTATTTTATTTTTCATTTTTGTGATATGATTAAATTCTTAAAATTATATATTAATTTTTAAATTTGTCTACCTACGACTCTAATAACCATCCAAGACCCTGCAAGAGAACTTGCGATGTTACCCCCATAATTAATTACGCGGGGCCTTCGCGCTCGCCTGTTCTTTTTAATCTGGCCTTTGGTGGTGGTACGCCAACATTCGATTTTTGACCTGGTGGTTAAAAAAAATAAAGTTTGAAAACCGGTGCCTTAATGGAGATCATTCTACTATACGCCACGTGTTGACGCTTTTGGTTACAGTACAGCGCTACAACCTTTCCAGAAGGTAGCCCTGTTATTATACTGAGTATTAAGAAGTAATATTGTTTTATGCGTTGTATAATATTTTCCACGTGTCATTTATTCTTGCAGTGAACTGTGAAAAACTTCTGTTTAGAGACTTAAGCGATCCAGAGAAATCTTTGCGAAAAGCTCTCAATATAAGTCCTTTAAAGAAAGATATAAGCTCAGACGTTGTCTCTGCCTCAGAAAATAAATCAGCTTCAATAGAAGCCAAGGGATTAAGTCACCAGGTGCAGCTACTTCCGGTAGTTATCCACTGCAGCAACCAGCCAAACAAAGACAAAATATAAGCGACAAAAGACTTTCAACAAAAACAACACATGTCATACCAATTGACAAGGATGTATATGATTATCTCTCCCTGAATTATCATGAGGAGCTTAAAGCACTGTGCAGTTCAATAGAGGAGTGTGAAACCAACAGCAGTTTTGCAATTAAAATTGAATTGAATACAAATGAGGATGTAGAAACAATTACGACTGATATTTCTGCTCTAACAAGCCGCTTTGTAGTGAGAGAACATAAAGTACCAGAAGAGATTAATTTTCTCAAATTCCAAGATGAAGTAAAGGCTACAAGAAAACAGAATGATGCTATGGTGTTTTTTGATAGCGAGCAGAAGACAGTCAAAGTTATTGGATCACCTAAGGAGGGAGGTGACATTATGCAGTGGATTTTGACATTGTCTGAAAGTCAACGTTTTGATGTCAAAGATGAGGTTGTAACCAAGAATGCCATAGAAACAGGTAATGAGCAAACATACAAGCATCATGACAAAAGAGGCGCAACCACAGAGGAAACTAAAAGAGATGAAAAGAAAACACTAATTTATGACACCAAGTCCGAATATTCAGACAAAAAAGTTACAACCAAAGAAGAAGCTAACGGTCATGATAAGAATACACTAATTGATAACACCAAGTCAGAATATCAAGACAAGCAAAGCCCAACCGCAGACAACACTATAGGTGATGATGACAAAACGCTAACTGATGACACCACTTCAGAACATCCAGACATAAAAGGTGCCAGTAAACTTACTATAAAGAAAATTAATGCAACGGACACCATGGTGGGACATGACAGCATGAGAGTTATGGGGAAGGAAAGTAATGTTAAGCTTGATATCAGGGAGAAAGGAAAGGCAGATGACAAGGATAAAGAAATGAGCCTGGACATAGCAGCCATAAAATATTCCAAGACAGCAAATAAATCAGAGTGTGATAATGAGAGCCAAGGGATTCAGTCACTAGGTGCAGCTACTACCGGAAGTTATCCACTGCAGCAACCAACAAAACAGAGGAAGTTAATGCACCGTATTTTGATGGATGAAGATGCATATACATACATCCACAGATTCTTACATCGGGAACTTGAAGATCTAAAAGCACTTTGCAACTCCGTACAAGAATTAAGAGATGAGGCCTCAAGATTCAATCTGGGCTATGCGGTTAAATATGAGGTGGAAGATGAAATAGTCAGGAGACGATTTCAAATGCTGATAGATCAAGTAAAGGTTGAAGAATATAATGTACCTGACATGATCAATGCAAGTGACTTAGAAATTGTTTTACATGCTTCAGCTAAATCAGAACGAACAATGATATTTGTTCAGAGAGAGAAGAATTCTCTGAAAATTGTTGGTCGGCCAGATAAAGTAGATGAATTGAACAAATGCATCGAAGAAACAGTTTCGGAGCAGCTACTGTCGCATGAACAGTTGTCAAAAGAAAACATGCACACTTATTACTCTGAACAGCAAAATAAACAACAGTCTGGGAGAAAGTTTTGCCACCATATAGCAATTGATGAAAATCTGTACACATACATTTCAGAACACTGCCACCAAGAACTAGAGAGAGCTTCAAAACGCTGCACTTCAATAGGATCAAGTCAAATAGGATCAACATTCACTATTGACTTTCAGTTGAAGGACACAAGAGATGAAGGCTTTGTTAGAAATATATTTAAAAAATGTATGGATCATTGCAAGAGTGATGAATGTAGGGTACCTAAGGGAATTGCCTTTGCTAATTTAGCTTCTGTTGTAAAGGAAATGAACACTATAAAAGAGGTAATGATATTTCCTCATGAGGACAAACAGTTGCTGAAACTGATTGGACCACAAACTCAAGTTTCAAAAAAAAAGAAGTGGATTGAAACTCTGATTTCCAACACCATACAGTCTGAACAGTTATCCAAGCGAAAACCCCATGTTACAAATCCAAATGTTCACAGATCACCCGTAAGAGACCAACAGAGCAGCGGACAAAGCATATCATTGGTCTCTACCTCACTTCAAAAAGGCAATCCAGTGGATCCTCCAAGAAAACTGAGTGAACGTTTTAAAATTACTTCAACTATTTCTGACACATTAGTGTATGAAAGTAAAAGAGTGAAGAACAGGCTGACAGTTCGAGTCCACTTTGCAAACATAATAAAAGAGAAATCAGATGTCCTCGTAAGTTATGAAGACGAAGGATTGCAGGGCTGCACAGGCTTAACGCTAGCTATGAAGGAAGCAGCTGGACCAGATGTAGAACGAGAACTGGCGGACATAAGTAAAAATCGTGGACCTCTGGAAGTAGGTGAGGTTGTTCACACATCCGCCGGAAAACTGAGACCTTCTGTGAGATATCTGGTTCATGCAGCTAAAGCCCGACCCAGCCAACATCATCCAGAAGACCCAAAAACCTTTGAAATCCTTTACAAGACTTTTTTGAACTGCTTTAAATACACAAATGACAAAATATGCCTGAAATCCATCAGCATTCCTCCAATTGGCTTGCGTAAGTATCTTTTCAACCTAATTCTTAGCAATTTAATAAACATGTTATAAAATATAGCTTCTCTATAACAATTACAATGGCAACAAGATAAAAAATCTAATGCCAATAATAATACAATGCATATAATTTAAGACACTGTGCTGGGGACCAGTGTGAACAATTCTTCTTCAGTAAAATATAAACTTCTCGATAACAGTAACGGTAAAAGAAAACATTTTATGCCGATAATAGGCCTACAGTGCAAATCAGTTAAGCCAAAAATATGCTGGGACTAATGTGAACGATTTGTCTTAATCGAATTTCAAGTTAAACACTTGATCCAAGCCGAGCAAAACTAAATTTCTTCAATTTGACGATAAAGGAACTAAGTTACATTTAAAATGGGTTATGCATTGTTTGTGTATTAACCAACATTTCATATTAAATATTTAGTGTTAAGTGTTCTCACTGTATTAGTAACTTCCATAATGTTGTCCTAATCCATCAATTTTATAGAATTTCATAGATCACTTGCACCTTGTGAATTAATGCAATAATAATGGTTAGGGGTGATGGAGTAATGACCGTACTCTGGCGTGAAGCGCAGAACATCAAACAAGAAGCGGGATCGATACTCGCTACCACCGAAAAGTCGACTCAGCCTTAAACTCACTAGGTGGCGACTAAATGAGCAGTAGGACAGGTGGGCGCCTTCCATGGCTGCCATACAGTTAAATTCGACTCCTGCAAAAATTTGTATCATTTGTTACTAATACAACATGTAATCTTACTGTCAGTTGAAATTAATAAACACGAATATTATTATTATTAACTCTATTAGTAATCACTAATGCTGAATGTTATGTTTTAGGTGAATATGGTGTGCAGCTGGTTTCAGCAGCCTTCTCTCAAGCAGTTGAAGAGTATGACGCAATCGCAGAAGCAACAAGTGGCCTCATTCCTCTACGCAGCATACACTTTGTCAATCATGATCCAACTGTTGTTAAGCAGATGATAACATCAATGAAATCAATAATGGAATAAAACTGACTTAGCTTCAGTCGTCAGATTAGTTGTATCAAGCACTGTTATACTTGAAAAGGAATTTCTGGCCAACAGAAAATGTTTAAACGTATAAAGACAAAGACCCGCATATCACAAGGATAATCTGCATCAAGACTTGGTTTTAATAAAGTTATCTAGATGCCAATTACTCTTGACGCGAATTTTATCGTAATGCGCAAATTAACACTAATATCTTGACACATTGATGTGTGCGGTTAGCACAATCCATTAACTATTTAACTAACGACAGTGATGCTTTCTGGTAAACAAAGCTTACAAAGATGAGTAGTTGTAATTCCTGATTTCACAAGTACTTTTTTTATTGCAACACTTCGTAACTATTTTATATGCGAAATGTGCAAATAGAAACATTATGCAATTTCATTTACATTCTTCAGTTATGCAAAGGTTTTCATAAAAACTTGTACAGCATTGCATTAGACATTTCACTACCAGTGTAGCCTATAAATAGTGTATGCACCATATTTTTTAGTATGTATATCATTTATATTATAATAGTCTCATGATTTACATTCATTAAAAGAACTGGTACAAATGTTTCTGTTATTTAGCTGACATATGTAATTGTGCACCAATTTTGGAACTGAGAACTACTTTCTATTGGTAACTTTACATATACGTTGGAGCGCGTATACTTTACAGCAGTTGCTGCTACAGTTTCTCTGTTGTAAGTGACAGGTTCCATAGATTGCAGAACTTACAATCGCTTTGTGTCACTGTCCACTGTGATAAGCTGTCAACTGTCACAGTGTTGGTTAGAGTGTGGAATGTTTGCATATTGAAAGCAGCATTTGCTAGCAACAGTCGTACATCCACATAAACTTTTACATGGAAGCACAAACAACTTCTTTCTGCAGTGTATCATTAAAGAATTCATAAAATCTGCGCATGGCTTAACAGAACGAGGCAGCAGCTCTACCTCCTCCTATTCTCCCTGCCTCCATCTCTTTCTCCCTGCCTCTGTCTCTCCCTTCATCTATGTCTCAAGTACCGTGAAATGCTCGTTGCGAGGAGGAGCTGTTTTGAGCCGCCACCCCCGCTTGATGGTGTGCTCCGAGTCGATTCTATGCGCACCCTCGGTGTCACCCTCGGGCGCGATCCCGGCGTCATCGGCCATGTGGACGAAATCATAGAGGCCAGCTCTGCCTCCCTGCACGCCCTGCGAGTCCTCCGAGCGCATGGTCTTCCACCAAAGGCGTTACACCTGGTTGCCGAGGCCACCACCGTCTCGAGGTTGCTATACGCGGCTCCAGCATGGTGGGGCCTAGCGTCAGCAGCTGATCGCAACAGACTAGAACGGTTTCTTGCAAGAGCTGCACGCCTGGGTTATCTACCATCTGGAACCGCAACCATCGAAGAGCGAGTCTCGTCAGCCGAAGACCGCCTCCTCTGGTCCATCATCTGGAATGAGATGCACGTCCCACGATGCTTCTTTCCGCCACCTGTGCTGCGACCCTACGCTCTCCGGCCTCGTACACATGACTTTGTACTTGCTCCAAAAGACTCTAAGAACTTTATACCTAGAGTTCTATACAAGCGAATTTTAAGCCACCACGTTGACCCAAATCTTAAAAACTAACATTATTCCCTTTTTCTTTATAGTAGCCTTTGTGTATGTAAGTTGTGAAGCGGTGTGTCTTTCTGCTTGATCAATAAACGAATATATCATCATCATCATCCATTCCATGGAGATGGGAGGCGGATGAAAAAGAAGAACAAGAGAAGGATATTAAAGAGGAGAAGGGAAGTAGAAGGGAAGTAGAGGAAACTCACAGCTACATGGTTGTAGGAAGTTGAACACTCTGAGTGAACTCTGCCCTGCGCTGTCTTTCGCTCTGTGCCAGAGTGACATCTAGTGTCTGCGTTCGCATCATCTGATTCCGATTCTTCCTGCATCTTGAGCGCTCATCTCGTAACCGGGTGTGCAAATTGAAGCCAACACTGAGACAGTTACTGTGTACAAACCGTTAGTAAGTCCTTCATGCACAAGTGCTCAGCGTCTTTTTCTAATACAATGACATTAGTAAGTGAACTATTACTATATTATAATAATAGTAGCAGCAGTAGACCAGTAGTAGTAGTAGTAGTAATAGTAGTAGTAGTAGTAGTAGTAGTAGTAGTAGTAGTAGTAGTAGCAGTAGCAGTAGCAGTAGCAGTAGCAGTGGGAGTGGTAGTGGTAGTGGTAGTCGTGGTGGTGGTGGTGGTGGTGGTTGTAGTAACAACAATAATATATTAATAATAGTTATAGTAATAATAGTAATTATAACTACTAATAATAACCAACATATCCAGATGCTGGTAACTGTCTCCAGACAATTTTTTCCCCTTCTCGAGGATTTTAATTATACCTCAGTTTAAAAAAATAAGAAGAAGAATAGGAGGAGGAGGAAGACGAAGAAGAAGTTGGGGTGACAAAGTAGCAGTGGAAATAATAAGAAAAAAGGCCAGTTCTGCTGAGTTTCCGTTCCTGTCATTGATTTTAAAGTTTATCATATATTTATTTGATTTTAAAGAGAAATGTTCTAACAAATGTTCTGCTGTTATACTTTTAGAGCGACGGTGATTCAGGGCAGAACAGTTTGGCTGAGGAATGAAGGCGCTCTCAAACGGTATACGGACGATTGGTCATAGGACGATTGGTCATAGAACGATTGGTCATAGGATGATAGGTCATATGGACGATTGGTCATAGGGCCTATTGGTCATAGGACTATCGGTCATAGGGCCTACCGGTCATAGGTCATATGGGTCATAGGGCCTTTCGGTCATCTAATCTAATCTAATGTAATCTGAACATTTGTAAAGCGCTTCTCACAGCAGAGCTATTCAGAAGCGCTCTCGGCGTGACAGGCCCGAGAAAAGAGAAATGTCTTTAAGCAGCGAAGAGATGCCAGTGAAATCCCCTCCAGAATCCTGCTACGAGTTGCAGGGGGAAGGTAATTCCATATTGATGGACCCACTACAGCTGGGTTAATGAGGTTCGCGACCGAGGTATGAAAAGATCAAGCCGGTCAGCAGAACGAAGAAGGCGAGAAGAACGTGCAGATAGTGGCTTACACATTAAGTCACAAAGGTACCTAGGAGCCAAGCCCTGCTGGGACTTAGTAACTAGGAGCAGGATCTTGTACTTGATTCTAGCCGAGAGAGGGAGCCAGTGAAGATCATTAGTCATGTATGTGGACTGTGGAGATGTGAGAGTACCGAGGAAGGCGTGCAATAAGTCTGGCTGCAGCGTTTAAGACAGATTGCACAGAGGACAGGCGAACCTTAGGAAGCCCAATTAGTACAGAGTTACAATAATCAATGCGTGAGGAGACAAAGGCATGAACCATGGTTGTAGACACGTTGGAGGACACCGATCTTCTAATGGCTCTAAGTCGCCTCAGTTGGTAGTAACAAGAGCAGGTCAGGAGAGATAGGTGGCCAGTAAATGTCAAAGCGCTATCAAGTGTGACACCCAGGTCACGAACACTGGAGGAAAAGGTAAAGTCTGGGAATAATGAGGCCAACAATTGGAAATCAAGTTTTTGTAACTGTTGTTTGGTACCGAACCAGATCAGTTGAGTCTTTGAGGGATTGAGGTTAAGTCTGTTTGCTGTCATCCAAAAGTGGAGATCTTGCAATAGTGATCCGATCGTTTCTACCAGAGAGATCTGCTGAGAAGGTGAACCATGCACAAGGGCTTGGACATCATCAGCATAGAGATGTCCCTTAGCTTGATGTTTAGCCAGAACTGAGGGAATGTCTGCAGTAAAGAGAATATATAAGAGAGGACCTAAAACCGACCCCTGTGGGACACCTAAGTCAATCCTAACCCAGGGTGTTCTAGTGTTACCCAGGACCACCATCTGAGTACGATCAGTAAGGTAGGATTTGAACCAATGAAAGGGTGTGCCGCATAATCCAAACGAGAGGTGTAGACGCTGCAGAAGGAGCTACACAGACTTGCAGAAGGAGCTACACAGACGCTGCAGAAGGAGCTACACAGACGCTGCAGAAGGAGCTACACAGACTTGTATACGAGACATAAAACTCGAGACCGAGACCGATACCGAGACAGTGGGGTTCGAGACCGAGACCGAGACAGTGGGGTCCGAGACCGAGACCGAGACGAGACACCAGGTCCGAGACAGTTCGAGACAGTTCAAAACGAGTGAAATGCACATTGGACCCAAGTCCTGAAACAATTTTTCTCAACTTTTGAAGTCTAATACAAGGGTCAAGTCACTGAAATTAGCCGATCACCTGAATTGTATAAACTATAAAGAAATTAAATATTTCAGCCATCTTCTAAATGATTCTAAAATTTAAACCAACAAAATTCCACATAGGCCCTAGGCCTATTAAGCGATTTAGCGACATAAGTCACATCACTCACCTTGAGAAACTAGATGTTGTTAAAAGAGTTTCGCTTATGTTGGCTTTACACAAACGACGAACTGCATGCCATTTATTTTGGTTTTCATTGATTTCAAATTGCAAATTTCACGATTTCAGGTTCTTTATGAGACATTTTAAGATATTTGGAAATTTTGGACTGAAAGTGCAAATTTAAGACTGCTTTTTTCAATGCTCTTAAATCTTAATACCAGAAACACCGCTTTTTAAAAAACTTCCTGTCTGTTTGGTACTTATGATTAACTAGTTATCCATTCGGCACAAGACAAGTTTACAGCGCAATACTGTACGAAGTTCCGAACAAAATACAGTTTGTACGAGAACTTTAGAGACCGCTTCTACAAGAGAACAAGACTTTCGCTTCGAGACAGTTTCCAAAAAGACAAGACTTTCGTTTCGAGACGGTTTCCAAAAAGTCGAGAAATGATCTCGAGACCGAGACCGAAACCGAGATAGTGGGGTCCGAGACCGAGACCGAGACCGAGACCGAGACAGCGAAAAACCTGTCTCGATACTTCTCGAGACCGAGACAGTGTCTCCAGACAATCCAACTCTGGGTCTACAATATCCTATCGGTCATATAGGTCATATTGGTCATAGGGCCTATCGTCGATAGGAATATCGAAGGATATCGAAGGCTAAAACAGACGTTTTTAAAACATGAACAACCATTTACTGGATCATTTACTGTGAAATACGAAATACGAACGTTGATTATCCTAATAAGTTTCTTGATTGGCACTCATTGTATTTGTCTAAAAACGATCAATATCTATAATTGATGCCTTTTGTACTTGAGTAACATAGGGCCTACGGGTAAAACGTTTATTATTTCGACCGAACGTTATGTTCTTTGAAGTGAGTTGATGCATATAAGTAATTACCCTAATAAGGTTCTTGAGTGGCCTTGGTTGTATTTGTCTAAAAACGACGAATTGTCCCTAATTGCTGCTTATTTTTGCGTTCGATGTGTTAAGCTTAAAACTAAGAATGTCCATAACTAACGACTACAACCAATTATGTCGGATTATTAGCGGCATATGTCCATATGACCGATAGTCCTATGACCAATAGGCCCTATGACCAATCGTCCATAATATGACCGATCGTCCTATGACAAATCGTCCATATGACCGATCGTCCTATGACCAATCGTCCTATGACCAATCGTCCTAGAATCTCTCAAACAAATCTTCTGCGAAGCGTGTACGTGGTGCATATGATAAGTTTTTGTTATTTCATAGGATTAATTGATTCCGATCTGTTTGGATCTGATTCATTGGATGTGATTGACTGGATTTGTCTGACTGATTCTTATCTTATTTAGATATCATTTGATTTGGATGATGGATCTGATCAATGGGATTTGAATGAATGGACTGATCTTAATGAATCTTATATGATTAGATCTGATATGATGCAATTAACTTAAACTGATCTGCTTATGTTAATATCTGTATGTCAAAAACATTTTCATCTGAATTATTCTTTGTTTCTATATTTTATGTGCTACAGGAATAAAAATCTTGTGTTCAAATCATGCGATGTGGAGGATTGTCGATGGTAGCTGTTCCAACACGAATCGCATGTGAATCAAATCGTGCATCGACGTGTATAGATGATGATGATGGTATATCTGTAAATCGATAATGTATTGGTCTTCTGAAAGCGGAATCAACCATGGTGGAACAGATTGTTGGTTGCGGAGGGGAAGGAAATAGTCGCCATCTAGCTGTTGAAGCCTAAATCAAAGGACACAACATTACTGTCATGGAGTGTGTGCAATGACAGTTAACGAACTACTGCGTTTTTCTATTGTTTGGCTAGGTGGGCGGAGTTAAGTGCTTTATTGTTCTATAATGAATGGGCAGAGTTGTATTTACCAATAACTTTTGCTCGAATGAGTAGAAGTTATGTTTCACAGTGGAAATGTGTAGTCATGTTAAGTAGTGGACAAAATTATGTAGAGCTGTGGGTTTAGGGTCTTCTATTATCACTGTTAGCGTTCGTGAGTTTATATTCATGAAATTGGACCAGTATGCGACACAAAATCTAAATAGTATTTCTGAAAACAACTAGTGGACTTAATAATTTGGAGGCTATGAGATTTGGCATCTAACAGAACTGTAAAAATTTAACCGACTTTTGACAGTGTGATTACAAAAACAGTTGAAAGTTAATAGGCCTACAGGGTCTGTTATTGTGGAAAAAAGAAATCCAATAATCTCATTCATTTATTGTGTGTTGTTGACAAGGCCGTATTTAGGGGGGTGTTTTGGGTGTTTAAACACCCCCGAAATTAAATAATGTATAATATAAATATTGCATTTACTAACATAATACGGTGTAAGAACTAAGAGCACTCATTTGAACTTAGATGATGCAGCTCTACAGCGCTTTGAGAGCTCACAGCGCTCCTACAAACCCCTTATAGACGGTTGACTTGGTTGCTTGTTCAAGAACGAGTAAACACCCCCCGAAACAAAATCCTGGCTACGGCCTTCGTTGTTGAAGTATCCCAAGCAGTTGGCAAGCACATTTGTGCTTATCTAGAATGCGGGAAGTGATTTCTAGGCTCAGGATGAACTGAAATCTGTTGTTTTTCACGACTGTGTGATCGCGGTGTGTAAGCAGACGTGTAACCTACGGTACGTGATGTGACAGTAGCCAGAGATGAACTAAGTAAGCAGTATGCAAAACCATGCCCCTGGACGAAGCCACGGTAGCCACCACGGACTACAGGGACTCCCGATTGAAGTCGGAGTTTTTCTGTAGTAAATAAACTGTTATGGCAGTGTTATGCGCCTGTATAACGTAGACGTAGGCATAACTGAGATATTCAGTGCGCAGTGTAGCCTACGCCATCGTTCAGACTAATCTCTAAAAATGCCTCTATGAAACTCATCAGATGCATGGTCCTAGGTCGAAGTAGACCATTTGGCTGAGGTGCAAACACGACCACAGCAATCTTGCAACGAAACACTTTGTTTAACTCCAATCTGTTGTTGATAAGCATTTACAGACTAACAACGGTTGGGCGGCTGAGTTGGCGCCAGGTGGGCGTAGAATTTAAGAGACGGTCAACCATTCAAACGCTAACGTGGCTGAACGCTTCTGCTAGTTTCGTTCTTGAAGTTTGGATACGAAGATTATATTACTGTTTTGCAGAAACCATTTGTACCAAACTGCGTTTGCTTTAACTGATAACACATCCGTTACGTACAGGGCTCATAACCAGTTGACACGCGCGCCTAAAAATTGCATGTACCTCTGAATATGGTAGACCTGTGTATGCACTATGCATGCATGTATGTGTGTATGTATGGTGTATGTATACGTACGTATCTGGTTATTTATATAGCGAATTTTGAGAAAGCGCAGAGGCGCTAATCTAAGCTGGAACTCTTACCCCGACTCGCCTCAGTCACCTGATCCTGTGCTTTCCAATTCTCCACCTAAACGACGCCCCATTCACACCTGCCGTGCCCCCTCTGATCCTCTGAAAACCGGAATCGGACCGCCCTCGTACTGCTCTCTCGGACAATCCCTCTGACTGGACGCAGCACTCGTGAATAAGTTGGTGCCCTGCGCTTGGCTTTCGAGTGGCGCTTTAGAAGTTTCGAGATTACCATTACGATTAGAAAGGCACCAGCTGATTAGTTGCAATGAGATATTGGTCAACCAAACAGATACCGGAAATCATGTAAATTATCAGTCCACAAATTCTATGATAAAATCAGAGAAAGAAATCGAAAGAAAGAAAGAGATATTAACGAAAAGATAAAAGGTAAATTGTGTTTAGCCAAAATATCGATCGAAAGATCAAAATCAGCAGAAGTTTGCTGCTGACTATAAAACGAAAATACTGACCATAGAAAATGGCAAAAATTGTCTGCGATATCGTGATGACTGAAAAGGGTCCAATAAATTTATCGGTTTAGTCAAGCATAGCGTTATTGACACTCTCTCGTAACATATATATATATCCGCTATTTATATTTGACTGCGAATGTTAAAATGATGGTTCTGTCATCGAAATTATTCAAGATCATATTCTTCCTCCTTCGACATGTTCCTCTTATTAATTCTTATTAGTTCCTCTTATTAGAGGCCAAGTGCCTCTTTCAGTTGTCTCAAGGCCACTTTCTTATCTTTGGGTCTCTCGTAACTGGGACTCGGGAGCTCCTCTGATTGATGTGCACTGCGAGAGGCGCTATAAAAATTTATAACAATACAAAACAATCAGAGGCCGGTTTCCCGTAACAGAGTCTCCCGGTCTTCTGTGCAGTGGCGTAACTAGGGGTTCGTGCGCCCGGGGGCAAGAATTTCCCCAAAAAATTTTTTCTTAGTTCCGCCAAAATTTCTGATGACCTTTTTTTCCTTTTCCGTCTCTTTTTCAACAAGAAAGTTGTCAGATCTCACTTTGCGCCCCCTCCGCGCCCCCCACGCTAAACGTATGTACAAAAGTTACTTTTTAACTATTCATGCCTGATTTCTTACACAAAAAACAAAAATTTCAAACCTAATTTTGCGACCCTGTCCAGCGCCCGGGGGCGGCCGCCCCCTCTGACCCCCTCGTTACGCCACTGCTTCTGTGAGCTCTCCTGAGAATCTGAGAGCTTTCTCAGAGAATCTTAGAGATTCAACCTTTGACCGATCTGTTTTAAAATAAATTCGCCGCCCGGAGACTCAATTGTGCAGTAGAAAGTCACTGGGGGATTAAATATTTCCTCCCCACTTACAATCACCTCGCCCAGACATTGGGAAACTATTTCTTTAAGAGACATACTGTAATACGATAACATTTATTGTAATTAGTTAATGATAAAGTTAACTTAAGCTAATGATATTTGTTAGCAGTTCGATTTTCTAACTTCATTGTAAAACTATTTATAAATTCAGTTGTAGGCCTATTGTATAGTGACAATAATCATAATGACAAAGAACCTTTTGGGGAAACTTAGGCTAAAGGAAATAAAATGCTCATGATGAAAACTGATCAAAGTTAAATAATAATTCTTGACTTCTTCAAGATGTTTAACTTCACAGTGATCTTCTTTGTCTGGAATTTATTCTAGTCTGGAGGAGACTCTGTTCGTGGAAAGCATTATATCGTGACACCAGAGCTTTTCATTTGAGGCGATCGATCGATTGATCTCCTTGGTCGATCGCCTAGCAAAGGTTTGGTCGATCGGTAAATCGATTGCGCTCGATGAGTTAGACTCCAAGAGGAACCTAGGGTCAGACCATTATTTCATTTATTTAATTTACATTACCTGTGAAAGTTGAGGCTAAGATCTATACAACATTGCATAGATAGCAGCTGGAGGCTTATCGACGGTTAATAAACGTTACTAGGCCTGTAAGTTCTTACTCTAGCAGTTGATCGACAACCATTATAAACATGCAGCTATACGAACACGAAACACAAAATGCGCTGACAACAAAAGGGTCCCGAGGTCGACCGTGCATCGATCGCCTAATCAATCCAGCGCGATCGATTTTAAAATCGCCTTCTATTTTCAAATGAGAAGCTCTGCGTGACACCGACTTAATATAGTTTCCTCGTTTATGCATGTGATCACTGATAGATGTCTAAAATTAGCGTTTCGAAAGTGAAGGCGCCTGGTTTTTGCAACACTGGGAAATTCTGCCTTAATTTCTACCTGTCATTCCTGAGAAACAATAACAAGATAATTAACGAGTAGGCCTATACAAAATTGACAGAGAGAAATTACTGATATAAATATCAGTTATTCTGTACAGACACCATTGATAATTGCAGTTTAGGAAATTCCATCGAAGAACGTGTAAGTCTCAACTAATAGAACGGTTTATTTATTAAGGTAGAGCTACAACAAAATGGCCGAAGCAGACACAGCAAGTATTGTACAAGGGCTGGACGATCTGACAGAATGCAGCATTCATTGCGGTACGTATGAAAATCCAAGGCAACTGCCGTGTTTGCATTCTTTCTGTCTACAATGTTTGGTAAATTACACGAAAGATAATCCTCTGGCTGACAGCATTATTTGCCCGTTGTGCAGAAGAGAGATAACTGTTCCAGTTGGTGGAATTGAAGGATTTCCTGGAAATTTCTTTATTGACAAAATTATCGAAATTAAAAGACTAACTGGACCAGCGCAGAAAGAGACTTTGTGTGATTTATGTAAAGAGGATGAAGATCTGACATCAGATGTTGTTCCAGTGGCTTCAATGTTTTGTGCTGAATGCCGAAAGAATCTTTGTGACCGATGCACAAAGGAACATCGAAAGCACAACAAATCACACAGCATTCTAAAAATGGGCAGTGAAGAAATAAATGAGCAATTGGTTAAGAAGCTAGAAGTCAGTTTCTGCAGTGACCATTCCAGCAAAGCCGTGGAAATGTTTTGTTTTGACTGCCAAGCCGTGATATGCATGATGTGCTTCGCTGAAAAGCACCAGTTGCATAAATGTTCAGAAATCAACAACTCGGCTAAGGATTTTCGAAAACAGATGGAACGTGAAATCGACACAATTTCATTTTGTTTATCTCAGGGTCAAAAAATCAAAGAAACGACTGACAATAAGAAAGATGACTTTCTCCATCAAATTGAAAGTGTCGAAAGGAACATTTTAGAAAGAAGCGAAGAGCTGAGGAGAATTATCGACAGAGATAGTAATCTACTTTTGGCTGAGTTAAAAATCATAAAATCAACTCACCTTAAGGACATGCAGGTTCAGGACGAAGAAATTGAAAGACATTTGACCATAATTGCGAGTTTGAAAACATATGGGAAAGAAATCGTTAAAGTTGGTTCAGCTAGTGACATTTGCCGTTCATTTAACCAGTTTCGTATGAGGACCAAGGAAGTACAGGCAACTGTAGAGGAGACGCCATTCTGTGAAGTGGTTTGCAGAAGCGTTTCTTTTCAATCGACGGAATTTCAAGGAAACTTGGAAAGAAATATTTTGGGGAAATTAGAAGGTGAGATTCTAAATTTTGTTGAGTACGCCTTGGTTCTATCTCTTCTGTTCTAACGTTTAATCAATTAGAGTAACATATTTGTTTTCATATCAGAGAAAGTTCTTTTGAGTTGTGACAATAGTTCTTATGTAGCAGCAATCTATCGTAGCTCAGTAACATTCAATTTACTATACATGTACATACGGGTAGTGGTTAAGTTTTCGGATACAAACTTGTAGGGCCTAGAGGTAAATGCAATGTAATATAAATTTCCGAAATTTCTCATAAGACCACGCTAAAGTACATCACTGGCGCTAAAGATCCAAGAGATGAACGTTAGCATTAATTTTACACAGTACATGTACATTAAGAACGCTCTGTCTCTCTTTCTCTTTCTTTTTCTGTCTCTCTGTCTCTGTCTGTCTGTTCTCTCTCTCTCTCTCTCTCTCTCTCTCTCTCTCTCTCTCTCTCTCTCTCTCTCTCTCTCTCTCTCTCTCTCTCTGTCTCTCTCTCGCTCTCTCTCTCCTGGCGAAGTTACAGTCAACACAGCGCTTTGGTGGGGATTCCTCGCTAAGATGAAGGGCAGAGGCCTAATTGGTCAGGATGCGCCAGATCCTGCAACTTTTGCGTATGGGGCTGACTTTCATCTTTTCACTGCAATTCGGTCAAACACTGGACCGGTTTTGCACAGATTATTCCTTTCATATCGCTTTCAGACGCGGTATGAGCTTCGTCCTCGGTCACATGAATATCAGCTCCTTGCCAAACTTTATGGGAACTTTATTTCACGAGTCCTATTGCAGCTGTTGAGAGTTACTATAGTCAGATGGGCAATACAAAGTGATTTGGATCTTGATCTTATCCCAATTGATTACCTTCTCAGACGGTTGCACAGCTATTCTGCGTATTAGGAAGTGCTATTTTTCATGCCAAATATAATATTTTGCTCATGTTATTTAATCTTGCAGTACATTGTGAAACGCGTTTGGTTAAAGACCTCAGCGATCGAGAGAAATCTTTGTGGAAAACTCTCAATGCGAATACTGGGAAAAACGACACAACCTTTAAAGCTGAAGGACAATTAACAGATCATCAAGGACAAATGAAGCAACACAGATATGTAACACAAGGTCAAGGACAGGTAACAGGTCTTCAAGGCAAAATGGATCAAAATATCCGTGCATCAAAAGGTCAAGGACAAGTAACAGGCAAGAAAGGACAAAAGGAGCAACATGGCTATCCATCACAAGGTCAAGGACCAATGATAGATTATAAAGGACCAATTGAGTACAATAGCTATCCATCACAAGGTCAAGGACAACTAACAGGTCATCGAGCACAAATTCAACATCCCAGCTATTCACCACAGAGTAATGCAGCAGGTTATCAAGAAATAATACAACTATTTACACACCCTGTAATTCCTGATCAAGGAAGTCTTCTCCCACTTGAGAACAAACAATTTCTTATAAAACATTCTGCTGATGACTCACTGCATTTCACAAGCAACCGAACCTACAATGTTCTCAACATATTCGTGCATAAGGGAAACATTGTGGACGAGCGCACGCAAGTCCTCGTTTCTTCAGCCGACTGCCAACTGACTACATATGACAGTGTTTCAGAGGCCATTCTGAGAGCTGCTGGACAGAGCGTAGTTGATGAATGTAGCCAGATAATTGCCACTCAGGGATTTCTTCCATATGGTGTTATTCCAACAAGGGCAGGAAATCTTGGACCACATGTCGAAACCATCCTACACGCTATCATACCAACTCCTCAAGAGTTCCAAGAGATCGATCCAGGGCAGGCTTTCAATCTCTTATGCCACGTTTTCTTCTGTTGCCTCTGCATGTCAACTGGACAGGCAAAATCTGTGTCATTTCCTGCCATTGGTTCAGGTAGGCCTATGGACAATCTGTCACATTAATCGTTTGTCATTTTTTACATCGTTTTTTTCACTAGGGATTCATAATCTAAGGGTCTGGTGAAAGGCATACCTGCCAGCGTAATCTTTATGGAAGGTATAGAATGGTATTTGATTGTCAGTCACGGAGAATTCCTACAAAAATTGGGCTGGAGGCGGAAAACCCTGTCCTGCACAGACCCAGTGGAGTGAGGAATATCCGAAGGCAGCAAATTTTACTACTTTGAGCAACTGCTGGACGGTGAAGCTTTCGATTGTTGTGAGCTTCATCGTCAGTCATTGATGCTCAAACACAGTCCAGGAATTCTGAAAACAGTGTAAACTGTCAATTCTTGATGTCAGTCGATCGTTTTGGCTTTCCGTTTATGAAGAAGCATTATACCAGTGGTGACTTTTCTAGTTATCTGAGCACTGTTTGCTTACTGGAGAAATTTTCAATCTTAACCCTTTAACGATGAGCATGTACTAAAATGTAAGGGAAACCATAGGCAGCTCGTCGTTAAAGGGTTAAAGACTTAACATCATTTCGATTAGCGTTGACAGTGCTTTCATAGACCTTAAATAAGTGTCTATATAGATTTTAGATTATAGATACATGATACAACTGAAAAAGGATTAGACATATCTAAATTCTTCTAAATGAGTGTTACATTTTGCCACTAAAATTAATCTGTCATTCTCTTTGTAGAAGTCGTTGGCCTCGAGAAAATGGTTGAAGCTTTTACTTTCGGCTTACGGAGGTTTGATCACGATTGTGCTTTCAGCGGGGCTGTCATTTTCGATCCAGGAGAAATTCATTTCGTCAGCAAGGACCCGAATAAACTGAAGACGATATTAGAAACTTTCCTACATGTTGCTTAATTCTATAAACACATATGTCATTCAACAACCTGTTCTAAGGTATTCAGTTCTAGATACTTACACATACATGCAATTGCAGACCTTCCCTTCTAGTAGTTCTGATCTTTTGCAGATCTGATATTAACTATAAGCAACTGCTAAAGTAGGGCTATAATTTATTTTTAAGACTAACTGGGATCAATTCAGCCAGTTACTGTATCAATATCCTTGACGCTACCTGTACTTCGAGCTGACAAGCACAATTATGACACTGTAATTTTTGAATGATTTGTAAAATGCTATACGAATGTCTTGTACAATACAGTTTCAGACCAAGCTGCACGGTTTAGGTTTATGTCACAAATGCTTTCAATGCAGTTCAGAAATCTCTCACCGCTACAAAACTTGGTTAGAATTACTGTAGGCCTACCACATATTATGACTGCACAGCGGTCAGAATAGTCAACTTATATGCCATTCGCAACCAGATCAAATTGAGAAAGTCCCTGTCATAAAATAAGAGCTGCTCGAAATAGAACGAAACCAACATTTCTCTACAACATTACCGACGCCTTTATTCACTAGTCACTATATACTGTAAGTGAGCGTTAATAATAAAAAACGAGGCTTGTGTGAGGAATGAAAAGTACACGACGTCTTCCGTAAACCGATAGACTATTAAAGGAGTCACGCAGTGGTTAAATTCAGCCAGATCCCGCCGGATCTGAGATCCGCCTCCTGAAACATGAGATAGCCACCTAACAGATGAGATTTGCCACCAAATGTATGTTTTGTTTGAAAAATCGACCATATGCACCTTGCTTCACACATGTTATGCTTATCTGAATAGCAAATAGCGAATGTGTCGGTTATAGATTTGCCAGTGAGGCTTAAGTTTTAGGTTTGTAGGCCTAAGGATTTGGAGATCCGGCACCTCTGGATGAGCAATTTAACCACTGGAGTCACGTGTATGCTTAAAACATCAACCAGTTACTTTGCACACTCCCGTTCATTCCTATTGTGACATTCGACAATTTCTTATCCTTAGAATCGTCCCACTGACTTATTTGATCTACAAAAACCGCATCTGTGGTCAGGTAGACCCTAAGATGGTTATCGAGAACGCTGTCAACCGTTACAACTTATCGCTATCCTATAAAGCTACCCTGATTCATCCGATCCTTCGCCTTAGCAGATTTCTTGTCCTCAGCGAAACCCGCCTTAGGGGCCGTCCATAAAGTACGTCACGCTCCAGGGGGTTTAAGAAAGTGTGACAGTTTGTGACAGGGGGAGGGGGTCAGGCCATGTGTGACGTCACATATTTATTTTTTTAAATTTTATTTATAATTTATTTTTTTTTTTTTAGTAGAATTTCATATCTTTAAAAAATTATTTTCAAAAATTTTCTGAAACATTTTAATTAGTTTTATGTCAAAATAGCATGAAATGCATATCTCCTGAATGTGTTTTTCACGATTCCTCTCGCTAGGAGCGCTAGTAATAATGCTGTTGCGAAGCCTTGTTTATGTATTAGCCTTGCTTTCGGAAGTATTATTATTTCTATGTTGTCCGTGTGACGTACTTTAGGGGGGGGGGTCCGAGTTTTGTGACAGTTTGTGACAGGGGAGGGGGGTAAAATGGTCAAAAATAGCGTGATGTACTTTATGGACGGCCCCTTAGCAGCTGCTCTGCTTTCTCTCTCTGGTCTCTCTGGCTACCGGACTCGGACCACTCTATGGACAATCCCTCTGATACGACGCAGCGCTGGTCAATAAGCTTGTGGTCTGTGCTTGCTTAGCCTTAGAGTAGCGTTCCAATAATTTGGAGTTTACTATTACGAACGCTCTGGACCGTACTGTGGCCGATGAACAACACTTATACGAATTACGTAATGCACCTTGATCATCAATGGTTTTAATAAGTGGCTATCAATTTAAGCCTGTTCCACTTCTGCTCCAAGCATGCCTTGGAATACCACACACCAGGTTCTGGAAATGGAGTGGGTACAGTAAGCACATGCAATGCAATGGCGTTCAGAACTGGTTTTATTTAATAGGAGTTGACATTTTATATAATATATAAATACACGACACTTGACAGAAACTTAACAGGCTGAACTGGCACATAGAGTTCAACAACCAGTTTAACAGGTTTCAGTCTGGCTTCCGGAAGCTTAGAAGCTGGCAAGACCACATCGGTTTCAAGGCGACATCCGTGATAGAAGAGATTGATCACTAGGATGCTGTACACATAATTAATCGTGATTCACAAACATTTAAATATTTACACACGATTATTATTAATATTATTACACTGATGCGTTATCATTATCATTTATTTATATAACTGTTGTCCCAATGTGCGTTTGCAAATAGTGACAAAAGACAACACTTACCTACTTATCCAAGGAACGATCCACTCCAAATATAGCTTGACCAGGGTCTTCGTCGACCAAAGGAAGCTTCAGCCCTTTTGTGGACAGAGGGCTGCTGCACAAGTTACAGCAGTACAACAGCACCGGTCAGATGTGCTCAGATGGATCATGGATTCCCCAAACCGACAGGCGCATCCCCGTCCGCTTTTGAACAGCTCTATTCGACCTCTTCCGCATGGAAAACGGATCTCCACAGAGCAAGACCATCAGCCTTGTGCTGTTCATCATCATGATCAATTATATCCCGAAGGTGAAGAACGACGTCAAACTTTCTCTTTGCACCGACGACAGCGCTATCTGGCGAGCTGGACCAAATTCGGATGAGAACCAGCGACACCTGCCGTCCAGTCTCGATAAAATGAAGAATTATTTGATAAACAGAGCTTCAAGGTGTCAACTTCAAAGACTGTTGCCGTCGAATTCCACCACTAAGGAACACCAGCAGCACACCGGCCGCTGAAGTTCGGAACTTCGCCCCTGAGCTACAAGAACACCGTCAAGTTCCTGGGTTGATCTTCGACTAGTACCTCACCTGGTTCGATCATATAAGTACGTGGCCGATCGCTACAAGAAGCGCATAAACATGACGCGCGCTGTTGCAGGATCGCATTGGGGAAGGAGTCGAAGACTCCCTTCCCATGGTTTGTCTAGCATTGACCCGCTCTGTCATCGACTGCGGCTGCATTGCAAGAGCTCTACGAGTAATGTGTCGTGCCGCCCTTCATGTCGACTGCAGAGAGATGCCGGTCCACCTTTGATGCAATCAGCAGATGATGAAGTACATCATGAAGATAAACGCCATACCCAACCACCCCACACAGACCGCCACCAGCGACCGACAGCTGAAAGTAGCCAAAGACGACACGGATCCTATCTCAGTTTAGACTTATATAGAAATCAACGAAGGAGTCACCGTACCAACGATTTCTCTACTCGCCTACACCACAAGACCGTGCACTCTGGCGCAACTTCACCTACTTGCAACAGACATCTCACTCCTGAAGAAGGTCAGACACGCAGACGACCATTCCAGAAGGACTGTCTAGGACTCTAGGTCGACCTACGGTACTACAGACCTACGAAGGTATAGTGACTGTCTGCACATACGGGTGAAAAAGCGCATCAGGCAAAGTATAGCGCTCTTTTATATGCCGTCCCTTGACCACCTTGGAAGCTACCTGATGAGCGACGACTCATCAGTCCTGGCTGCGGAAATGGAGACCATTCAGAGGGCGATAGAATGGACCACCAACGTTGACGTACCTTATGCTGTCATTCTTTCATATCCTCCCGGAGCGATCCAGAGCCTGTAGGCTGCAACAGTAAAGGTCTGTGACACGACTGCAGCAGCTCGAAGACTTGTTTATTGGTCTGAATGAGTATGGAAAACGCGCTCAGTCGGTCGCCAGCGATGATAGTCTAGATTCATGGTCACCTAGGCATCATAGGGGTCGTCCATTAATTATGTCAACAAATTTTAGGCAGTTTTTTACCCCTTCCCCTTGTCAACAACTGTCAAACGTTGACGGACCCCTAAAAATTATGTCAACAATCCCAGAAACCCCCTACAAAAAAGAAACAAAATGGCTCAATACATGTAGAATAATTTTTTAAAATGTTTTAGCCTACACTAAAAAATGCAATCTCGAATTTCAATTTCAAAATATATGAGTTTGGTTTATTACCAGCTTTTTAGTAGTATTAAACATTAAGCACTTTATACATTTTTAGCATTTCTTAATGTTTTCGCTACCATTTGGAAGGGTCTGTGTTGATTTATTGGAGAAACATTTCTTGACGTCAACTTGTACCGAACCCCCTCCCCCTTGTCAACAACTGTCAAACTTTTCCAAACCCCTATTTTGTTGACATAATTAATGGACGACCCCATTGGTAATGACGGCGTCGTTAAATAAACGATATTAAGCTCTATCTGAGGTCTTCGTTGAAAGCTGCACTTGACTTTGGAGGTTGGTCTTGACTGTTGGTATGTCGCTTACGTTGTGGACGTCTTGAGAAATACATCGTGTCGAAAACCTAGGACGTGTTGGTGTTGATTGACTTGGGCGGCCGTCGACTGAGAACGTCTAAGCCCTTCGCAATACACCGGAGGCCGGACTTGCGCTCCCTCGAGCGACACGCGAGACGGCTGCTCCGTCCTCGCCTTAACTCCGTCGCTGCGACCCGGAGAGTTCAGGGCGGGTTTCCGCGACAGTACTCTAGGCAGAATTTAGCTACTTGTAGATTGTAATGCAATCCTTAACAGTCTTTTCAGCTTTTCTGCATTAAATGACACTGGCTTCATAATAACATTCGATTAACAGTGGCTCTTTAATTAGGATTGCCCACGACTCTTTGAATGGTAGGTTTAATCCGTATTAAAGAATCGTAGAAAACCTAGCGTAGGTTCCTAAAACGAAGTCATACTGTAGGCATATACATTCTTTCCATTCATTGAATGGAAAGAATGGAAAGAATGTATATGCCTGCAGCCTACAGTATGACAGTACAACCAAAATTGATGGATAATTTTGAGTGGGGCCACTTTCAATCGCAGATGGGGAGATTCTACAGTATTTCAAGAAAGAGAGACTTTGTTCCGAAACAGAGTCTATACAGGGAGATAGCCTATTATTCTAGTCTGGAGGAGACTCTGTTTGGGGAAAACATTTATATTGTGACACCGACCTACATTTCTCGTTTATGCACGTGATCACTGAGAGATGTCTAAAATTAGAGTTTCGAAACTGAAACGTCTGGTTTGTCCTAGAAGGGTAAATTCTACCTTTCGACCGCTGCTCTGACAGAGAAACAACAAGATAATTAACGCGTCTATAAAAGTTATTGAGATAAATTACGGATAAGCCTACATATTATAGGTTAATCTCTATAGAAACGTTGTTAATTGCAGTATTAAGACATTTAATCGAAGATCGTGTAAGTCTAAACGAATAAGTATGAAGACTACGGTCCATTGAAGGTAGAGCTACAACAAAATGGCCGAGGCAGCCACAGCAAGTGTCATACAAGGGCTAGACGATCTGACAGAATGCAGCATTCATCGTGGCACGTATGAAAATCCAAGGCAATTGCCGTGTTTGCATTCTTTCTGTCTACAGTGTTTGGTAAATTACATGAAAGATAATCCTCTGGCTAACAACATTACTTGCCCGTTGTGTAGAAGAGAGATAACAGTTCCAGTTGATGGAATAGAAGGATTCCCTAGAAATTTCTTTATTGACAAAGTAATCGAAATTAATAGACTAACTGGACTAATGCAGAAAGATACTTTGTGTGATATATGTCAAGAAGACGAAGATGTTGTTCCAGTGGCTATGATGTTTTGTGCTGAATGCCGAAAGAATCTTTGTCACCCCTGCACAAAGGAACATCGCAGGCAAAACAAATCACACAGTGTTCTTAAAATGGGCAGTGAGGAAATAAATGAGCATTTGGCAAGGAAGCTAGATGTCAGTTTCTGCAGTGACCACTCGGGCAAAACAGTGGAAATGTTTTGTTTTGACTGCCAAGCCGTGATATGCATTATATGCTTTGCTGAAAAGCACCAGTTGCACAATTGTTCCGATGTTAACAACTCGGCTAAGGATTTTCGAAAACAGATGGAATGTGAAATCGACACAATTTCAGTTTGTTTATGTGAGGGTCAAAAAGCTAAAGAAATGATTGACAAAGAGAAAGATGACTTTCTCCAACAAATTCAAAGTGTGGAAAAGAACATTTTGGAAAGAAGCGAAGAGTTGAGAAGAATTATCGATAGAGATACTAATCTACTTTTGGATGACTTAAAAATCATAAAATCAGCTCACCTGAAGGACATGCAGGTTCAGGACGAAGAAATTCAAAGACACTTGACTATAATTGCGAGTTTGAAAACATATGGTAGGGAAATCGTTGCAGTGGGTTCAGCAAGTGACATCTGCCGCTCAGTTAACCAGTTTGCGACGAGGACCAAGGAAGTGCAAGCAACTGTAGAGGAGGCGCCATTCTGCGAAGTGTCTTTCAGAAGCGTCTCTTTTCAATCAACAGAATTTCAGGAAAACTTGGAAGGAAATAGTTTGGGGAGCTTAAAAGGTGAGATTCTAAGTTTTGTTCAGTACGCCTTTGTTCTATCTCTTCTATTTTAGCGTTTGATAAATCGGAATGAGCCATTTGTTTTCTGTCAAAGGTGGTTGCTTTAAGCTGAGATAGTAGGCTAACTCTTATGAAGCAGCTATCTATAGTGACGCTATGACATTTAATTTACTATGCATAGTGATTGATTTTTCGGGTGCAACTTTTAGTGGTAAATGTAATTCTCCGAAATTTCTCATCATCACACAAAAATCACGCGTGGGGAGCAGCTTATTCACCAGCGCTAAAGATCCAAGAGGTTAACGGTTACCGTTAGGCCTATACAGGATATTAATATCTTTCACTCTTGGCGAACTTTCGGCCCCCAGAGGGCTCCCGTGGGTCTTCGTATCCTGGAGCATGAGCAGCATTCTCGATGAAGAGCAGACTGTGTTTCGAATAGTTGCAGAAACGGGTACCATGGCTGTTCTCTTTATCGCGAGTTTTTCATGTGGTCCATGTGTTGAATCTGGTAGATCGTCAAGAAACATCGCATGTTGAAATTGTCAAGTGGCTGTTGGTACTCGTTCCGGGACTAAATGAGGATGCTAAGGTGAAAATCATATGTTATTTATCTACCTGGAGTAAATCCAGTTTGCTCCAGTCTTGATGCTTCAGGAGCATCCCTTTCAAAGGTCCAAAAACTAGATACGCGAAGACATTCCTTGGGACAGAGAGAAGGATGATTTCACGATAATTTTTACATTACATTCTGCTGCCCTTGACTTTGTAGAAATGAAGAATAATCCCTCTTCTCCAGTTTTCTCGGTTTAATTCTGTCTGTGTCGCAGCGCCTTCTCAAGTTCCGTTACAGGACATGGCCCGGGGGCCATTGATCCTGTTATGTGAACTTTATTCGAGCTTGTATGAGTTATTCTTGGACTCTGATCGCATGAAGTATGGATCGTATACGGTCGCTATATTTACTAGCTGCAAATTGTTTCCTCAACCTTGAATCCACCCTAATTAAGAGTCTACCACTCATTCCAATTCACTCGACCGAACTGTCACCGGAACACCCAAGCATTACCATATAACTCAATCCCATCGTTAAATCACTCCATTGGCTGAAAACCCAGGGATGCATCCAAGTTCGATCGCTAACCTAAATACTCGATGTTTCCAGCCCCTATATACCTCTATGATCTCATCTGCCTGCCGACCTCAGCCACCTCACATCGACACCTGCGCTCACGTGACCGACGAACTCTGTCCCGTAGGCGAAGACTCGCATGACCAAATCTCGTGCTTTTGCCTTTATTGGCCCCACTCTATTGAAACAACTTCCTCCCATGACTTGCTCATTGCTTCAAGCTGGGGTCTCCCTGCTTCCTTTCGCTGCTAAAAGACAGTCTTATTTCTCCGGATCTCTTGCGTTTGGAGCGCCTCTGATTGGCGTAGCACTGTAAGTGGCGCTATATACCTATCTATATAGCACATCCAGTTTCCAGTGCAGAACTACGCCGTGTTATTCTTTCCTCGCCGCCAAAGTCTTGTGAACTGGATTTTATCCCCATCCCATCTTTTTGCTCCAGGAATTTGTTGATACTCTGCTTCCTCCTCTTACAACCCTCTGTATTTCTGTAATCGATCTCTACAGGAAGGCCTGCCATCGTCGCAGAAGAGATCAATCTTGATCCCAGCCCTGAAGGGTGGCGGTTTGGATCCAATTGACCACACGAACTACAGGCCGATAGCAAACGTTACCTTCTTCTCAAAACTAATCGAAAAGGTCGTTGCTATGCAGCTCGTCGCTATACCTATAGAAGGGAATAATCTGCTTCCGCAATCTGGTTTTAGAAGACACCACCCAACTGAGACGCTTCAGCTCCGACTCCTTTCAGACATCTACGGAGCGATTGACAGAGCCCAGCTTAGGGGCCTACTGGCCCTTTTCGACGTCAGTGCTGCATTCGACACTGTAGACCTTAGTTAGAGCGGTTGAATGTATCGTTTGGTCTAACTGGTAATCTTTATGAATGGGTAGCTTCTTTTCTCCAAGAACGTTCCCTCTGCGTGGTCCATGGATCCACTAGGTCCATATTGGTCCCTGCGCAAAGTGGTCTGCCCCAGGGCTCGGTCCTTGGTTCCATCCTATATATTATCTACACCTCAGGTGTAACAGTCCAACTTGTACTCGAACAACGCTGAAACCCATGCATTGGCGAATAATTTACGACGCCAAACTTCACGTTTACCGATTTCAGGCCGAGTGCTAATTAATAGCATAATTAATTCTTCGTCTGTAACAACGTTGAAGTTTAGTTTCACTACGCGAGCTACTGTATGATAACGAATGACCTGTATATAAGATTTTAATCAAGTGTACAGAACAAGATTTAAATAGGCATAACAGTATACCGTGTGGATGTTGAGATTAATTCCGGAGTTAGTTTGCTGAGTAGAACAAAATTTAATGCATGTATGAATGGGTTTATTTCCACTTGCATTTTCATTTCCTCCAGTCTTTATCGTAATCGTTTACAGCGCCCAAAAACACGAAATCATGGGAACCAGCTTATTCACAGGCGCTTAGTGAAAACAAAATAGATAGACAGGGGGGTCAAATTCTGTTCCAGATCCAAAGGGCCAGGCAGGCAGACGTCTATGGTGGATGGTGTTTAGAATTGAAGCTGCGAGGGAGGTAAGGGAAGGATGGCTCAGGATAGTACTTGTGAAAGAGATGCATTTTCAGTTTTGACTGAACAACCTGTGGAGAGATAGCAAGAGGTGAGGTTTGGTGAGTTCGTAGGATGGCTCAGATTTTTGGTATCATTCGTCATTCTTTATCTTTTGAACCTTATAAGCCATGACAACTACAGAATCAAAACATCCTTTCTTTCTGGTTGTCTTTATTTGTTTGATCAGATTAATTGGTTTATTATTTGGTGTATGTTCTAATAATGAAATTGAAAACGAGAAATACCTTAAGAATACCTATTGTCTCTACTGTTTATTAGTCCTCTGTTTGACCTCAATTGACAATGATTGATAGCAACTGATTCACACACTCAATGGCTAGTTGTCTAAGGATCAGTAAAATTGGTGTCTGATACTGACCATGCCCTTTTGGTCACAAGATTATTTCTTTGATCAGATTTAACTGTGTAAACAATTGCCCCTCAGCTAGCTAGCTATCTTTACAATAGTTGCCATACTAAGACTTACTTTGTTTGACCTGTTGTTCTTTGTGCTCTGATGTTTACAGACATAAAACTGACGAGGAATACAGATAGCTTTTCACAGCAAACGTTCAACAGCAATATGTCTTGTGAGGAGGCCGGCAGCAGGTGTCAGGCTGCACAGAACGCAGAGAACAATGATGCAGAACAGGTACAGATGTACAATAATTTCAACCAAATGGCCAAGTAAACAGGTCTTCAGTGGTAATTAATATAAAGCATAGACATAGTAACTGATTTCATTTCCTGATTTATACAGCACGGGCATCATATAAAATCTAATCGAAGCTTATAAGATTATCACTGGAAAGGAAGCACTACAGTGGGAGAGGTTATTTGAATTAGCTCCAAACAAAGCAACTCGGGGACACATGCATAAATTATTCAAGAAGCCGAAAGGAACATTAGGGCAGAAATTATTCAGTGCAAGTTGTAGACTTGTGGAATGGTGTGGATGATACATCATGACAGTGCGTCTCAGTGGACACTATCACAGCTTTTAAGAGGAAGCTAGGAGAGATAGGCTTTTAAGCATTACAGGTTAATTTGCAATGATTCTAACACGGACTAAACGTCTACTGAACCACTTAAAACCCGTGCTGTGTTATGTTATACATGTCAAATTCATTCAGGTCAACGCATTATTATATTCATATGACTCAGGTGGTAAATGTTTCTACACTGAGTTTGGTGTGCCATCTGACAATGACTCTGTAATCCAGCAAGTTAAGTGACAACTGCACTGTGAATCTGCAGCTGAAGTAGATAGAGCCTGGGCAAAAATCTGCAAGATGAGGCTCACTCTTGAAGTACAGTGTATGGTAAACTGTGAAAAAACAGATTTTAATAATTTGCTGGGTGGCAGAAAATGTTAAGTTAGGCCACTTTTTTTCTCCCACTCTTTTAAAGTTGTCTTTCTTTCCAACAGAGTGATTTACTTTTGTGTAAATTTTAATCGATTGTTTTGTGTTGTAAAGGTTGAGGTCCTACAAAGTGTTTCCGTCTCTGTGAAGAAGTCGTGTTCTGATGAACTTGGAATCGATAACTTGGACGAACTGCTGGAAAAGATTCAAGAGAAACAACGCGAGAGGAAGCATGATGTTCACGTCAAGAAGTTAGCCAACGGTCACCACTTGAAAGGATGTTTCTGTGGAATAAAAGCAGTAAGAGAAGAGCTGCAGAAAATTCTAAAAGAAAAGATGAGAAAAAACGCAACACATTTCATACCAATTGACAAGGATGTATATAATTATCTCTCCCTGAATTATCACGAGGAACTTAAAGCACTGTGCAGTTCAATAGAGGAGTGTGAAACCAACAGTGGTTTTGCAATTAAAATTGAATTGAATAAAAATGAGGATGTAGAAACAATTAAGAATGATATTTCTGCTCTAAAAAAACGCTTTGTAGTGAGAGAACATAAAGTACTAGAAGAGATTAATTTTCACAGATTCAAAGATGAAGTAAAGGCTACACAAAAAAAGAACAATGCTTTGACTGTTTTTGACAGCGAGCAGAAGACAGTCAAAGTTATTGGATCATCTAAGGAAGCAGATGAAATTATGCAGTGGATTTTGACATTGTCTGCAAGTGAACATCAGTAAATGATAGCACCATGTCACAAAATCCAGACAAAAATGGGCACAACCACACTAAAGAAATTAAAGAAGATGATAAGAAAATATCAACTGATGACTCTAAGTCTATCCTGACAAAAAGGGAACATTCAAAGATGACACTATGGGATATGATAAGAAAACACTACTTGATGACACCAAGTCAGAACATCAAGCCAAAAACTCATAGCCAAAGATGAAGCTAAAGGGGATGATAAAAATTCATTAATTATGAATAGAAAGTCAAAATATCCAGATTAAAAAGGCACAACCAAAGATGACTCTAAAAGAGTCAGTAATATATATATATATATATATATATATATATATACACTGTGTCCGGAAAAAAGGGACCCCTTTTGGTAATATGAAAATAAACTAGTAAATGTTCATCGATTTTTAAAATTCCAAGACCATTTTAATCCTGACATAATTTGCTAAATACTGGTTAAAGTATGAAAGTTTTGTTATTTAATAATGACGTCATAATGACGTCATTTTCATCAAAATTCAAGCGTCAAGGACGGCACAAAAAATCATCTAAAAGTTTCAATATTATTTTAAACTGTCATTTATCAATTATAAAGTTTAGTTTAATTTAATTTTTATATCTGAATAATATTAGACTACAAGGCGTGCTCAAAGTGTCCGCCTTCGGCCTCAACACAAGCTTCAAGACGAGCGCGCCATTGGCCAATAGCAGCATTTTCTAACAGTGTTGTTTTTACAATTTGGTATTTCAAGACGTCATTATGACGTAATTTTTTTTAACTGGGCCGTTCATAAATT
This sequence comes from Aporrectodea caliginosa, assembly GCA_020284085.1. Taxonomy (NCBI): domain Eukaryota; kingdom Metazoa; phylum Annelida; class Clitellata; order Crassiclitellata; family Lumbricidae; genus Aporrectodea; species Aporrectodea caliginosa. The sequence goes on from JACEVL010001042.1 coordinate 849,235, forward strand.
ACAGTTTTGTTGATAATTATGTCAGGATTAAAATGGTCTTGGAATTTTAAAAATCGATGAACATTTACTAGTCTCTTTTCGTATTACCATAAGAGGTCCCTTTTTTCCCGGACACAGTATATATATATATATATATATATATATATATATTTTAATTATATGTATATTACTTGATGTGCATACATAAACTGTTACTGTGACATAATACTTTTGCTTATTTATAATTTATACAGGTCTGAAAGATCTTATTATTCTAGTGATCTAAGTATCGACTGGCTGTAATTTAGCGGGATCTATGATCCCTTTTGAACCCCATGTAACCAGTAGGCCTATATCTATTAAATCATTGCCTTATTGTTTCATTGTTGTTGTTCTCTTCGTAATATTGGTTACATAAATAAATGACTGATTGAAAATACTGATTAATTAAATTAGATTATTTTGTCTGTAATGCTATTTTAGCTAAAATTGTGGCAAATTAGATGATTTTGTCTGTAATGATATTTTAGTTAAGATTTTATATTCTTTTGTTATTGTGATTTTTGATGGATCCATCTTATTTTATTTGGTTTTGTTTGTTGTTTGTTTTTTTAGCCCAAAGGCTTACTCTATTCTAAGTATCATTGACTGTCTTTCTTTCCCTATCTGTATTTTTTATAGGTGTCCCTATTTAGCGGGATCCATGATCCCTTCTAGGCCTCCTTGTAGCCAGTACATGTCAAACCATTGTCTTACTGTTTCATTGTTCCTTTTTTTCTCTTCTGATGGTTACAGAAATAAATGATTGATTGATTGATTGATGTTTGCAAGACATTCTGTTTCTAATTTCGGTTCAGAGAATTAAAAATGGCAAATCTTTTATCACTGTAAGCGGGAAACAATTGAAATTTCCAGGCACAATGACGTCTAAATCCCCCCAACCTGGAATGGGAGAACACACACGCACCCACTCTAGCCGACCTACATATGAGGCAGCATACATGATACATAATATTATAGTTATTTTCGTATTGCAGGCCGTTGTATTCTCAAATCAACAGCCCTCCAGTTTATGTCGAAAACGTTAAACCCAACTTCTGGCTACTGTGGGAGATTGTTCACCTCCCCTTTGGTAAACACCACTGGACAAGCATCAAATATAGCCTACTACTAACAGTAACAGTAAAACCAGTATCCTATCTTTTTATGTGAATATGGCGTGCAGTGAGTTGGTTTCAGCGTACTTCTTTCAAGCAGTTAAAGAATATTATGACGCATGCAACTGCAGAAGCAACACGTTCCCTCATGCTCTGCGGACTGCGGTGCATTCACTTCGTTGATCATGATCCAACAGTTGTTGTATTGTATTGTATTGTATTGTATTGTATTTGAACACTTGTTATAGCGCCTCTACCAGATTGCCCACTCAGAGGCGCTCCCGACTACTGCGCGGACGCTGAATCGGAGTTTCACGCCGAAGCGCATGAGCAATTGCGAGTGAAGGACTTGCCCAGGGTCCCTACGCGGCGGCTTTGAGGTGGATTCGAACCCGCAACCCTCCAGCTGCAAGGCACCGAACATACCCCTATACCACCGCGCCCCAGTATATTGTGTTGTGTTGTATTGTGTTGTATTGTACTCCACGTTTATATTGCGACCGAGCCACCCGCAGTAAAGATCCGAGAAATTAATCTCTGATAAACCGACCGACCGGGAAGCGAACCCGGGCCGCCGACGTGACGAGCGGGCTACCAACCCACTCGGCCACTCAGGATCTGTTACGCAGATGCTTACTTTAATAAAATCATTGATAGAATAGTTTAGGAAGGAAAATACGAAAAGCGAATGGCATCGTAATTCCTAATCTGTGTAGGCTTATTTGTGTATAATCACTCTTATTTATAGATAGCTGCAATGAAAATTTTGATACGACTGAGCCGACTGAACGAACGGCAAGGTTATCTACAGAGATTTTTGTATAAGCTTTCATAGAATGGACTCATAGATGGAACTCGTATTCTGATCTCCGGCGACGTATACATAGGCCCTGTTGGACACATGAGAGGATAGCGGGCACACTGACCACTCCTGCTGTTACACTGCTGTGATTTTACCATATGTGAATTAACATCTAGTCTTGACGTGACTGTGCATACCATCACGCAATGAAAAGAACTAACAATTCTAGTTCTATTATTTAGCTGTTAGAAAACGTTTGTTTGGATAGAACCATTAATTTTGGGAGCGAGAAAATATATTTACGTCAAACTTCTAGCGAGAAGTTTTCATTATCGCTCTAACGCAGGAACTTTCTTGTATGTACGCTGCTTTAAGTCGTAAACCCGACTAACTTTGACCTCGGAAGAGTCCCGTAAACAGAAAAAGATTAGAAAACCGAACCTGCTTCCGGCCTAGCAAGAGACATGTAGGCTATACCGTGTCTGTGCGGAGAAATTGACGAAAACCGAAGACTCGGTCACATTGTTGAATGTCGACACTCAGTCAATACCACATTCTTTTCTCTGGGTCTCTCGCACTGAGAGCTCCTCTGATTGGTGTGCACACGAGAGGCGCTATATAAATTTATAGCTACAAGTAACAAATACAACACAATTACAAGCCGTTTCCCCGCAAAAGAGTCTCACGGCCCTCTGCATGAGAGATTCCCGGACTCCGGAGAATCTGAGAGATTCAACCTTGGATCGATCTGTTTTACAATGAATTCGCCGCCCGAAGACTATGTTGTGCAATATAAAGTCTCCGGGGATTAAAATAATATTTCCTCCCCAGTTACAATCACATATAGCCTAGCCCCGACCTTGGGAAACTAGGTTATTTCTTTAAGAGATATACATATTTACGACAACATTAATTTTATTGATAATTAGTTAATGATAAAATTAAAGTTAATGATAATTGTAAGCAGTTCGATTTTCTAACTTCATTGTAAAACTAGTTATACATTCAGTTGTATTGAATTGTGACAATAATGACTAGAAGTTTTTGGGAAAACAGAAAGGAAATAAAATGCTTAGGCCTATAGTGAAAACTGATCAATGTCAAATAATAATGCTTGACGATTTTAGGAACTTCACAGAGAATAATAATATTCTTTTCCTGGCATAATGTGCATTATTCTAAACGTGAGGAGACTCTGTTCGGGGAAACTTTATATTGTGACATCGACCTCATAGTTATTCCTCGTTTATGCATGTGATCACTGATAGGTGTCTCAAATTAGCGTTTCGAAAATGGGAAAATTCTGCCTTGCGATGGTTATACTATGGACCAGTGATTCTGATAAACAAGACAATTAACGTGAAAATGAAAACGTCTGGTTTGACCTAGGCCTAGATGGGAAATTCTGCATTGCGATGGTTATAATATCTATGGACCTGTGATTCCGATAAACAAGATAATTAACGTGTCTGCCATATAGCGAAATTACGGATATAAGTCTACATATGAATAAATCTGTATAAAAGCTGTTGATAATTGCAAAGTGTTAAGACATTCCATCGAAGGACGTGGAAGTCGAAACTAATAGGCCTACTAAGGTTCATCGAAGCTAGAGCTGCGCCAAAATGGCCGAAGCAGCAACTGCAAATGTTCTACAACAGCTGAACGATCTGACAGAATGCAGCATTCATCGCGGTACGTATGAGAATCCAAGGCAGTTGCCGTGCTTGCACTCTTTCTGTCTACAATGTTTGGTAAGTTACACGAAAGATAAACCTCTGGCTGCCAGCATTATTTGCCCGTGGTGCAGAAGAGAGACAACAGTTCCAGTTGATGGAATTGAAGGATTTCCAAGAAATGTCTTTATTGACAAAATTATCGAAATTAAAAGACTAACTGGACCAATGCAGAAAGATACTTTGTGTGATGTATGTAAAGAGGATGACGATCTGACATCAGATGTTGTTCCAGTGGCTTCAATGTTTTGTGCTGAATGCCGAAAGAATCTTTGTGACCGCTGCACAAAGCAACATCGAAGGCACAACAGATCACACAGTGTTCTTAAAATGGGCAGTGAAGATATAAATGAGCAATTGGTTAAGAAGCTAGATGTCAGTTTCTGCAGTGACCATTCCAGCAAAGCAGTGGAAATGTTTTGTTTTGACTGCAATGCCGTGATATGCATTATATGCTTTGCTGAAAAGCACCAGTTACACAATTGTTCCGATGTTAACAACTCGGCTAAGGATTTTCGAAAACATATGGAACGTGAAATCGACACAATTTCAGTTTGTTTATCTGAGGGTAAAAAAACTAGAGAAATGATTGACAAAGAGAAAGATAGCTTCCTCCAACAAATTCAAAGTGTGGAAAAGAAAATTTTGGAAAGAAGCGAAGAGTTGAGAAGAATTATCGATAGAGATACTAATCTACTTGTGGATGACTTAAAAATCATAAAATCAACTCACCTGAAGGACATGCAGGTTCAGGACGAAGAAATTCACAGACACTTGACTATAATTGCGAGTTTGAAAACATATGGGAGTGAAATCGTTGCAGTTGGTTCAGCTAGTGATATCTGCCGCTCAGTTAACCAGTTTGCGACGAGGACCAAAGAAGTGCAGGCAACTGTAGAGGAGGCGCCATTCTGCGAAGTGGTTTGCAGAAGCGTTTGTTTTCAATCAACGGAATTTCAGGAAAACTTGGAAAGAAACAGTTTGGGAAAATTAGATGGTGAGATTCTAAATTTGTTCAGAACGCCTCAATTTGTTCCATTTCTTGTGGATAAAACCATAGTTTACGTTTCCAAATTATTTTTATGTCTGCAATGCCGTACTTTTCGTTGGTAAGTAGGTAGTCTACCAATGTCCTTGATAGCTATCCTCAATCCAGCTTCCATTTAAGCAACAAATTATGTTCATCTATCCAGCTTCTATTTAAGAAAAAAGTTATTTTTCATCAGTTCAAGTTCTGTTCAAGCAAACAATTAGGTAGTAGGTAGTCTACCAATGTACTTGATAGCTATCCTCAATCCAGCTTCCATTTAAGCAAAAAATTATGTTCATCTATCCAGCTTCTATTTAAGAAAAAAGTTATTTTTCATCAGTTCAAGTTCTGTTCAAGCAAACAATTATTCTCATCAATCCAACTTCTATTTACGAAAACAATAATTATTTTTATCAATCTAGTTTCTATTGAAGCAAGGACTTAGTTTCATCAATCCAGGTTCTATTTACTGAAACAATTATTTCCGTCAATCCAGTTTCTATTTAAATAAAGAATTAGTTTAAACAATCAAATGCTTTTGTAGAACTGAAAAATCATCCTTCTACTCTAGTTCTCTCGATTTAATTCTGCTTGGGCTGCTTAGACCGCTCGGAACTGTCGTAATGCACAACGGCATCTGTTGGTCAGCCTCGACTAACTAGAAGAGTTTCCACGTGTAGAACCAAACTCATGAAATCACATCGAAAGCTGATATTCAGTGTTCGAAGATTCTGGACTACGTAACGTCGAAGAATAGGAGCGATGTCAGGCGACGAGGCTTGCTACAAACGAACCTCACCAGTGTCACCACCAAGCAGTTCCTCGTTGACGGCTGAAAACGCTGCCACCGGATCTGTGGAGGACGACATATTCTTTGCAGTCGACAATTGTTCATAGAGTGATCCAGCCAGTTTTGTCTCTTTTTCCTTGACACCAGATCTCGCTTCTCATCATAAATCCAGTCTTTGGTAAACTTCGATAACCTAATATTGAACCAGCTGCCTCTTACATGGCATCCTTGAAGTAATGTACTAGGTGCCTTATATTACTCCTTTAATAATCCTTCCATACCTATTATACTGCAATATCACGTGGGCCTCAAATTATCAATCCCACTTGACTCGTAATTCTACAAAAGCGCACTATTCGCACCAACTGTGTATAGTACCGTACTCAGCCCTTGTTTTGTCAGTCTAGGAATACTGCCATTTGATTTGATTAATAATTAACTGCAGATTTGTATATTTATGTTTTCTTAGTTTTTTTTCAAATCTGAACCTGGAAATACGTGATCATTTTACTAGGTCATGCAGCAAATATCGCACATGTTACGCTCGCACAAAAATTATAAGTCCGTTTTCTGTTTTGGTTCGTGGGCCTACTCTGTGGAACTCCTTGTCCACTGAGCTAACTTCCCTGCTACTGTACACCATTTTAAAACAGTTAAAACGGCATTTTACGGAATCACTGCTGTGTGTATAACATATGACAAATTGTTAATATGTATAATTCATTGGTCTGCATGCACTACTGCACAAGCACCGCCTTGTACATTTCTGCACCCTGGCATATTTTCTACTGGTTTTGATTCATGCTTTAATGGTCAGTGTTAGCCTGCTGTATGCAAATAGTAATGCAAATGGGCGACCGTGCCAGCGGTACGATATTCTTCCTTTTGGGTTTACCCTTTAACATCATGAACTACTGCAACAAATGTACATGAACTTGTATTTGGTGATCAATGAAGCTTGTGAATTGAAAACTGAATTGACAAAAAATATCCCAATTAGTGCGATTAAAGCGCTCCCTTAAACCTCATGCGATATCATAACAACGGGATTCCATAGGATTCTGATTTCGTGTATCCTAAGGCGCCTTTGCACGAATCGAGTTAGCCTTCAGCCTGGTGGAAAGAATAGCGGTGATCTGGCAGGCACTCCAGTCTGCGCGAGACTCTACGGTTAGTGGCTGCCGTTCATCTGGTGCTAACTAGTCTGTGATTGTTCTTCTTCGTGCTGCCATTGTTTGGGAACCACTTATACCAATGGATATATTATCGCCTTTGAGACCAAAATCATTGAACAATGAGCCACACATACGTGGACTGACAGTAGCAGAGAGCTCCAGAGGGGTGCGTGAGAGTCTAGTGGTTAGCGTGTTTTACTGTCAGCCGAGAGATTGGAGTTCAAATGCCTGTCAGAACACAAATTGTTGCGAGATACCTGCTTCAACTGCGCCCCAACCAACTCAGCTATTATTAGTACACTGACGATGGGAAGATCAGACGACGAAGAGTGGATTGGCCACCCGCCCTCATAAGCCGAGGCCAAGAAAATGAAGTCCATGGTGGCTCACATACCCATGGGATGAGAGCCATCCACGTTTGTCGGAAGTTACCGTCTGGACACAACTACACTGTGTGCCTCTAACCAGATGGAAGTTTCTCCGACGTCTGACCATCTCATGAGGCCCATGACAGCTACCTTCGTAACCTCAAGCTTGACCATTAATAATTTTGCCTTACCTTGTGATAGGAGAGTGCGAACGGGGACGCTAGGCACTAATGGGTTAAGTGCCCTTACCTTTAGTTTCCTTACGATGTCAAATCCTTTTCACCTATTAACGCTCGTTCCCAGGTTTGCAGTTATTTCGCCGGATCCGAGGGCCTTGCCATCCCTATTTCGGGTGCGTCTGCCTGCCTGGCGAACAGATACCTTTACGCTCGTATCTACTTCAATCTTTATCAGCAACATCATTACGTATTGGTTATGGTTCGCCATTGGTCGATACTTTGCGTATAAGACACAGGGCGCTATAGAAGTAATTAATTAGGCTACTAATAATAGTTGTTGTTGATTATGATGATTGTAGTGTCTTACTGTGATTGTTACTGTCATTATTTCTGTTAATAGTTCAATGCTGTCATTACTATAGTTACTGCTGCTGCTGTCGTTGTTGTTCCGCCAGCGCCTGAAAACCTCTCCCTTTACCAATGGAGACACTGGCCCGGATCGGGAGCGCCTCTGATCTTGAGTGGCGATATATAAATACTTGATTACGATTACGGTTGTTGCCATTGTTGCATTTTGTCCATTGCTTCTGTCACTGGTGTACCGTGTGTGCAATGGCATGATGTTGCAGAACGAAAACTTCTCACAGCCACTTGCCAGACAGCTGACCGATATACAGCACAGAAGACATCTAGAATGCCCTTACCTGTGACCATCTTCCTAGATCTTATCTCCCATAACCGGAATCTCCTCATGGAGTCGCCCACTTGGCAGTGGGGACCAGATTTATTTCATGGCGACGTGCTTTCGCCATAATCACGCACTCATCTTAGGATGTCTGCAATATTTTTCGCCATCGCCCTTCGCATCCTGATAAGAGAGCGCTACTTTTGCAAAGTACTGTAACCCAACAGGTAGGGATTTTATGGAGAATAAGCAGTCGCCGACTGCTTATTCTCCATGGAATCCCTACCTGTTTCGCAGCTAATCTCATGCAGTCCTAAATGGATCCCATTCCACGATCCGCCACCTGTCGAAGAAGTAGGTCTAGTGTTGTTTAAATTATGTCTTGTACAGTGCGACCACTGCTTGGGATATTTCCCAAGATCTTGGGAATTTGGGGGTCCGACTTGGGATCTGGGGATTTTGCCTAACAATCTTGGGATTTTTATAAGGTCTACAGACTAGTTTTTACCGTACTTTGCAACAGTGGCAGCAAATCAGATTAGAAAAACTCCTTCAATCTGAAAGACATTTATCATTATTGTAACCTGTAAACATTGTAAATTCGATCAATGTTATGCTCCGGTTTATTCTTTGCAAGTTCTTAACTAGGCATTTTTGTAAAGAATTGTGATTGTTAAAAGTTAAAACGCATTTCATATTAAATTTTTTCATCACATCTTTTTCCTTTTCGGTAACTTGGGATTTTTTGTACACTTTTGGCCAATCTTGGGATTTTTCTGGCAAGAGCTTGGGATTTCCGAAAATGGAGAGTGGTCACACTGGTCTTGTATAATATTTTTCACATGTCATTTCTTCTTGTAGTGAATTGTGAAAAGCTTCTGGTTAAAGACTTAAGCGATCCAGAGAAATCTTTGCCAAAAGCGCTCAATGTAAATCCTTTAAAAAAATATATAAGCATAGACGTTGTTTCTGCCCCAGGAAATAAATCAGAGTATGATAATAAAAGCCAAGGAAATCAATCACCAGGTGCAGCTACTACCGCAAGTTATCAACCACAGCAACCAAAAAAACCAAGGAAGTTAATGCACCGTATTTTGATGGATGAAGATGCATATAAATACATCCAGAGATTCTTACATCAGGAACTTGAAGATCTAAAAGCACTTTGCAACTCTGTACAAGAATTAAGAGATGAGGCCTCAAACTTCTATCTGGGCTATACGGTGAAATATGAGGTCGAAGATGAAATAGTCAGGAGAAGACTTCAAATGCTTATAGATCAAAACGGAGCCGAAATAATTCGGCGTCGCACTATCCGTCTATCACCTCTAAATCGTCCTCTGAGAAACCCGGATGACGTTCAGCAGGGGGTCAGATCCAGCAGAGGGCAGATCATCCAGGAGTTGCACCAAGTCCGGAACTAATTCCAGGTCAGGCAGTTCACCAGCATCAGAAAGCATGTCACTGCAATGCATTTCGCTGTCACCATGAGAAGGAACACCTCAGCAACCGCTCCAGAAGATGTACCACTACGCGGTGACAGAGGCGCGTTTACCAGTAGGCGCACTAGGCGCGCGCCTAGGGTCCCCAAATCTTGGAGGGCCCCCAAACGAATGAAATATTTGTTCAATAGTAAAAAAATAACATTTTAAAATTTAGAATTATTTTAGGCCTAAATATAATTTTTTATATATTTTTTACAGCTTTGCATTCACATAAAAGTAGGCTATATCATTGCATTTGTAAAAGTATATTATTGTAATTTTATAATTGCTTTGTTCATTCGGGCAGCAATTGGACTAATAATTCATTTTTGTGTAAAATAACATCAAACTTGTTAGCAGCAAGCAGCAACGGGCATCTGCTGCAGTTTAGGCCTGCGTGTTTAAAGTTTTAGTCTGATAATTTCGTCATTTAATAGTGTTCAAAACTTACCAGTAAGTAATAGTAATTGAAATTTTAATAGTAGGCCTATTAAATACTGAATACGCGATGAGACTTTGCTGATAATCTGGAGCTGCAAAACGAAAGAAGATAGCTCTGATGACAACATCGACGTAGGTCTATACTGGGACAATATTGTGGAATACGTTGCAATCAATCATTCAATCAATCAATCAATTTTCGTTTATCAAAAATAAGCTGACAAATAGGCTACGCAACTTATACAAAGAATAAATGCTGCAAAGAATAGGCTAAATGCCACCATCAAATTTCCGCAGGATCAAAGGCTCTGTTTGTCGAATTTGAATTATTTATTTCTTTGATTCTTAACAAAATTTCTCAGACGTCAGAGAAAATTTCAACAAAATAGAGACGGAGGCAAAACTTAAACTTGGTATTGAAAACGATTATGACATTGCAGAAAACGTCAAAGAAAACGTGCTTTGTTGTTTGACGAAACTGCCCAGAATGACGTTATATTGAGAGTGGACGTGAGAAATTCATTGCTGGCACCTGGCGGAACAAAACGGCTTCAAGTTCAACTCGGTAGGCTTGAAGCGGCCGGGCGATAGGCTATTTAACACCACCACAGTTTTAGACTCTTTGTCTACCAGTTCAGAAGGGCCCCAAAAATGTTTGCGCCTAGGGCCTAGTTTTCTATAAACGCGCCTCTGCGCGGTGATCAAAGGGACAAAGAATTTGAATCAGAGGGGCAAAGAATTCGGCTGAGGCGGACTAAGAATTCGGCTGAGGCGGACTAAGAATTCCGGCTGAGGCGGACTAAGAATTCGGCTGAGGCGGACTAAGAATTCGGCTGAGGCGGACTAAGAATTCGGCTGAGGCTGAGGTGGACAAAGAATTCGGCTAGAGGCGGGTAAGGAATTCGGCTGAGGCGGACAAAAGAATTTGGCTGAGGCGCACTAAGAATTCGGCCGAGGCGGACTAAGTTGAATTCGGCTGAGGCGCAATAAAGAATTCGGCTGAGGCGGACTAAGAATTCGGCTGAGGCGGACTAAGAATTCGGTTGAGGCGGGTAAAGAATTTGGCCGAGGGGCGGGGCAAAAGGAATTCGGCTGAGGTGGACAAAGCGAATTCGGCTGAGGCGGGTAAGGAACTCGGCTGAGGCGGTCAAAGAATTTGGCTGAGGCGCACTAAGAACTCGGCCGGAGGTGGACTTAGAATTCGGCTGAGGCGCGTAAAGAATTCGGCCGAGGCGGACCAAGAACTCGGCTGAGGCGGACCGCGAATTCGGCTGAGGCGGACTGACCATTCGGCCGACGCGAATTAAGAATTCGGCCGAGGTGGGTAAAGAACCTGGCCGAGGCGCAATTTCACAATTTAGCCGAAGTGAATTAAGAATTCGGCCGAGGCGGCAAAAGAATTTGGCTGAGCCGAGGTAAAGAATTCGGCTGAGGCGGAAGAAGAATTCGGGCCGAGGCGGGTAAAGAATTTGGCTGAGGCGGGTAAAGAATTTGGCTGAGGCGGGTTAAGAATTGGGGCAGAGGCGTGGGGTAAAGAATTTGGCTGAGGCGGACTAAGAATTCGGCTGAGGCGGACTAAGAATTCGGCTGAGGCGGGTAAAGAATTTGGCTGAGGCGGACTAAGAATTCGGCTGAGGCGGGTAAAGAATTTGGTTGAAGTGGACTAAGAATTCGGCTGAGGCGGACTAAGAATTCGGCTGAGGCGGGTAAAGAATTCGGCTGAGGCGGACTAAGAATTCGGCTGAGGCGGGCAAAGAATTTGGCAAGAGGTGGCGGCGAATTTGAATCAGAGGGGCAAAGAATTTGGCTGAGGCGGGCAAAAAATTGGCCTAGATAGGCAAAGCATTTGGCTCAAGCCAGGCAAGGAATTTGGCTGAAAACAACAAAGGGAAAACCGCCACTATATCCGTTTATCGGCAGCTCAAAAGAAAAAAACTTACTTTCAGCAGTTGACTGCTTTGAATACTGTTTCTGTTTATTCGATTATTTCTGTAATACAAAACTGTTCGGTAAACAAAATGGAATAATTCAATATGCCTACACCACAGGTTAGTAAAACTACTTTGTAATAGGAAGTAAGCATTCAGTTATTTCTACATATAGACAAATATTAATAAACTTGAATGAAATAGGTAAAATATCAATAAACATGCAGGTAATTTCTATTACAAATTTTAAAAGTGCGATTAACTGCAATAACAAATTTTCATTGAACACCATCCCTACCAGTACTGAAAACGTTTGCTAAACCCAGTCATGTACTATGAAAGATGGGAGTTTATAGATTCATGTGAACAATGTCTCAAGCTGCAGATAGCCTATCTGTCAAAAACCACACACACCAAGAAAAATTGGGGAGTATAATTAAGAAAGAAAATTCATATCAACAATCTTTCCTAATCTACCAATAGAACAAGTGGTTTGTAGGATAACAACGTATACAAGATCATTACTCAATTAAAATTTACAAAGCTGTCTGTTTGCATGCTGTTAATATTGAGTCTATCTTTAGAAATGTGTAAGTCAACCTGTGTCTACATAAAGCAACCAGAGAAAATAAAAATCCTTCATAATAACAAATATATCAAATAATCCAGTTTTCTTACTTTCCGAGTATAAGTTTAAATGCAATGTTTCGATACAATGAGCCATATTGTTTAATTACAAGCAGCATTTAAATAACAATAATGTTTGACAAAAATTTGTCACTGTCTGAGATTCTCAATTTCTGAGTATTTTCTTAGATGTAGTATCTTGAATTGATGAGCATTCATATACCAGATCTTATAGACCTGAAACAGAAAGCACAAAATTGTAATTAAAAAAACCAAGGTTGTTTTCATCATCACAAATGTTCGTTGGTGCCGTGCTTTGTTTGTCCTTTACTTTTACAATACTAGCAAAAATATTCTTGCATAAGCTAATAAATATTCTAATCTAATCTGTGATATGAATACATGCTGAATAAAAAACTATATCAGGTGAATAAGAATTTTTCATTTTTAATTCCTCATTGTACATGTATCAAGTGATAGCATTCCAAAGTTAATCACTGTATCCTGTTTATAAGAAAAGGCTTGGTGAAATAGAAATATAGCTTCGAGGAAGTCGAATTCTGAATTTTGAAAGCGGCAGAGAACCATTTGAAATGACACCAACGACTCAACACAGCAGGCACTCCATGAAAGAAATGAATTTAAGGAAACGAAAGTCAAACACAAGAAGTTGTCAAGACAGGCTTATCCCTCTTTCAACTATCACAGGCATCAGTTTCTGTTTCAGATCTCAGTGTCAAGTCTTAGCAAAACACCTGGCTGATAATAACAACAAGCCAAAGAGCTCAATGCGATCTCTTCCCAGGGTATGTTTGATGAGTGAGACATATACGAAGGCTAGCCAGCCATTCCAGATACATGTAGCAGTTTACACTCTTCCTTGCTCAGAATAGGTTTCTACACCCTCTAGATTAAATAAAATAGAACAAAAACAAAATAAAAATTCTTGCTACCTCTTCCAACGTCTTGCAATTACCATTCAGCGTTTCAATGGCGTTACCTTCCATTAAACTTTTGCTCAGCCAGAACTTGATGACTTATAAGCCGTTGCAGACATTCATTTTTTATTGTCTTGGACATTCTTTTAAGAACCTTAAGGATAATAATAATAATAATAATAATAATAATAATAATAATAATAATAATGGTTTACCCAAGTTAGCTCTGCTGCTGTTGTCCTCCTCCATTTCGATTGCTCTCTTGTAATCTGTCAGTTCTTGTGAACATCGTATTCGCGAGTAACTGGCTCCGAAATTCGTCAGATACACGATCTGATAACATAGTATTGTAAAATTACAAAACATTCAATGAATGAATAAGAATTATAACTAATCATAACTAACCTGAAACAAATTAATCTCATTTCTAAATAATCTCATCTCCAATCTGAACAAAACCCATCTGAATAAATGAATATAAATGAAAGAATCGGAAATGAATTCAAATGAATTTAAATGAATCTGAATTAATCTGATTCAGTGCATCTAAATCAGTCAAAAATTATATCCATGGTCTCTCATTCTAACACTCACTCACTTTGAGCCTTGCACATCAAGGGTTTCCCAGTCGCTTTTAGTATAATTAAAGTGTTAAATTTCATGCTTACCAATCCAAAGACTATTAAACAGGAACCAATGAAGGCGAAACAGAACATAGGACCTGCATCATACACCTAAATCATAAACAAACAACCATAGGACTCTGAATCATTTTACTAGATATAGGACTTTTAATGAAAACTTTAATGACGAGCTGCATTGGTTCCCAGTCACTTTTAGTACACCCTCGTCAATAAAGTGTTCAAAAATAGATGACAATATAATTCTTCATAAAAGTAACCTCTGTTGATTATAAAAATAAGGAAAATGCTTATATTACCTGAGTGGGCTGGAGCAGAAATATTGAAGTTTCAAATGTCTACCATGGGCAGAAGTTGAAACCCCGAACCTCTTGGTTGACAGTCCAGCATGTCTACCACTAGACATACTTACTTACAGATAGGAATCATATACAAATGATCAAATCTGAATGGTTGTCTAAACAGAGCACCATTTCATAATTAAATAAAGATCTGCTTACGTGTTGACAGAAGGTGCTAAGGTCTATTTCATCGCATAAGGAGACTTCGTCGTAACCAAGCGTCCAGTTCCTGTAGATTCCTGTCCAGTTTATCAAAACAGATAACAAAACCAATTATAAATAGGAGTTGAAGCACAATAACTGAAGTTAAAAGTTCATTCAGCTCAAGGATCACACTTTTGAGAACTGCTGTTCACTGCCTAAGGCAGGTAACAAGTATTTGTAGTCAAGGATTATATCTAGTGCTGCATGAAAGAAAGTCATCGGATTCTCTTAAGACCTGACAACCCAAACTAAGATCAAACAGAATGGTTTTCAAATGCTTATTGAAAACAGGTAAAGAAAGACCACTTGAGGTCTTTTTCCATGTTCTAAAGAAAGACATACAGTAAATAAGTGATGAACACCTCATCTTTTGACGTTAACCATAGTTGAATGTTCAACTTCTTAATAAGTGATCAAACACCTTACCTTTAATGCTTACCATAGTTGAGTTTGTTAAGTGACGAACACCAGATCTTTTAACATTAACCATAGTTGAATGTTTGATTTCTTACTACGTGATCAACTCCTTAACTTTTAATGCTTACCAGAATTGAACGTTGGATTTCCCTAACTCACCAAATCTGCTGATGTTGAGGCAGTAGTTATCGAGGAACCAGAAGTCTCTCCGGTAGATTTCGTGCTGACAGACAGAGTTGAGCATCACAAACAGCAGGATAGGCATCGCACAGAGGTAAGTCATTGCCAGCCAACCAGCGTTTACCACATACGTCAAAATCATAACCTGAAGCACATTCAAGTATGTTCAATCACAATATCAAACACTTTGATCCTTGTTGTGCCCCACTTTCTCTACATGGCTAGTCATAAGCTCTGGAGATCAGTGTCAAGTTCTGTACATCCTAGAGATTCTTTAATGTCATCCAGGTCTACACTTAGGATTGTCTATTGTCTATTTCAACTTGTTTACCAACTGAAGCCTGTAGCTATTCCGGACTTGATAGATTTCAACCAGGCCTTTCCAAATGGATCACAATTTTTTTAACCTACGGCAACTTTCGATTGATGCCCTGTGTACTGTAGATACAAAACCTGATGACAGGGGGGGGGTACAGATTGTCTGACGTTTGTGTGACAAGATAGTTAAGTGTTTACACAATGAAACAATGTGTACCACCTTGACTGAATCTAAGTAGCACAGCAGCTGATTGTGTGATACAGTGGTTAACCGCTTGTACATCAGGACAGTGCAGCTAACTTTGTTGCCAAACAGATGATGGTTCCATGGTGATTGTTTAAAACGTACAAAGCACTTGTTCTTCAGAGCTACATAAAAGTTGTTTAAAATGAAATGCCATATAGATGTTCCAGTTAATCTCTCTATAATTCTGTATATATATATAACAATAATATCTAATAATATCTTTTCTTTAATAAGCGCCTGACAAACGCACTGCGCTGTACATTTACATGTTATGCAATTTAAATCTTAACTACTAACAGAACAGACAGCCTGCAATACAACGGCGCTAATAGCAGCCTACAAAGCATATCCGCCCAACGGGGCTCGAACTCGGTACCTCTCGGTCTCTGTGCCAGATGTTATCCAATGCGCTATCGGGCATAGTAAAGTTAAGTAACTGATTGTGAGCTTACAACAATTGAGAGAGCTCCTCCGCCTCTGATGCATCGGACGCCTGAACAGACGCGATCTCTCGTCTCTCCGGTCGTCAGGAATCCAAAGCCAAGCAGAAGAATTGCAAAGATTCCCATCGCAATCCCAAGCAACAGAAAAATTATCTGAATATTCAGCAACCTGAAAAAAATGGAGAAAATAAACTTAAAAAGTTCAATCTTGTGCAAGTATGCGCTTGTATGAGATGCAGTGGCTTTAAGAACTTGGCAAAGTTCCTTGAGCATGGCTATATCTGACTAAATTAAAGAGGTGGCTTCATAAGATTAGATTGGTAAGAGTTACTTTAACATTTGTCATATACTGTTCTGTCATTTTGACCATAATTTTGTTCTATGGTTCTGTCAATTTTAACACTTGTTATATTATTCTATTGATTTGTTGTGGTTTTTGTGTTGCATTACACTGTCTTATGTGACAATTTGATTACTGATTAAACTCGTTTTACATTATGTCATTTGATATGTAATATTAGCTTAAATTAAAAAAAACATTAGAATTAGTTACAATTAATCAAAATTAAATATTAGAAGTAATATGCAATTATGTTATGTATGTATGTATGAGCACTTGTTATAGTGCCCCTTCAAGATTTCTACTCGGAGGCGCTCCTGTATACAGTGTGAACACTGAATCGGAGTATCACGCCGAAGCGCATGAGCAATTGTGAGTGAAGGACTTGCCCAGGGTCTCTACGCAGCGGCTTGAGGGTGGATTCGAACCCGCAACCCTTCGGCTGCAAGGCACCGAACATACCCCTACATCACCGCACCCCTCTATGCTATGACTTCATTGTTAATGTTTATGTTTAATGCTATGTTGTATTCATGATATCATTATGTTATGCCTATGTGCTTTTTTTACCATGGCACTGTCATCTGAAAGAGTCCACGAAATATTCCATTTAGCGTGATGTCGAGCGCACGAAATCCGGTGCCACAGAAGAGACCAACACCGAGACAAACGACAATTGTTGCAATCAGGGAACCATAAGGAGTTCGTCCCAAACAGTCCTTGCACGCTGAAACCAGAGTAACATGAAAGATGATCTTGAAACAGAAGTCACACAAATATCTCAATAAATCCCCAGGTCAATGATCCAGTACCCTTCCAATTTCCCTAACTATAAGATCTATCCCAAGATAGCCAATGTGGATACCTTGCAGACGCTCTAACAACGGCTGATCCAATCTGCACAATTATATAATTATAGTAAAAATAAGAAAATAAACAATCAGTAAATAAATACCCATCCAGTGTTTACAGTTGCATGTCTCACTTAAAAATAAACAAAGCGCAGACAGATAGATCTAAACAGAAACAAGAGCTGCTTATAACTTCACACTTTCAATAAAACAACGAAAAACTGGTTTCCTAGTTACAGAAGTCCTCGTTACTATAATCAAGCTACAAGTAAGCCAGACACTTCAACTTAACAGACATAAGATGTTTCTTATTAATATCACTGCAGTCTTAATCTCTTTTGTCCATAAAATTATACTTACCCATTGTCCCACTTGGTCAATATAAAAGCGCGACTGTAGCCTACAATGTAAGTCACATTGCCGCTTTTCAATCAGGCTTATCTCTAATGATCTAATCTAATCTAATCAAAGTACTTCAATAGAGCTGTTATCTCAGCGCATATATCCGTCTATAATAGTTTGTTTGGTGCCAATGGCCGCGCACCTGTCATTAGATGCTATAAGCCAGATCAGCATTAATTTTCCCCGCAAGGCATGACGGGAAAGGTCAAGGTCGCCGTTCATAAACAAGAGTTATGCATGGCGTTTAGGTTAGACGAATCGTTTGGAGTGGATGACTTTAATCGATCGAAGCCTTGGAAGGTAGATGATTTGAAGAAATTTAGAACATACAGAAGCCACAAGAATACTTGTCGAGTTAAACATAAACTCGTGGCTGTTGCATTTGCGATATATCAGCAATAATTGTCGGCTGTTGCTGCATATGTGGACGGCGTAGAACTGGTCGATGTCGACAAGAAATCTACCTTTTCTCTGCTTAAGACCCTGTTATGTTTACGATTGAATCGAATGGTTGACTTACACGCTACCGGATCCGAATAATCTACACGAGGGACAGCTGCCCGAGTCCACAGGAGTTACGAACTGGCATTCTGTAACTACGTCAATATATCGATCACGATCAACGAGCGCTGCTATCCAGACTAGCCAATGATTACAAAGAAGGTTGGTATTTTATTCATTCCAAATAGTATATAATATGAAAGCCCTCTCTTCATCTTGATGACAGAATATATGCCATCACAACGGATTCGGGAAATACCTCACAAACTTTGGGCGATTCTTGAGAATAGCCTACTGGTGCTGTGAAAGTGCCTATTGCTCCTGTTTTGCAGCGTAGGGCATTTATATGTGCATTCTGTTGTAAAGCACTTTTATAAGTGGCATCTAAATAAAACCTAGGATGCTGCAGTCTTTCATATGAAATCTTTATGACATGTTGTGATTGCTAACAGTTTTCATATAATAAAATACATTGTTGGGAGTATTTGAATTTTGAATATAACTTCACAGAAGAAAAGATGGATGTGCATATCCATATTGGGGAGGGGCTGGGCGTGTCTGGATGCGTGTTTTCATGTTTGCTTACCATTTCCGTTTTTACATTGTTACAGTTTGCATATAAATGAATTTGCTGTGTTGGTTTAAATTTTAGACCCGAATTGACATGCAATCATGTTGGAGCCCTGCTATTCAAGCTTGATTATTGCTTGGCAACAGGGACTGACAACAATGAAGCCATGTACATCAACAGTCAACCATTGCCATTGGATGGCACCATCTGTCAAGAGCGTAGAACCTGTTGTGGCAAAAGACATGGTTATAAGGAAGCCTCGCTACCATTGTCGGACAGCAGCTACACAGGCACAGTCTGCGCCGTGGCGACTGTTCAATTCTTTGTCATTTTGCCGCGCCATTGAAGGCAACACATTCTGTGGACAAATTGGTTCAAAATCATTCTCAGTTTAAAAATGCGGTTTATCATCAAAGCTCTTTCTGCACAGCAAGTGAACTCACCCTCCCAGATTTAACGGCTAGTTTAATTACAAGATAATTTTTTACATAATTGATGGACAGCCCCTTGAATATATTAATTCTCGGAATGAATGAATAAATATAATTTAAACTGCAGTGTTGTTAAACATATTAAACTAGAGGCTAGAGCTTAATACACAAGAATATTATTTATGTGAAGTCGCTACTTTAACACAAAATAATGCTGATTAAACATCATAAAATGCAGTGTTTTTACTAAATACTGAAAACATTGGTTCATTTGAGGTGACGTTACAGTTGTTAAGAACTGTGTAATCTATCATGTCTCTGACAATAGAATCGACATCATCAGATGGATCTTGTGTCATGGAACCTGGATTGTCTTGAAATATTCCAGCCAAACTCTGCACCAGATTCCGCATCCAGTTTGACTTTTTTGGTGGAAGATGTTGTGTTTCAGTGGAAGTCTTCATATTTTAACCTGCACTGCATAGCTGAAGTCATCAATGAAACAATGTTTAATTGCTAATAATAACAATATCACAGCAAATAATCATTACTGTAGATCAAGATATGTGTAAAAACTGTCGATATGTTTCCATTAACAGCTTTCCTATTAACTTGAGATAGTTGCATATGTAGTAGGCCTAATGATGACTGCAGATGATCCAGTACATTTTCTTCTGGTTGTAATAGACCCTGGCTATAATTTCAATAGTTTATTCTTAAGCCTCTTGGTGAACAAAGTATCCATATAGATATGTAGATATGTACGTTTGCAAATAAGAACAAAATACATGCAGAAATTAAAATGGTTTATTCTGTCTGTGAAAGGAAAGTGTAGGCAATGTTTGTGTGCATCTGGTTGATATACTGTATAGGTTAGAGTAGTGAAAAAAGAGTTTTAAGACATACTGTGACTATTTCAACGCTAGAACCTATCAATATTAGAATAATTAGAAGGATGCATACAGTGAAACTGACCAATAGATAGATCTGGCCAGGGTGGGGCGGCCACAGATAAAATGCGTCTTTGCATACCGCTAGACAACAGGAATTCAGTTAAGTGAAAACAAAGAAAGAATAGTTAATATCTTACCAATTTTGTCCATGACAGACGTACGGACATCCCTTTGGGTTTGAAGGAATGTAAACAGTTCAAGTGGCGCTGGCCATGCAACTCTGGACTTCGCAGGTTGTCTTTCTCCAGCGGCACAGCTGATAATCTCCTCTCCCGCAATTAACAACCGCGCACATGCACTTAATTGCGCATGAGATACCGGTTAAATAATAATAAACTCTATAACATATATAGAAATTTTCTATAAACTAGTAACGAATAATATCAAATATTTGCGTCAAATCTAGATCATAACAACGTCGCTAACGGCAGCATTCTGTTTGTTTGTGAACGGTGACCTTCACCCCGGAAGTAGAACTGAAATGGCTGCGCATGCGCATTGCTAATGCTGATCGGGCTTATTCAATGAAAAGGTGTTCGGCGCCTTTGGGGCGTCTTTTGCTACTGCTCTGAGCGTCGTCGGAGTTTGCTCGAACGCTACGCCGGTCAGATGTAGAACAAACTGCTCGCGCTGTATAATCATTTACGCTGGAATAGGTGGCCCTGGTAGCTACATTTTGTTAGAGCGTATGTGATGGTATGTCCCATGCACCTCTGTGCATGAGGTGCCAGTGGCTTATATAAGAGATTTTTACACAAGACCTAAAATGGCATTGCACGCATTTGAATGGGTAGCAGTGGTGAAGGATCTCCTCTGATCAATTCATAGAAAAGGGACAAGGCCGAGGTCATACGGTTGCTATAGAAAACTGGCTTATAGACAACTTGTAGTCATTTACAATATGCATTTGACATGTAGGTTGTGTAGGCTATGTATTTGTGTTTGTCTTTATGCTATGTCACCTATGTACAGTATAGGCTGTTTCCCTTCGCCCGCTCTTCGGATGATTGTCTTGACCTTTTTGTTCCTCGTGTGAGAACGGCCATAGCCCAGTTCCGTGCCTTTGTCTGCATTGGCCCTTCGCTATGGAATCAACTTCCCCCTTTGTTCGCACCACCATACCATCAGGTTGCCCTGCTACATCTTTTCGCTACCTCAAAACTTGTCTTTATTCTCGGGGACTTTCGTCTCTGATTGGTGTGCACTGTGAGAGGCGCTTTATAAATTTTTAAATACAATACAATACAATACAGTAGCCTATGTAGTATGAATGAAGGCCGTGTTTGCATACCAGGTTTTTACTAGAAATGAGCAAATGTCTGCTCAGTTTTGCAAGGAGCTTTCTGTGTCAATATATCCATGGGCATCAGATGTGACCCATATGGACTCTATAAGGTTCCAGATGGGAAATGTGGGTCCGATAAGGGCAGGTGGTGTCAGAGGATAGTAGTGAGCTCCTCTGACACCACTGCCAACTGAATCTGGTTGACATGCCACTTTAGGCCTCTATGGGACCTAATTTAATAGACCACACGTGATTGATCATTGCTGCAAATAAGCCACACGATTTACTGTTACTTTAATCTTCTTTGGCAATCTACCCTACTTCTGAGGTACAAATTGGGAGGAATGAAGCTGGTACTTTCATATTTTGTTGCTAAGCTGCAGAACTACTGAAAACTGCTTTCATACTTTCTCAGGCCCCTTTCCACGACTGCAAGACCATAGTTGCAAATGTCATCACAGATTTATAAAGCACTTCATTAAGAAAACAAGGATCAACTAAATTACTTGAGGAGTAGAAGCAAAAAAAGACCAGGGAGCTCATGTTGTAGGGTGCTATAGGAAACCTTTTCCATAAAGTTGTACCAGCGACAGTAAAACTTCTATGCTGCAGTATCGGAGTTCGGAATAACAAGGACATCCAGTGCAGCAGACGGAAGAAATCTACGGCCAGTAATGGATGGGACTGAGACATATTATAACTGCATAGGCTAGGATGAGTCCCAGGCCACAAGGCAATTACGCTTATGCACTATGACCTTAAACTCAACAAGTTTGTGCAATGATAATTGGAGCACTTATTAATTAAGCCCACAGCAGGAAAAGTGTAAACTTACATTTAATTAATTAGCTAACAAATTAATTAAGCTTATAACAGCAAAGGTTTAAATTTCCATTTACATTTAAGTAATTTGTATCTTCAAACTCCAGGGCATTACTTCAAACTGAGAACATAAATCAGAGTTTCACTGTTTGCTCCTTAAATGAAATCAAGTCCATAAAGTTATTGGTGATGACAAACACAGCCACATTAACAATGACCAGACTTGACTATTTTCAGATAATTATGACCACTCTCGTTTCAGTTAATCCATAGGACATTAGAAGATAGGCTTCCCCAAACACTCATGGCAACATGACCAACCATTGCATTGCCAAACTTAAGCCTTGGGCGGAAACTATCGATAGGCGCTGACACCATTCAAGTAAGAACAAGTTCACAAGTTTAATCATTTATTGAACATTTTACTTGCAAGTATAAATATTTGCAATCCTTCATTTGCACAAATTAAATTGTAGCTGTTCATTTACTTAGATCCTCTTCCAGAGAGACTCTTCAGAGGTGCTTGGATCTGGCAACCCAAAGCTACAATTAAATCAAATGCTTACAATCAAACGTTAGCAAATAAGACGAAAATTAAAGTCATGAGGTTCTCAAGGAACCTTGAGAGTATAAAACGCCATCCAAAGCTGAAATTTTACCCTGCACTGTGGATATGAGTCATAGTGGAAAGGCGATACAATAGCTTCAGCACAGACAACAGGAAAGACTTCACCAACCCAGCCAGACAGTTTCACATGAGCATTATGTTCACTATATGGGCATAAAACTCAGGGATTCAACTGCTCTAGTGAGCTTCAGCACAGAACATACACTTTACAACTCCTTTGCTCAATGTGATATAGCTTTAAGTGGTACATGGTACTTCTTTACTTCAGTGCTGTGCCTTTCTGCCGAAAACACGCAGTTTTCTTTTGTGTTTGAAGCTATCCGCGTAGAGACCTTGTTCTTTGTCAATACAACTCAACTGCAACTTCTAACATACAGCTCTCTACTGCATTAAAACAACTACTACACTGTATTGTTCAAATTCACTGTCATCAGCAGTTTCTAAGTTTGGCGCGCTAACTGCACGTGTAGAGAATCTATCGTCAGCCAAAGTTTAGGCTACTTTAGGCCAAGCGCCCACGAGCCGACAGCGCAACTAAGGCCTAAGACTAAAACGCTTAACAATCGATACACATTATATATATATCAACCTAAAGAACACCTGTGCTCATTATATATGCAAAACATTAGTTCACATTACCTCCTTCCCTTTCTTTGGATTGAGCAAATTAAATTTAAAAATTTGCGAAATCATCATGTACTAAATTATGCAATAAACTTAATACTATATAATACAGTAAAATAAACAATCTTATAATCTAGATAAACAATCTGCTACAACATTTAATCGTCCTTTCTTATAATTAACTTCTACATCAAAAGTTTGCAGTGCTAAAGCCCAACGCACCAATTTAGCAGACTTAGACATAGATTCAGTCAGATAAGTTAAAGGATTGTGATCGGTAAAGATGTGAACTTTAGATCCAATGATTATCTCTTTTAACTTATTTAGAGCCCAAACAATAGCATAGGCTTCTTTCTCCACAGTTGCCCATCTCTTCTGGGTGTCAGTCAACTTCTGACTTATAAATGACACAGGGCGTTCTATTCCCTTATCATCCATCTGCGTTAAAACAGCTCCTACTGCAAAATCACTACTATCGCAGTACAAATTAAAAGGTTTTCCAACATCAAAAACATATAAAACAACTTTAGAGCGTACAGCATCTTTAAGTAAATTAAATGCCTGTTGATGTCTATCAGTCCAATCAATCTTATCTGAAACATGTTTGCTTGTCAAATCAGATAGAGGCTTCGCAATCTGTGCAAAATCTTTGATAAACTGTCTATAGTAACCAAAAAATCCCAGCAATTGCTTAACTTGTTTCTTCGTTTCTGGGGTTTTCAAATTAATTAAACTTTCAATTCTATCTGGATTCATTTGAATCGTTCCAGAACCAACCACATGACCGATGAACTTTACCTCACTCTTACCAAAGATACATTTCTTTAAGTTCAGAGTAATGTTATGCAGTCTCATTTGCATTAAATATGCATCTAAATGCTGTAAATGAATCTTCCAATCATCTGAATGCACAGCAATGTCATCTACATAGGGCTCAGCAAATTCATTTATAGGCTGTAAAACCATGTTAATTGCTTTAACAAATGTTCTTCCTGAGTTGATCATTCCGAAAGGAACACGAGTAAACTCGTACAGTCCATTGTGAGTAACAAAAGCAGTTTTCCATTGATCAGTTTGCTTAACAGGACAAGTCCAGTAAGCACTTCGACAATCAAAAATCGAGATCACATTTGATTTTCCAACTTTGTGCAACACGTCTTTTACAATCGGCATCGGATATTTACAATCCACAGTGAACGAGTTAATGTATCTGTAGTCGCAGGCAAGTCTCAGAGAACCGTCTTTCTTTTTAACAATTACCAACGGACTTGCCATTCTGCTCGAAGATGGTTTTATAATGTTGGCTTGAAGCATTTCTTTAATTTGTCGTTCAACTTCTGCTCGATAGATGAGTGGAATACGGTAAGCCATAAATTCTTTTTCACGAAATTCCGGTTTCAGTTCAATTTCATGTTCAACCAATGTACATAATCCAGGCTTTTCAGAAAATCGATCAGAATATTTGTTCAGTACTTCCAGCAATTGTTTTTGTTGAGTCAATGTTAAATGGTTAATCTGATCAGGATCAAGATTCAGTGAATTCTTTTCATCTTGCAAGTCATTCTTCGTCAACAACTCAACCACTGAACCAAAGTCTTCATCTTCTTCAACGATTAGTCCACAACTCATTGCTCTTGTAATGTACTTTCTGATTTTATTTGCGTGAATTATCTTTCGACAATCGTCACCCATGTCAATCAAATAAGAGTACTTTGACCTTCGTTGTATGACAGTACATGGACCATGCCATCGTGAAATCAGTTTATTCGTTGAAGTCGGATATAACACAATGACTTTTTCACCCGGTTCAAATTCTTTATGTTTCGCTCTTTTGTTGTATTGATTCGTATACTGTAATTGCTTCTCTCGTGAATATGATTCTGCAAACAGTAATGCTTTTTCCATATTTGCTTTCATGTCTTTCAAGTACTTTTCTGGTTGGATTCCAATATGAGGTGGTAAATTAATTTCTCTTGTCCAACTTTCTTTTAAAATTGCCAATGGTCCACGCGGAATCTTTCCATACACCAACATATAAGGAGCAATTCCAGTAGTTGCATTCGGTACTTCTCGTAATGCCCACACTGTAAACGGAATTACTTTGTGCCATTGCCTTGGATTGTCAACAATTACATGATGGATCATTTTCTTGAATGTTTGATTCCATCTTTCTACTAATCCAGCTGCCTCTGGATGACCTGGCGTGTCAAATCTTGGACTACACCCCATTAAATTCAGAAATTCTCTTGTCAGACTCGCAGTAAAATTTGTTCCTTGGTCACTTGTGATCACTGAAGGTACACCAACGTTCATGAACAACTCCATCAAAGCATCACACACAGCTTTCGCAGTTAATGATTTCAACAGAAACACTGTAGGCCATCTGGTGCAAGAATCGACAATACATAAACAGTACTTGTGACCTGCAGCAGATGCTGGCTCGATTGGTCCTACACAATCCACCGTAATTCTTCTAAACGCCACATCTTCTCTTGGAATTGGAGTGATAGGAACCCTGTCCATCACCAAACTTCTTGCCTTTAATTGACATTTCTCACATGATTTGCAAAATTTCACTATATCTCTTCTCATCTTTGGCCACGTAAAAGACAACTTTATTCGTTCTCTAGTTTTCTCTTCTCCAAGATGTCCTCCAAATACTGATTCGTGAGCCAACTCCATCACTTTCATTCGTCGCTCTTTTGGTAACACCAATTGATATATCGTTTGCTCTAATATTCGATATCTCTTGTACAGTAAGCCATTTACCACGCAGAATTCAGATTCTTTATCTGGCGCTAAATTCCACCATGCTTTCAATGATTCATCTTGTCTCTGCTGTTCTTCGAATTTCTTTGCGTCTGCAATCTGCATCTGTTGTTCTTCATCTTTCTCATTTTCTTCAAACAAATCTGCTATCTCCACATCACATTCATTATCCTCTTTCGTTTCATTTAGATTACCATTCTTGCATGCAGCCATCTCTTGTTCACTCATCTCTGCTGTTATACCGTCTTGCATTAAACTTTGTTGATCATCGCTTTCGTTTTCCTCTTCGCTTGAACTTTCAGTTTCACTTTCCTCTTCGACTTCTACCACTTTCTTTCGCTGACTCTGCAATCTCGTCGTTACATTCGCTTGCACATCTCCTTGTATCATTTTCACTTGTGGCACGGCTTTAAGTTCTGCAATGATTTCTGGATGCAACAAGAATCTTTCTGTGCTTCCCATTTTTGCAATACTAGCACACATCAATGTCACATAAGGTGTAAGTGAACATTTGATTTTATGCGGAATTACCTCTTCTTCCACATCGTTACAACACAGCCTTACATCAACTTTCACTAACTTTGCAGGAATGGCATCTCCTGCCACGCATTGTAAGTTCACTTTTCCAATCTGCTCCACCTTCATGCCTTCCAGTAATTCTTCACTAATCACCGGAACCTCTGCTCCAGAATCAATCAGTGCTTTTACTTTTATTGGTTCTTTTCCTGCTGTTCCACGAATTTCTACCTCGACGTACTGCAATAACACTTTCTTCAATGTTGTACTTTCATCTTTTCCAGCCATTTCTTTCTGCATTCCATTGTGCAATAGAATTTCTTTCTGAATATCAGGTGAAAGGTGACATTTCATCACTGACTTTACTTCAGTTTCATTATTCTGATGTTCTGTGGCTTGACTTTCAGAATTATCAACCACTTGAATTCGATTCACCCTCGAATGTTCTTGTTTTCCATAATTTGAGGCTGTAACAGGAACTGGACAGAATTTCATCAAATGCCTGTCTGATCCGCAGTTGTGACAACGTTTCACCACTGCACCTCGTTGTTCAATGCTTTCTTTTCTCTTATATGGAGTAAACGATGCATTGCCTTCTCTTGCGACAAACCTTGGTGGTGACTTGTTATATACCTGACGTTGTCTGGTCATCATCGATTCTCTATTCTCGTGAACAACCGGAGAATTTGGTTTCACTTCTGCACCTCTGAACTGATTTCCTGTTTCTTGATTGCTCTTCCAATGAAAACCAAAATTTGGAGTGAACTGTTGATTTCTTTTTACATTGGGTACAAAACCAAAACTTGTCTTATTCGGAATTGCCAAACCAATTCTATTATTCACATGAATGTCCGCTAGGTCTGCCACAACACTAGCTTCGTAACAATCAGTTCCTTCCTTCGACAGCACAAACTGTAGTGGACCTGGTGGTAGTGATTCTTTCAACTTATCCGCCACTAACAAATCAAACAGCTTCTCAAAATTCTTATCCACTTTGCGACTTTTCACATAATAGTTCAACAAGTTCTTCAGCCTTGCTGTAAACATTGTATACGTTTCTTCAGCTGTCTTCTTCGCATCAATAAACTTCGATCTGTACTCTCTCGGTGTCAACTTGAATTCTTTTAACAAGTGCTGTTTCACGATCTCATAATCGTCTAAATCAGCGAATGACAATCTGTTTAGAACAGTTCTAGCTTTCGGAGTCATCAATGGCAATAGTAACTTCACCCAGAATTGTTCTTGCACGTTGAAACTACGAAACGCATTCTCAACCGTTTCGAAATATAATGGCACCTCCATCATATCGTTTGGCATTTTAGGTAACACGTGTTTCATGGCATCACCAATTTTCTTTATTTTCGAAACCATCGTTTCACTTTCTTCCTGTTTCCTTTTCTGTTCTTCTCGTTCTTCTTCTCTTCTTTGCTCTTGAGCTTCTCTATTTTGTTTCTCCTCTTTGAGTTGTGCTTCTTTTAATGCTATTTTTTGTTGTTCCAACTTTAAACGTTCTTGTCTTTCCACTTCCGCCCTCTCCATACTTTCTTTCTGTAATTTCAGTTCTTCTTGTCTAACCTCTTCTGCTCGCTCCAACTCTGAAATTCGCACTTTTTCCTTTTCTTCTTCACGTAGTCTCTTCTCTTCAATCTGTTGCTGACGTATCTCTTCGTCACTTTTCCGCGCCCTTTCAAATTCAATCATCTGCTCTAATCTTCTCCTTTCAGCATCTTCTCGATCTCTTCTCAATTGCTCTAATTGAATCTCAAATTGCTGCTTTTGCAACTCAAGTTCTGCCACACGAACTTGCTCTGCTTTCTCTTCTTTCTCGTTCTTGCCTTCTCTTCTTTCTCTCTCTGAAGACGTAATTCTTCCTGTCTTGCATTTCTGCTTTCTCTTCTTTCTCTCTCTGAAGACGTTCTTCTTCTTTGAAGACGTAATTCTTCCTGTCTTGCATTTTCTGCTTTCTCTCTTGCTGAAGACGTTCTGCTTTCTCTTCTTTCTCTCTCTGAAGACGTAATTCTTCCTGTCTGCATTTTCTTTCTTTCTCTTGAAGACGTAATTCTTCCTGTCGCATTTCTTTCTCTTCTTGTCTTCGTTTCTCCTCTCTTTCTTTCTCTTCTTGTCTTGTCATCATCATCCATTGCATCATCGTCTCCATAGACATAGGCCCAGGCGGTTTCTCAGTAACCTTTTCCACAGCACCACCGACAGCACCTTCTTCTTCTTCTGCTTCTTCTTTAAGCCAGACTTCAGCTAGCGCTTCTAGCATGTCTTCACGTGACATATCTTTCAGTTTCTCTTCTTCAAAACCAGCCTTTAACAAGCGCTGTTTTAATCTTTCAGAAGACATCTTCTTCAGTTCTGCTTGTTTCTTGACACTTAATTTCTCCATCTTACTTCTTTACTTCAGTGCTGTCCTTTCTGGAAAACACGAGTTTTCTTTTGTGTTTGAAGTATTGGGGATTGTTCTTTGTTTGATAACAACCAACTTTTATACCTTTGTCGTTGAGGCTTTCGTTGTCGTAGATTTACCAATGATTTGAATGCGTATTCACCAGTCGACGTTGTTTCGAATCCCAGACGTTGTTTCGAATCCCAGACGTTGTTTCGAATCCCAGACGTTGTTTCGAATCCCAGACGTTGTTTCGAATCCCAGACGTTGTTTCGAATCCCAAATATGTCACCAAATATGTCACCAACTCTTTTCTTTCTTAGTTGTGACCTACCTCAAGAACTTTCCTTATCTCTACATATAAATTGCTCAACGTCTTCTAACTGTTTAAGAATTAAATTGACACAGTTCTTTGAATGTTTCTCCTTTCTTCAAACACAGTTATTTCAAACATATACTTCAATATCAAAGTTCTTATCAATACAACTCAACTGCAACTTCTAACATACAGCTCTCTACTGCATTAAAACAACTACTACACTGTATTGTTCAAATTCACTGTCATCAGCAGTTTCTAAGTTTGGCGCGCTAACTGCACGTGTAGAGAATCTATCGTCAGCCAAAGTTTAGGCTACTTTAGGCCAAGCGCCCACGAGCCGACAGCGCAACTAAGGCCTAAGACTAAAAATTAACAGAACTAAAATAACACAAATAATTTGGTAAAAATTAAAAACAAAGGCTAATCATTTTTTAATCATGACTTCATTCCCTAATCGAATTGAATCCTGCCATCCGATTTGTTTTCGAATTGAATATCAAAGCTTCACAGGTCCCTACCTAAGAACTAAATCACAAAGAACTAATAAAGTTAATACTAAAATGGAATATAATGAGAAAAGTATAATTGAATGGAGGTCCATTCCACTTCCGATTTTAACAGAAACCTTTGGCCAGTCAATCATAAGCATGCTCTAACTGATCTCACCCACATAACCACTTGACAAATATCTAATTATATCACCAATCTAACAGGAACTTTGGTAGCACTTTATAGACATTTGGAATGCACTTTAAAACTATTACACTGACTGTATTCAACAACTTCAGCAAACTCACCCATCCACTTCATTTGGTGGTAAAGCCATGTTACAAAAGCCTTAGAATTTAGAAGAGGTTTTAAAACTTCAATCTTCATTTTAATGAAAGACGACTGTTGCAGAAGTTACTATTTATCTCAAACGCTGAAATCACAGAATTTTTAAAATAGAAAATTTACAGCAAATATAGAAAAACAACCACATTTTATTTACAACCACATAAGAATTGAGAAATTATGTAAAAACACAAGCAGATCGGATTTCTGAGACAATTTCCTAATTTACTTCAATTACGTGTGAAAAAAATATTCTGCTTGACATAAAGCAAATAAATTTTTTCCTGTTTGCAGAAAACACAATTATCTAGAACGAAATGCTTTTAAGTTTGTCATGATAAAAATCCTGAAATCTCAACTAATTTAATTAATTCTTTGACTAATTGATGCTGTTTTCTCTCGAGGAAACAGAACACCATAACACGACAAGATCTTCCGTATTTGAAACACCTGAATGAAATTATATAAAAACAGATCCTATTCCACATTTGCTCATGCGCTTCGGCGTGGAACTCCGATTCAGTGTCTGCGCTGTAGTCAGGAGCGCCTCGGAGTAGAAATCTTGAAGGGGCGCTATAACAAGTGCTCATACATACATGCACATAGGCCTACATTCTTACGTAACACAACATACAGGGTTTTTAAGGAGCTCAGAATACATGCAGTCTGCATGGTACTGGAAGTTAAACTGGAATGCTTAACATCCTTCCTACTAAGTTTCCTCTTGAAAGTTATGATAGCATTCACTAATAATGCAATACTATCAATCAAACCATTCAACAAGTCTATAACTCTTAGACTTGTACTTGTTGAAGTTTGTTAAAAGAACAGCCAATACGAGAAACACGCAAATCCCGTATAACAGAGGAGACGTACAAAAAAGATGCTGTTTCTGTACATTTCCAGGTACCGATACATGTACAAATTAAGAAACTGTTTTATCATAATCTTGATTCACCATGTTGGTGTAAAATAGATCTTTAACAATACACTACAGAAGGTCCTAGTAAATGCTGAAAGTCAGAGCGCAATCCCTTCGAACAAGTTAAGAAACCTTTCCGCGAGATGGTATCCAGTGAATGTCTGCATACAAGATAAAAGACGACACATGTAGAAAGAGACTGTATTAAACACATGACAGCATTTCTTAGGCAGAAATGATGTGGACCATAAGCAATCTTTCACCTATTTAAATTCCACTCCTAGGTCTAAGGCACAGAAATCATACGACCAACGTTCAATCTCTCATCTGTTTAAATTAAGCGATCTACTTACTTAAACTTACTTACTTACTCTCATCAATACAGAATCCAAGTGAGTGTAGATCAACATATTCAAGTATTAGTTAGAGTTTCAATGGACAAGATCCGCAAGAAGACCCAGCTTCTTTTCAAGGCAGTACAAAATGGACAAAAAATGGACAACTTTATACAAGTGATCAAATCATGTTATACAGAAGGCATTCAGTCAACTAAGGGTTCAAGGATATTTTTCCACACACCACTCCTACAAAATATGACAATGCATGGTGACTTATTTACAGAAAGTAACTACGTAAACCATTCATTCCAATAAGATTTCACATGTGAGATTTTGTGTGAGATATTCAAATAAACTAACAATACAAATGATTGAGAACCATAAAATTTAATTAAGGTGTAAGCTAAGGAAAGATAAGTCATTAAGTGTGTGTCCATCAACAGGTTCTGGCATTGGCATAGAGGGATAGTTTGACTACAATTATCAACATCATGGCTTCACGTTATCACCTTCGCAAACCGGGATTGAAACCCTGAGAGATATAAACCCCTCCCCCCTCCAACTACTCGCCCTCCAAGCATGACCACCAGAACAAAAATATATTCACATCGTATGAATATCTAAATATCACGCGAAAACATCTTCTTTTCGAACAACTTAAGATATCAAACAACTCAAGATTACTTAAAAAGAAGTGACTCACTTCGCAGACGCACTTTGATTAATGCCTAACTGTAAAATCTACAACGATTAGCAAAATATCTCATGATTTATTTAACAGAAAGAAAAACTTTGGCAGATCTTAAACGACAACTAAATTGCGAAAAAGTAAACCATTTCAAATGACAGAAGATCTTGCCTAATACAATACATTCACTGAGGTTTTATTTCTTCTTCCCTTGGGCAAGAACGAGTTTATAGTAGAGACCCTTTTGTGCAATAAGTTCTGCATGAGTGCCCTTCTCAGCGATGCATCCATTGTGAAATACAACAATGCAGCTGGCGTTCTGTATTGTAGACAAGCGATGGGCAATGACGAGACATGTTCTGCCCTGCTGTGCCTGATCCAAGGCCTCCTGCACAATCTGTTAGAATACAACCAGAGATCAACTTAAAACAACAAGACTTCAATCTAATCTAATAACTTCTATAGCGCATTATCTCAATGTACAAGGCATCATGTGATGGTGACTTCAGATGAAGCCATAGTTGATTATCATAATTCGTTGGAAGTTAAGACGGAATCTGTTGGTCACAAAAGTCAGAAATCAGAGGCTATGGTGGATCAGTAAGTCAAAACAGATCGTAATCCTAAACTCCAAATTTCTAAATGTTGGGCCCCAGCTTATTCACTAGCAATGCAGCGTGTCAGAGGGGTTGTCAAGAGATGTCCAGTGGAGATCCGAGTCCGGATGCAGAAAGACCAGGCTATGGTGAGGAGACAGAGGAGAACAAGAAAGTTTGGAAGCCGAAGGATAAGATGGATTATAGCGTTGGAATTTTTTAACAGGAGATACTTCAATTTGGAGTGGAAAGCCTGTGGGGTGATAAGTAGGAGATTCTGGTAAGGTGAGTCATAAGTTTAGACCTGAATGACATTAAGAAACTGACACTGCACTGAAGTGGGCAGTGAATTGCAAAGCGTAGGACCAGCCACCAAGAACACCCTAGAGCCAAGCACTGTACTAGTCTAATCAATCAATCAATCAACCAATCATTTATTTCTGTAACCATCAGAAGAGAAAAACGAACAATGAAACAGTAAGGCAACGGTCTGACATGTACTGGCTACAAGGAGGCCTAGAAGGGATCATGGATCCCGCTAGATAGGGACACCTAAACATGTAAAGAAAATACAGATAGGGAAAGAAAGACAGTCAAAGATACTTAGAGTGGAGTAAGCCTTGGGCTCAAAAAACAAACAAACAAAACCAAAAAATAAGACAGATCCATCAAAAATCACATTAACACAGCAAGAAAGCATAATGACTATCGCGTGTAATATTTGCTCTTACGATGGGTGAGCAAGAGCACAGATATGCTAGAGAAATTTCAGCAACCAAAAACGGCAAATAGTAAATAAGTACCTTTTCACTCTCAGTGTCCAGAGCAGAGGTTGCTTCGTCGAGCAGAAGGATTTTTGGATTTCTGACAAGGGCTCTTGCGATCGCAATTCTCTGCTTCTGTCCTCCACTCAGCTGGGTTCCTTTGTCACCAGCGCTTGTTTCATAACCCTTTGCAAGAAAATAATTAACAATATATATGATCAGAGTGTGTTTCCAAAAATATCAATGCTTATTGCTTACATATCTGTTTATATTTGTGCAGTAAGTCTTCAGTGTGGATCCATCAATACAAAGTCGTTGGGAACAGATCATCCGAAACCACGTGTTAACCAGACCACTCGTAAAGGGATATAATGATGAAAAAACTTAAATATGTTGTAACTAAATCTGCACACAAGTACAGTACACCCATCTATAATCACTTCCTTTAATTCAGCATAAGCAAAAGTATTTTACAAATAGTTTGTGATCAAATTCTCCAAAACCCACAAATATTGTGAATTGAAAAGGGCATCATCAGTTACTGCTCATAAGCACTGTGTATAAACTACAAGGTGAAGACAAGAAAGACGAGAGAAAGAGAGAGAGATAAGACAAAGTTAGAGACAAAGACAAACAGATAAACACAAAGACATATACAGGATATAATGCAATAACCGTAGCTATCCAACGAATCCATGAAGCGACAGAGACAGAAGCAAAGAGGAACACAGAGATAGAGCGACAATTAGAGAGGCATGGATAGAGGTAGACAAAGAAAGAGAGAGAAAAAGACAGACACATGTAGAAAAGACAAAGAGAAGACAGAGAGCAGTCATCATCACCTGTGGTAGACTTTCGATGAAGCTGTGAATGTTGGCTTTGCGTGCTGCTGCGATGATCTCATCCATTGAAACGCTTCGACTGTTGTCGCCGTAAGCGATGTTTTCTCGGATGCTGCAGTCGAACAGAGTCGGTTCCTGAGAGACGATTCCAAACTGAGCTCTCAACCAAGCGATGTTCAACGTCTTCACATCGCGACCATCAACCACCTGCAACCAACATCAGCCGCACTCTTATACCTCTTCCTCTTTCGATGCTTTTTATAATTTAGTTTTCAAAAAATTACTGATTGTATTCACATACAGCTGACTTTTATTAATAAACAATTAATAATTAAAAAGTTACAAATTCTACATCATGACTTAACCAAAAGACCCAAAGATCACAGACTGTGAGCATGGATGCAAGGAGAGACTAATGGGAAAAATTTAAGTAGGTCGTTACAAGGATTTCATAGATCAGGCAGACCAGTTAAAATCTTTTGCTGAATTCTACAGAAAGCCAATGAAGCTGATTGAATAGGTGCAAGGACTTTGTAAGAGAGACGCATTAACTAATACTAGACATATGCATACATCTAGTTCCACATACAATCTTTGTTTAACTGAAGCCTATATCAATAAGACAGCAAAGTATGCACTGTGTCTTTGAGAGATTAACAAAAGTAATTGACACATTCATAATAACATTCATTCATTCATTCACATGCCATGCAGGGATGACTTTTCAGTCATCTGAACAGTATTTGATCAGCAATGAACTTATTCCTAATGAACTTTAATATTTGACCTAGCTTCTGGGAGCTACGTCAAATGTTAAAAGTTGTTAGAACGTTGCTATAAAGCTGTCCCCTTGGAACCACCTATAATGAGGTCACAGTATAAGAAGTTTATTTTCTGTACGTGGGATCCACGTTTCCGTCTGTGTTATATCAGAATCCGTGCTATAATAAAGCATTGTACAATGAGTCTCTGGTGAATTCACTTCAAAGTCCTATCACTAACCTACAACTCCCTACAACACTCCCAGCCCAGATATCTCCGCGAACTCTTCACCATCCAGCCAATCCGCTCTACCCGATCATCCTCCGTTCTCACTCTTTCTAGACCCCCGGTCACTACTCATCTCAAGTTCTCCAACCGAGCAATATCCAACACTGCGCCGCGTCTCTGGAACGATCTACCTCCTGAATTCCGCACTTTTTCGGTTCCTCCACCATCATCGCCAATCATCCACCATCATCTGCCTCAGGCTCCTCTATCCATCACCCCCAAGGCTTTCCACTCGAAACTAAAGTCTCTGCTTTTCAAGAACTCTTATCCTGACTCATCTGATCCTGTACCTTCCAATCCTCGACCTAAAAGACACCCGCCTTAACATCTGCTGTGCCCTCTCTGATCCTCTGGAAACCGGACTCGGACCTCCCTCGGACTACTCTTTTGGACAACCCCTCTGATTAGACGCAGCGCTCGTGAATAAGCTGGTGCCCTGCGCTTGGCTTTCGAGTGGCGCTTTACAAGTTTGGAGATTACGATTACGATTACGATTACGAACCTAAGAAGGCACAACATCGAGTGTCTACATATGCACAAACATGCATACATACATAACTGCATGACATATGACCTACCACTTGTCCCTCAGGGATATCGTAGAATCTCTCCAGCAGCTGGACTGTTGTGCTCTTTCCACAGCCGGAGCTTCCAACCAGAGCAATCGTCTGTCCCTGTTCCACGCGAAGGAAGAGACCGCGAAGCACTGTAACCGTTGACCGCGTCGGATAACTGAAGTGCACATCTCGGAACTCGACAACGCCTTTAACCTCCGCCTGAAATCAAACAGTCAGTGAAATATTTTAGACAGATGCTTCCATGTCTCATATGGAACATTGCAGAAGAAGCACTTATATTTAACCTCTGACCCCTCAGCTGTAAGTACAAAGCAAAGCTTCCACTGAAAAATGTAGGTGAGGCACTCAATTCCTTTGCTCGGCCCTTGAGCCGGCAATGGACGAATCCCAAAGTCCAATGCATGGGGCCAGCACATCACAGGACTTGCCATTTACTTCTCAGCTTACACCGCTACCAAATTGTACTGCTTGGTGATAGAGGTACATGTGCACAAACAACATACGAAAGGTTGTTACATGGAGTCAAACCCGCAACCCCGTGATCTGCAACTATGCACATTACCACCGCATCGCACTTCCTTCGGCTCTTTAAGACGGCACTGATTGAATCCCAAGGTCCTCAACACAGGGTCAGAGCACTTCAGGGCCAGTTGTATACTAAGCAACTTCAGTCATAACAAAATGGTCCCCTATCATTCTACTATCATGGAGGCCTGCTCATAAGAGACTGCACCGTAATTGTAAGTGACTATTTATATAGAGCCACTAAAAGAGCAAGACTATTCAGAGACGCTCTTTGTGCCAGCCTATATGATGTTAAATGTCATTGAGAACTAGTATTACATCAGTTAACAAAACAATGCACAGTAAACCAGAAGAGTCACCAGTGGCAGGCCCACATGCACCCATGGAGCCCAACCAATGGATTCCCGTCAATAGTTGAAAGATGGCATAAAGAGCTGCTTACAGGTTGTTCTCCATCGGGTGAGTAGCTGTCAATCAGTGGCTTCTTGTCGAGCAGGTTAAAGATCCGTGCTGCAGATGACTTGGCTTTGCCGTAATCAGGAGCGAACTGACTTGCCTGACCAACAGCCATCGCACCAAAGATAATAGCTGAGAACACCCTACAATTCAATGTCCACACTGTTCACCTGTTCCGGCTGAATGATTGAATGAATGAATGAATGAAACACTCTACAATAATTGTAATTGTAACAGAACATTTATGAAACTGCCACTCAATGATTCAGAGGCATACAACACCCAAATACTCTAAATGAACAGAATAATGAATTAAAATAATGCACAAATCACACACTGATGGCACTATACCTATATCCTTTTCGACATCTGCAGACAGATGAGAAGTGAACTCTGTCAAACTAGGATAAGCCTGAGACAGATTGATAATAAAGTCGGCAAATGTAGCGGCAACATACTTACTTGAACATGTTCTCATAAGTGGTGATTTCTTTCTTGATGAGAAAAGCGCCGAAGGTGAAGATGGCCGCATAAGCGAAGAAGATGAGACTCTGAGTAAATGAAAATGTTATTCCGTAGACGTGCGACTTCACCAGATTCTGCCTACAGATCATTGCAGCAAAACATCAACAAATGACTGACTGTAACAGACGAAGGATAGTTCTAGGGTCATTCATCATAACTGCTCACTTACTGAATGGCTGTTCATCACTACAGTTCCACCCCAAATAAGGCAGCCAACTCATTGGGTTTACAACCTGCTCAAGGCTAGCCTGGCTACAGACTTCCATTCTTGGTATCAATGCTGTTTAGTTGTTTGCAAACAACTTAAACAACAAGACAAAATAAATTTTCACACCACTTAGTCTAACATATGTGCACCACTTAAAAGGTGGAATATCAAGAATTCAGAATTCAGATGTAAACATATAAACGGTTCAGTGATTGGAGCATCTGCCTGGACTACCTTTCTCTAGGTCCAAGGCCTATGCTGGCTACAACTCAGTCATCCAAACACATCGGCCCAATCACTAATTGTGAGAAACAATTATTTAACAAACAACAAGCTTTTGAATCTAGGCCAACTATAAACCAACTGAACATTGAATTCTTCATTACTGTCATTCAACATCATACATTTATTTCATGATGAACTCAATCAATCTGAACTTAGTAACATGATAAATTACTAGAAATTATTTTACATTATAAATATGATACTCATGCTAATTAATCTATCATCTGAATTAATGCAATTTTAGAGCTCCTTAGATTGATGAGTGCCTTGCCTGTATGGAACACTTGTTAATTTCTCGTAGTCAGCCAGAAACTTTGGTTCCTTTGTCAAAGACGCCACAGTTCGCATGTTTGAAATTCCTTCAGTTGCCAGCTGTCCAAGACATTTGAAAATATAACATGAAACATAGGTAAATAAACGGACATTTCCACAGCATATTTTAACAACTAGCGCTCGTGAATAAGCTGCACATAGCTTTACAGTAGCGCCTTAGAAATTTGGAGATTACAATTAGGAACTAGTGAATGTGCTTCTGAAAACCTAAAATAACTCAGCTCCAGACAGTGCAGTGGTCAAAGCATAAGTCTCACAGTCTGCCTATCCTTGTCACTATCAAGGACTCTCAGCTGCCTTAGTCTTTTCTCCGCAGACCTTTCATCTGAAGCACATGACTGAACTCTACAAACTGCCATTTCATTCTAAACTCAGACAACTCAGTAAAACTGTAAACTTACGTAAATCTGTTAATCATAATGAGTTTTAAAATGTGAAATACTGGCTAATTGGCAAACTATAAGAAGCAATCTACCTCACACAGGGACTACAATACATCCATAACACACAACTTGTTCCATGTTGTTCTCTATGTAAGACTTATATCTTTAATATTGCTTAACCATGATAGGCTGTCTCTATGTCTTGGCAGACTGATCTCCTGTATGTTTATTGTTGACCTTATTACAGAGGCTAAGTTTTAGTCTGTCATCAGCTAATGCCTTGCACCTGAAGTCTGCATTATTTGAGAGTGACTTCACTGGTTCGAGTTGGGAGCACCACTGATGAATTTTATTCTTGAAGTGGCAATTTACAAATGCCAGATACAATTAAAAAATACAATAAGATAGAGGCATTATTGAAGCTGCTGATTTATAATTAATGACTAATAACAACTGCCATCAATATGCCTGGTGCAACAAGCATATTGGCTCCATATAAATCTAAGAAGTAAATAAAAGAAGTAAGTATTCGTGTACCTTTCCTGCTTCTTCGAGAGCAGCGTTATTCTTTCCGGAGAATCCCTTCGCGATCTTCATCTGAAGCATTCCTGCGATGAGAATGAAAGGCATGAATCCGATGATGAAGAGCGCCAACTGCCAGCAATAGACGAAACCAATGATGATTCCGGTTCCGATGCTGGCCAGGCTCTGGAACATCATTCCGAGTCGAACGCCCGTTGCCTAAACCAAACACATATCAATCAATCAATCAATCAATCAATCAATCAATC
Source organism: Aporrectodea caliginosa (assembly GCA_020284085.1). Taxonomy (NCBI): domain Eukaryota; kingdom Metazoa; phylum Annelida; class Clitellata; order Crassiclitellata; family Lumbricidae; genus Aporrectodea; species Aporrectodea caliginosa. The sequence goes on from JACEVL010001042.1 coordinate 888,867, forward strand.
AATCAATCAATCAATCAATCAATCAATCAATCAATCAATCAATCAATCAATCAATCAATCAATCATACGAATCAGATATACATACAGGGAAAGAGAGACTCAAATGCTTCTGCAGAAATTCAATTATTACTATGCATTTATTAAACGGAGCCCACTATCTACAAACCAAGAATCATTCAATGAGTGCAGCAATTATCGTGAGTGAAGAACTTGTTCAAGGTCCCTACACAGTAACTGTCTCAGGGAGGAAGCTCGAACCCGCTGAGAACACCCTACAATACAATGCCCACACTATTCATCTGCTCCGACTCCACATCGCAAGCGCTCTAGCCAAGTCACTGTATCCAACCGAAGCATGGGTAATGTAGATTTGTATACACGAAAAGGCACTGAAAAGTAGGTGATGCCATGTAAGCCACTCAAGCTATTACTAACCTTATCACTATAAATTATTAAAAACTGTAATTAAATTACTGTTATCAATGGGTGGAAGACAAAGCAGTGCCTGATCACATGATACCAGTATTGTCTCAGAGAGGATTCAGGGCATGATGGATGGTAAAGTACCAGAACAGCACAGGGCATTTTACACACTGGACAGCCCACAAAATAAAATACTATCATCTATACAATATAAAATAAAGCATAATAATTTGATACGATTCTTTCTTGATGGCATGGCAATGCACAGAGGCTCACTCAGGAAATGACAATAGATGCAGATGTAGCCATTCGTTCAATCATAGACTGAATTGAATTGAGAGCACATTTGATGTCAGCATAAGCACAGGCCATACAGATGGATTGCATGCTAATGGCTAAATGTGTACTATTGTTTCAAAAGTGAAATGTTCACAAGTAACACATGTCTGACTGAACACTGAGACTGTACCACATTAAGCCAATGTGTGTGAAGTGATATCTGTAGCGCAATTATTACAGGAAGTATAAATCCCTGACTGCTGCATCTGGATGCATGTCAAGGGAAGTCAAGATGCACAGAACACCTGTTAAACCTCTCTGCTTAGAAAGACTTGATAAGAAGTAGAGGTCATAATATTGGTATATTCTGGCCCACATACTTAAGTCTATTCTGAGAAAGTAGGGGACTATTTGTCACTCCTTCACTGGATAAATCCAAGCACTGCATGTACTATAGTCAGCAGATCACTCAGGTAATCACTACAATTAACTACAAGTGCAACTGGTAGATTATCAATACTGAATGTGTGTCATTGTTAGGTCTAGTTCACAGTTAAATTAAGTAGTCACCCTACACAAAAGACCACAAGAACTTTCACCCCACCCATATATCACCCTACCCATATTATAGCACACTGATTTCTACATAGGCTACTAAAGACACATGCATATAATATTAAGCTGTGAGCTCATTATAAACAATCTGCATAAAATAATCATTATTCTTCTTTGGCCCAATGTCAGATGTGGGTACATCCGGGTGCTACCCCTCTGGTTGGACCCAGGCCCCTAGTGCCTACCGACAGACTAAATAGGAGTTGATGAGCTAAATGAGTGAGACCACTGACCCCCGAAATGGCTGAGGCATCTGTGGCCAAACGTGTCGTCATTGCTCCAACGCTGTTATCGTGATCATCAAAGTAAGTGACGTCCTGTAAACAATCAACATGGAAAGCATCAACATTAACCCATTAGTGCCCGACGTCCGTTATAACGGACGCTTAGAAAACACGTTAGCAAAAAAACAGGCAACTGTATACAAGGCTCTTCTCTATTTCTTTTTAATAATGGACCATATGACTATACATTCCACTATTGTGATTGCCGGATTATGTCAGTTAGAAAAATATACAGTTTTGGTTTCAACGTCTACTACAAAATGTCAAAACACATCGCTACAACTAGTTAGTATATTTTTATTTGGTAATGAACCAGAAATAATTTTAGGAAACTGTTATTGTTGTTTATAGTACACATATGGGTCCATATGTTGATAGAATATTATGATAATCACTGCTTATTTTACCATGGAAATTTTCACTGCAATGTTAGCGTCCGTTATAACGGACGTCGGGCACTAGCCCTAAGACATTATTGTTCCTCACAGTAAAGTCACCAAGCCTCTGCCCCAGCAGATGCCCTTGTTATTGTATTACTTGCAATATGAAGTAACCGTTAGCTTGAAATCTATTAATTTTAGACTAGCTACTCACTATTTTGTAGTCCCTGGACAATGAGCTTCATAGGAAAACTATTCGCAGAGAAAGCAAAACAGCCCAAGGGAAGAACACCTTTCTAGCAGTCTATGCCATTTGAGGTACAAATTGTTATCAACTTCATGTGAAGTCTGCAGACAGATTATTCCAACAGATCCAAATGCCAGTCACACATGCATGGACAATGCTGGGCCTGCGTGCTGACTTGAAGAAACTGAGAAACAAGGTGACAGTCATTCAGAGTTCATTTTGACAATGTGTTTACAGACTCTTGCACTTCTTCCATCCATTTGGGTATGAAGCAGAAGGTACAATCAGGGGAGCTGAATGGGGCAATTTACCCTGAAATATATGGCAGCCAGTATAAAAGAACCAAGAAGATGATATGCCTTTAGATCGTGTGCTGATGATTTGCTGGCATGACAACAGTGTCGTTTCCACTGCATCAACGTTTGGGATGGTAGACAAAAGTCGTGTATAGAGCCAGAAGAAAGTCTCTTCTGTTTCTCAAACTCACTTGTTCCACCTCTACAGTCAAGGTCTGGGTGATGTTGATAAGCAAGATCAGCAGGTTGCTTTTTACAGAATACGGATCAGGCAATGGGTGATGTCAGTCTTTGTCTACCTGCTTGACGTAACAGTGGTCAACACATGGCATATCTCTCGCAAAGTTTAGGGAGGCGGTAAAAGGGGTTAGTTTGTTTGACTTCAGTCGACAGCTGGCTGTAAGTCTCCTCAAGTGCCATGGTGTACCATCTATTCAAAGTAGACATGCATAATTATGCAGTACTGTCTGATGTATGGTATGATGGTAACAATCGCGAGACACAAACCGTCCTTACAAGGCTTGAGACATGTGTTGCTGGCCTTTGTCACAAGTACCATCACACTGCAAAATACGTTCGTGAATAGCAGGTGCCTAGCACTTAGCTATAGATTAGCACTTTAGAAATGTGAAGCTTATAATTACAATCAACCTCATATATAGTAAATAAATGTGACAAACTATCAAAACATTCAGGAAATATTGTATGAAAGAGCTAGCAGGCCTGATTCTATAACAGTAAACTAAGTTATGGTTATCACTGGGCTAGTGCCCGACGTCCGTTATAACGGACAGTATGTAAAGTACTCATTTTGAAGTAGGTAACAATAAATAAGTTGTCAGCAATGTTACTGCACGAAGTTGTTGAGATTACTGAAACTATAACTTAATCTGTTCAGTTTTACAACTTTGGGCACTAATGGGTTAATAGCACCTTTGTCAGATACACAAAATGCACTTACTAATTGTCCTCATACATAATATATACAACATCTGCAACTGCAATGCAACCAATTCACATCCATTGGTTTCATTCTGCATGTGTGCGAGAGAATGCCACTACTGCTGCTGCTGTTGCTGCTACCAGAGAGACTTCTTCATTCATTCATTTATTTCAGATATTTATATAGCGCCCCTTCAAGATTTCTACTCAGAGGACTCCCGACTACAATGTGGACACTGAATCGGAGTTTCACGCCGAAGCGCACGAGCAATTGCGACTGAAGAACTTGCCCCGGGTCCCTATACGGCGGCTTGAGGTGGATTCGAACCCGCAACCCTCCGGCTGCAAGGCACCGAACATGCACCTAGACCACCGCGCCCCACTTCTCTTGTAATTCCAGCATCACTCACCTACAAATGAGCTATTCATTCTTAATGAACTACAATATGATTTACAGCATGTTTATAGTTGGTACTCTAGAAATGCCCAGATATATACATACACATACAGCAGTACTGACACATATATGTATGCACACATATGCACAAACAAACAGTCACACATAACATACAAACACATGTGCATACACAACTACACACATATAAATATACATACAATACATACACAAATACTTGTACCCATGAATGGCATGCCTTCATACATTGCTGACCAACCAACATCGATACAATCACTACGCAAAAGAAAGGAAAAGAAAATAGTTCTGCAGGTGCAACCGACCTGTCGTAGGAGAGCTTTGAACGTCATCTGTCGCATTCTCATGGTCAGCGCTTCTCCCGAAATAGCAAACAAAGTGCTCTACTCAATCAACAAGAAAACAACCAAGACAGCAGCATCAGCATCAGCATCATACAAAAGATCAGAGACTGTCCAAATAAATAACAATTTTTCAACATGTAATTAAATTTCAAATTTCTATTCATTGTAGTTTTTGAACTCCAACAAGTTCCATCCACAGGATTACGATACAATGTTTAGACATACCTTAAGCATTAACGATAACTGCACTGTAGATAATTCATATTAGATATCATGGCATCAATAACTAAATGTCCAACATTTTATGTCAAGTGTGAATACCAATTATAATCATGAGAAATGATCACATGTAGTAAATGCAACAAAACTGATGCCAGAAATTTTATCAGCCATTCTGTCATCAACACCAAGAATGCCTTATAATGCTTAATTTCATGTAAACCAAAGTGTGGCTATGCAGTTGAATAAATAAAGAATATGCTTACTTACTTACTTAATGTTCTTTGTTACTGCAAACTTTCAGCACTAACCAATTAAGTTTTTATGTACCAAACTGATTCTACATCACCTTTTGTATATCAAGAAACACTGCCTCTGTTCTGAACACAACTGCCTCAACTCCCTGGGAAACATTGAGAAAGAAGAAAAGCCACCTGCATTAACCCACCTGGGAAGTACAGAGACGGAAGAAACAAAATCTCATACATTAAATCGCCTGGGAACAAAAGAGATGACAGAAATAAAATCCTGTGCATTAACTGACCTGCAGGAACATAGAGATGGCTGCCACTCCTCCAATGAGTAGGAACATCATTGAGTACAACAGAATTTCCTTTCTCATTACATCTTGATCAAGAATTCCAAAAATCTGTTTTCATCACAAATGAAGTTAATGACTTCAACCACAGAAACAGCTGTTCATCAAATCAGAAGCAGTCAATAGATTTGTTCACCATGCCAAAGACAGAGAAGAAACGGAAAAATAATCATCCAACACATTCATCCAACAACACACTTTGCAGTTATATGTGACTGACTGTTTATGTCATTCAGCTTTGCAATCAAATCCCAAGATAATGTATTACGTCGATAGTTGTTACCATTTATCCTAATGAATAAACCTTGGCATTCAATTACAACAGGTAAAGCCAATGAATATAACGTGAATATAATGGTTAGAAAGGCTTTGCTTTTGAGCAGACAATGCAAAAAACACATCTTCAATTCTCACGCTAATGAGCTGGTAAAGTAGAAACCCCAAAGTCTTGGGAATGGGGAAAATGAACTGCAAGATTTTGTCATTTATCTCAACTCTAAGTTGGTCACACAGCTATTGCACTTAAAACTCAGGGCAGAGAATCCTCTGCTATGGATCACAACTATGAAAACTGAGAAAGATAGCTGTAGTCGTTAGAAAACTGTGCAGTTCTCCTAAAGCTGGTTGGTTAGTTTCTGCTTAGCAACACTGTATCATAACAAAGATGATTAGCATCACCCTCCTCCTTTCTCCAGGCTTGGGACTGGCACTGCCAGAGTATGAGCAGTGGCAGAATATCAAATCAAATTTACCGGTATGGTTTCCATCTAAATCTTTAAAATCAAGAACGTTTTACTGCTGCTTGACAGATCAGAACACTGCATGCAACTTACTCCGAGGAGTTTACTGAAGATGATGGCAAAGACCGGCTGAACACCACCTTGGATGATGGCAGCGATACAACCAAAGAAGATGATGTACCACTCAGGGGCGTTCAATTTCATTATACGAGACAATGGAACGTCATCCAACTTCTCCTCCTGTCATACAAACAATCAATATAATAATATATATAATAATCTTTTCTTTAATTTAGCGCCTGACAAACGCACTGCGCTGTACATTTACATGTTATGCAATTGAAACAATCTTAACTAGTTAACTACTAACAGAACAGACAGCTTGTAATACAACGGCGCTAATAGCAGCCTACAAAGCAAATCCGCCCTAACGGGCTCGAACTCGGTACCTCTCGCACTCTTCGCCAGATGTTATCCAACGCGCCACCGGACCCCCCAAACGCAAACTCATTAAATCTAACACTGTGTTCTTTGAGATTACCATTTTGAAATTGATCTTAGTAACACATCTAACTGCAACAGTCACCTTGTACAATATTAGTTTCAAAAAAGTAAAACTAGAAACACTCATCATAATTTGTAGTAAGTAACCACTATTACCACTACCACTCCTCCTCCACATACAAGCAGACATAAACAAGTCTTCATCATTGACAAAATAACAGCAATTAAACTTTTGGAATCCAATCACATCCACCATACGGTATATACAAATATATATATACGAGTATAGTATAGCTGCCTTAGTTTGGCACTGCCTGCTCCTGCCTATCTTATCGAGCTTTGTAGCCCCTCCCTCAGTGCTCGGGGCTCGTGCTCCCTCTGTTCGGCTGAACACGGTCTTCACTCTGTTCCTTTTGCCCACACCTCCACCAGGTGCTATACAAATTCAAGTAATGAATGAATTAATAATAATTTCTAATCATCCTTTTGAAGCTGCAAGTGTCTATGGGTCATTACACAATAGTGAAATCAACAATGAAACTACCATAATAGCACTACCACCACCACCATCTCCACCAAAGCAAACACCACTTCCCCCACCACCTCCACCATAACCATTGAAATTCTATGAATAAAATAACAGTTACCTCTTTCTTGGCAGGGACAACTTCTACCTCTGGCACCTCATCTACACCAGCGGATGGACTACGTCGGAGGCTGGCTCTGCTGTCTCCAACCGACATCCCACGCTCCAATTTATGCGCTCCTAACAACCCAAACACACGACTCACTTAAAACATCAAATGTCATCTCAATCCCAGTTGTTGTATGTCTGTCCTGATGTCTGAAACAGTTGTACACCTTTAAAAAATAACACTAAACTCAAGCAAGTTAGAGCGCTCAGTCTCAAAGCCCCGGATGCGTTTCCAGAAAAGCTCACTGTTAAACAGGCCACTCAAGTCATGAAAAAATGCAATACAACCGCAATATCAAAGTGCCCTCCTGACAATCGTTCAGACCTCAACAGTGCAGAGGTGCACTTAGAATCCATGCAAGAGGAAATGTTAGCGATGATAAACTGATCGCAAGAGGTAAGTTTTTACATTTCTGCAAATGAGAGAATTGTTAAAACAGTGAAAAACAGGATCAGGTCGAGAGTTGCAATTGGTGCACCCGACCAGCTACTGTGAACGAGTGTCGGCCACACACAAGATGCATAACAGGAATAAAAATACCATCAGAGGAAAACCGCTCGCACTTACTGCAGTTCAGATGGAGGAGGCCCAAGGTCAATCCAAGGTTAGATATTAGATGAGGGATGGCAAACCTTTTAAGGTGCATGCCAAAATGCTGCTAAAACATTTTAAAAACTGCCGTCATGTTCCCCTTGGAATTTTGCAGTTATGTAATTGTTTTCTCATGTAGGTTTTAATTGACAAAGCATAAAAAATAATTAAAAGACATTATTTCACAGATGGTTTTAGAATGGTGTTACAATAAAGTCCTTCATAACAGAAAATGAGGATTCCTATGTGAGTTTGTATTTCTAAGTTTCAAATTTTGGGGTTTGAGCGCTTGTGCCATAGGTTCGCCATCCTTGAATTAGATCAACAAAGAGAGCTATTGTCTCCCGGTGACCTCCCAGAATAAGGTCATCGAAATATGTTAAGCGAAATTTTGATCGTAGAAAGCTAAGAATGGGCTGTAGAGGCAGGCAAAAAGTAGTGGACTGAGAGGGTCTCTGTGCTGAGGATCCATTTCTGATGAAAACTGATCAAACCTAAGAACATAGATAGACCTGATGGACTTAAAATGGTACAGCTTGGGTATAGTTTCAAAACCAGTCTTAAGCACAACATCGCATCGTGAATCATTGAAAGCATTTACCAAGTCAAGCTCAACAAAAACATGATCTTCTGGATCTTATTAATATTATTATTATTATTATTATTATTATTATGCATTTATTAAGCACCAATATCTAATGACCAAGCATCAATCTATGGTGTTGAGCAATTGTGAGTGAAGGGCTTGCTCAAAGTCGATACACAGTGACCATATCAGAGGAGGAGGATTGAACCCGTACTCTCCGCATTGCAAGGCAAGTGCCCTAACCAAATCAGCCATCAGAAGTCAACTCTATGAGAAACACAAAACTTAAGAGAAACTTCTCAGTTAACAAACACAATTACTGAGAGAAATGAGAATGTAAAATAGTCTCCAAGTGATACCATGTTAATTCTGTGTTCATATTAATATGTTATCACTTCAGGTTCCAATTAACATAAGTTAATCATGTTAAAAATTACATCGAGACCCATATCCATCTTAAAAAATAATAAGCCAGAAGCAAATTAAGTTCACTGGATTATACCAGTATTAATCATAAGTTTGAAATTAATTTCGTAATTTAACAAAGGCAAACAATATAAACCAGAAACACAATTTAAATTAAACCAAGCCCATAGAAAAAACTAGATATAATATTTTGTGATGAAGAGAAATGAGCAGGAAAACAGAATACCGGTAAGTTAAAATCAAAAATAGCAAAAACCAGGCAGCATGCACAAAAAGAGTAAATTTTAGAATTAAATATATTTATATACATAACATATTTTATTTGGTAACCAATTTAATATACAGGTCGTAAGTACATAAAACTGTTCTTGAGATTTGTCGGTATACCCAGCAGACCAAAAAGGGGCTGAAGGCTCTGCAAGCCAGGGCCACCTGAGACAAATTTGTTGACAGAATGCATCACGACCAACTATGTTAAGTGAAAACTAGGCAATAATTTCTTAACTAACATATAAACAAGTAGAAATTAAAGAACAGAGTAAAGAAAATTAGAGATTACGTACACACAATGACATAGCTTATAAAAACAATACTTATGAAAAATGTTTAAACCATATATCGTGCCGAGAAACAACAAAATAAAGCATATTAAATCCATTTAACACATTGAACCTGCAAACCATTATTTGTCATCTGTGAATCAACAATTTCGACACAGAAACCAAAAACATAAAAACGAAACTTATGAATCTACGGACAGCAGTTGCTGTTTGTCTGTTTGCCTGTCTGTCTGTCTGTCTACCTGTGTCTATTTCTTCTGGTTCATTGGCCAATTCCGCTTCTGAAGTGAGAAAACGGCCGAAACAAAGCAGCAACAACACATAAGACAAATACATGTCTCTGTCTGTTTGTGTCTGTCTGTGTCACTCACTCACTCACTCACTCACTCACTCACTCACTCACTCACTCACTCACTCACTCACTCACTCACTCACTCACTCACTCACTCACTCACTCACTCACTCACTCACTCACTCACTCACTCACTCACTCACTCACTCACTCACTCACTCACTCACACACACACACACACTATCTCTCTTTCTCTCATCACTCTATCTCTCTCTTTCTGTCTCACTCTCTTTCCATTTACCTCTTTCTGCTCTAATCAATATCTCTGTCAGTCTCTTTCTCCCCTTTCTCATCCAGCTCATCTTCCCCTTCCCCTCTGTCTGTCCCTCTGTCTCCTCTAAACCATTTGGTATCTGGAAATACACCAGCAGCCACATACCATACATCGTAGAAGAGAAGTGAAATTCATCAGATTAACAATGCATTCAGTTGAAACCCAAAGACAATAGATTCAGAAACTAACAATCCACGCAATTTCCTTCTTATAAAAAGTTAGTAAGGCCAAGCACAATAAACTCCAAGCAGTTGAAAGTTAATTTTAACAGATGGACGTTAATGCTGATAAATAAACTCCAAGCAGTTGAAAGTTAATTTTAACAGATGGACGTTAATGCTGATAAATAAACTCCAAGCAGTTGAAAGTTAATTTTAACAGATGGACGTTAATGCTGATAAATAAACTCCAAGCAGTTGAAAGTTAATTTTAACAGTTGGACGTTAATGCTGATAAATAAACTCCAAGCAGTTGAAAGTTAATTTTAACAGATGGACGTTAATGCTGATAAATAAACTCTGAGCAGTTGGAAGTTAATTAAAATAGATGGAGGTTAATGCTAATGAATAAGCGTTAATAAGACCACTGCACAATGAAAAGAAACAGCAACTGACCGGCTGCAAATGTCCCTTCTTCTTCTTCAATCATTTGCTGAAATCAATCAATCAATCAATCAATCAATCAATCAATCAATCAATCAATCAATCAATCAATCAATCAATCAATCAATCAATCAATCAAAATTAGACAATCCGTATCATTAAACTCAAATTCGTGACATGCTGATTAAAAGATAGGCGCCGGGTAACAACTTATTTATGAGTCAGATCCGTTGTCCATAGAAATATCTTGAATAACAAGAGCTTGTTACCAGAAGAAAACCAGACAAAAGGAGACGGAAGAAAACCAGACAAAAGGAGACAGAGGAAGGGTTACAGTGGGTTGTGTTTACGTTGAGAGAAATCACAGTGGACTGGATGGATTAGGGTAGATTTTGCATTTCTTAAAGATGTGGGCTGTTAGTTTTGAGTCAAAATCCTGAGCTTGACAATTCATTCACCCAAGAGAAGCTGCAACAGGACTTTTATTAAGCAGACATATTGAAATAATAGTGTTATTAAATTATGAAAAATTTTCACATTCTCTTTTTATCCGACTATATCATTAAACAACAATTATACAACACTGTTGAAAACATTTTAGGATTATCCTAGCAATTATCTCACATAGTTAAACAAATATGCCCTGGCATCCTCCTAGCATAATGTTATCTACGACAGCAAACATCATTAACTTAATATTTCTGCAAATGAATTACCTAAGAATGATAACAACTGTCAACACTTTTGGTGTGCTCATGGCAATAACAGCCTAGTCACTATCACACCTTATGCACTGAGTCAAGGGTTGTAAAGTACCTGGTTGGTGACCAGTTGGTGGTAGATTCCTCCGAAGGCCATCAGTTCTGCATGACTTCCAGACTCATGAACCACTCCGTCCCTCAGACCGTAAATGAGATCCGCTGTTTTTATCGTTGACAACCGATGAGCAACGACAATCGTTGTTCTTCCATGACGAGCCTGAGACGAACAGAACAAAAGAAAATCCATCGATCATCACTTGGTGAATTGAACAAACATCAACGGAATCATACACAACGTCACTGATTAACAACAGTTCATCAACAAGTTAGCAAACAACTTAAGCAGGCCAGGTCAACGCAGCCTTTCATTCGCCAGACGGCATTGGTAAAATAAGTAGTAATATGTGATGGACGCCTTGCATGGCTGCCATACAGTTAAATTCGACTCCTGTAATAACTTGTGATCATCTGTTCATACTATGAATTGTAATCATATTGTGGTGTGTCAGTTTGAAATAATAAACGAAGATATATTATTACCGTATGTGTAAGCTTAACAGACCTAGCGTCCATTTATCAATGTAACTTTGGCATATTTATATTTTTCATTCCTTTTGGTGATCCAAAAAGTATCCTAAGTGGGAAAATGTCCATGGCATAAATTATATGGCATGTTCTTTACCAGATCACAATCCCATATTCTCCATTTCTCTTTCATTCTGACCTGCACTTAGCACCCTCTAATCATCCCTTGAAAGCACTAGAAATGTGGTATGGAATGCAAATCTATCTGTCTTAAACATGATCTTCAAGATATTAGACTGATCTTCTGGACGTTACCCTTATAACAGCTTGGTTTTGGTGTGCCATCAATCGATGCCTTTGGCATTAGACATAGGTGCACATGAAGTTACTTGTTAATAATAACTTATCATGCTGAAACAAGTGAAATTTAACAAGAGGAGCATTGAGTAGAAATAGCCATTATGTAGTTACCTTGTCAAGAGCTGACTGAACAGTGGCCTCTGATTCCGTGTCAAGGGCTGACGTGGCTTCGTCAAGAAGCAGAATCCTTGGATCGCGAACCAAGGCCCTTGCAATTGCTATCCTCTGCTTCTGTCCTCCACTCAGCTGAGCTCCACGCTCTCCAACCAACGTCCCATATTTCTAACCACAACACAATTGCTCTCACAAATACTTCCAAATTTCCGGAAGTCAAATCATTTTGCAAATTGAAATATCAAACGACATAGAACTTGAAACAAAGAACCATGAAACTCAAAGCACACAAACAGTGCACCCTACCCCGCAACAGACAGCTGTGCACAGAAGGGTGGTTTACATGTGTGAGATGCAGTGGTCTGTTTGGTAGTGGATGGATGTGTAATCCAACTATTGAAATCTTGATCCTGCCAGATTTCATGTAATGGCTCTCGAAAAGTTGTTCATACAAACTTTTGTTGCGCCTCAGATTGTGTTTATAATAAACAAGGGTTTTGAAGTATCAGGAGAAAATAGTAAGTAAAGACCACCTGAGCATGGAAACCCACAGTCGATTAAAAATGAATTCAATGGTTTAACCTGGCATTAAGATCAAACCAATCTGCTACTGTTTCATACAGATATAAATACAGATTAGGCATAAAAACACACACACACACAGACATACTTATGCTCAATTGCTCATTAACTAAAAGAGAAACATCAATCCTAGTCAGGTAAATTAACCATTCATTTATTAAACCCTTCTTTCGCCTCTTCTCATTTATTCCACCATTCAGCAACATCTCTATCAATGTCAGTGATATTGAAGAATCTTTCATTGCGTTCTTCTTACCAGTGGAAGTTTGCTGATGAAGTTGTGTGCATTCGCCTCCATCGCTGCCTTCTCTATTTCTGCTTCAGTGACTCCGTCTCTGCCGTAGCGAATGTTCTCCGCGATCGTCGTAGCAAAGAGAATCGGTTCCTGACTGACAACGCCGATGTGTTGTCTCAACCACTTTATGTTCAGCTCTCGGATGTCTGTCCCATCAATCATCACAGCGCCACCTAGTGGATCGTAGAATCGCTGGACGAGTTGAATGACTGTACTCTTACCACAACCACTGGATCCGACCAGTGCCACCGTCTGACCCTTCGCTATCTTCAGGCTCAGTCCGTTCAGGATCTGTTTCACAGCAAAACACACATGTGTCACTTAACATCACATAGTGTAACATCACTCATCTGTGTCTCATTCTCTGCCGAATAACTCACCAATTAACTCGTTCAACAAGGGTTCATGCCTGCTTCAGTACCACTGCAAATTAAAAAAGCATACAGACATGAAGACCAATATCTCCAAGTTCATCTTAACCTTTTATATAAAGCAGGCAAAACTGTCTGGTGGTAAGCAACACTGAACATGCCTTGCAGCAGAGTCTGTGTTTAGCAGCATTCTCGTGACATCACGTGCTGCTGTCAGCGATAAGAAGTATACTCTACTTCGTGTACTCTGTGAAATTCACTATCACCAGCTTTGTGGGATCCTTCTTCATTTAGTACCTCATTTGCAAACAATTGAAACCAGTAAATAAACTAACATTATGTATAATATTAATGTTCCAACCAATTGGCTGCCATAGGACATAGCGGTCGATTATTATTATAATCGTTCATTGGCAGCAAAACAGATCTATAGACACACCGCTATCAGGTACATTGTATGAATGAAAATTTTGGATGGTTACTTTGCTAAAAAAACCAGACAGTGTCATAGGTTGATCGCAAGGGGAGCGTCGAAAATGAAATGCAGCTCAAGGCATGAAATGACTATTACCATGACTAAAATGTATGATACATTTAGGCAGAAACTTTATTTAGCAGGGCAATGTCTGAGTGTGCGAGTGTGTCGATTGGTTAGAGCACTCGCCCTGCAATGAGGAGAGTACAGGTTAGAGGCACCTCTGACCAGGGACCTCAAGCAAGTCCTTCACTCACAAATGCTTAGCTCCACCAATTCATACTTGGCCATTAGATAGTGGTGCTTAACAAATACGTATAATAATAATAAAATAATTATTCCAGCTACTTTCCATACCCAGTCTGTCAGAACTTACAGGAACTTCATCACGCGATGGATAACGAAAGGAAACGTCCTTCAGTTCAATGTTGCCAGTCAAATCACTTGGTCGAAGGCCTTCATCTGAACTGCTGTCTATTAGAGATTTCTGAAAACAGTTAAAACTTTTCAGTTAATAATGACTGTTAAAGGACTTAAGTATATCGTCTATGCCACTCACTAACACCAATAATTAATGAATTGCTGGGTGATCGTCTGCTCCAATTCAATCGAGCTAGTGAACAAATTATATCTATCAGTCACATTTCATATCTACTGTTAGTGGAAACTGAATTAAATACAACAGAAGTTAAATCTGATAACGTCCTTCTTACAACAGTTCAGAGGTGAATTAAAACATTTTGTTCTGAGATAGTTAGGCAAGTTGAACAAAATTTCTACTAGCAAGGAAAGGAAAGGCAAGGTAACAACTGAGGCAATGTTAAGGTCTATAATTATTATTAATTATTACTAATAACGTCTATCACGCCAGTGTCTAATGCATCAGATGATTTATTCAGAGACAACTTAAATAAATTATCCAAAACCATATTGTTAAGATTGTCAATTTAGACGATGGTTCATCGAGTGCCTCTGACGAGTCTTTCTTGGATAGGAGCTATATAAATATGTGATTACAACAACAAATAACAATTACGATGGTTGACTGATTCCCAGTCTACAGTTTCAATTTCAGTAACTCAGGAGATCACAGTACATGACAAAAACCGAAACCGGTCTAGCATCTGTTGAAATGTATAGTGGCTATGAAAATATCTAATAAAACAAAAACCACTGAGATCATTGAAGAATGAAGAGGGTAGTGTGTTAACAAACATTGTGCAACAAACATACTTACCAGGTAATATAGATTGAACGCATCATATATTATAGAAAAGGTTTGAAATGGAAAATACACTGATGCCACTTACGTGCATCCACCATTCTTACCCTGTCGATGAGATCCCAGATCATGAAGGCAGCGCCTCTTGCTACACCGACATTCTGTAAGTTGGGTGCTGCATTACCCAGAGCAAACGCACCGATGACGACGCAGAAGAAGACCTACAGCATAACACCACAACTCACCAGTTGTCAAAGACAATACAACGAGAACAAAAGGAAAGGCAAGACAATCACAAAGGCAAAGTTAAGGTCTATTATTATTATAATTTATTATTAACCTCTATTATACCAGTGTCAAATGCATCAAACAATACAACATAAAAACCAAGCCTTGATCAGGTCAATCTATTCAGAAGATCATTCAATAAGACGGAGAGAAAAGCGTGCTGGATAAAAAATTTGAAAAACAGGCAAGTTCTAAATTGATAAAAATTATATACTATGTAACTGTGCAGAACGAACAGATAGAGGGAGACAGTTATGATGCAGACCGTAAGGGCCATATGTAACTACTGTCATAACTATTATGCATCAGCAGTTACTACACAATACTGAATGCCAAAAGCCACTCCACCATGAACCTGGTTTCAGAATTTCCAGTAAGCAAACAAACTGTACCACTTGAGCAAAGTTTACCATAAGACAGGACTTACGATGAGCATCACTCCGACGTCATATGGTGGATTCTCTTCAATGATCAGTTTGCCTCCATACCAGAAGGCCAGAGCGTACGTTCCAAAGATGAAGAAAAACGTCGCACCCATTCCCCCTCCAGCGAAAAGGCCTTTACGAATTCCAAACTGCTTGGCGTGTAACAAATTCTTATTGTATCTAAAACACATTTAACTTTAGGCAACAAATTACAAGAAGCTCCAACAATCTAAAGTAGCTTCCTGTTCCTTAATAAGTAACATTCAGTATCTCATCCAGTTGGGACAAAACTACCGTGGCATACATTCACATTTTGGTGATAAATAAAGTGAATACTGATAACTACTAGGGCTGCATTTCGATTAATTATTTTAATTGCGATTAATCGCACGATTAAAAAAATTAACGCAAAAATTAACGCGATTAATTGCAAATTGTTTGACTTTTTACTTGCACATTCATTGACTTTTATGTTCATTTTCAACAGTCTAGAATTCAAATAATTCAATCAAAATTCTAAAACAAGTGTCTCAATCTTAAACTGTTACAGTAGCAGTCTATATAGGATGCTCGCTTTTTATTCAAAATAGTCCCGTAGACAGAGAACACGTTTGGAAGGAACACTTGTGGCCGCAGAAGCTAGTTATTTTCTTGCAACAGAAGCTAGGACTTTGTGGGCTATAGCATGCTCCTTCTACCACTGCAGCAGTGGAAGAGAATCTACTTCATTCTCCAGCGCATCTTTGTAGCAAAGAAGTGCATCTGAATTTGATTTTGCCCATTATAATCATCAAATGAAAATTCACCGTCCTTCGATTTTCCGAGCCACATGCTACGAAGGCATGTGGTAAGAGAACGACGAAATACTCCGGTGGTATTGAAATTCTCGGTTGCAGTATCGACAAATACTTTATCAAGATTTAAATCTACATTGTTCATCCATAACTGTGTTGCGTATTTTCTTTGACTCCAATGTTCGACACAAATCAACCTTGATTTCTTTTTACGTTTCTTTGATGTCAACAAACGAATGAAGACAACATGCACCGGAGGCCGAATGTACGCATGCAAGAGAGAGAGAGTTGTGCTGAGTGACTCAGCAGAATTGGACGACAGGAAATCTTGATTATAAGAACTCAAATTTTTTATTAGACTTTTTTACCCAGAGACTTTTAACGCGTTATTTTTTGCGTCAAAATAATTAATCGCAAATTTTTGAACGCGTTAATCGCGGGCATTAACGGCAATTAAAGCGCAGCCCTAATAACTACACCTACCGATCAACTGATGATCACTTCAAATGAAACCAGTCAAATCTAATCCATTACACAATGTAACTACAGAAGCCAAGAGATTAGGTTAGATACTCTGAAGGAAGACAATTAATCTCTGCCTCGGACAACAGACCAAAGTTATCACCATTTCACATGGCACATTTATACATCTTACATTTTAACATCAGCAACCATACACACACACACTAACACAGGTACAAAATGTGTGAGGGTGTATTTTTATGCATGTGCGTGGTTGAAAGAGGAGAAGTTGACAACCTGTTGCATTCCTTCTCCTGTCCTCCGTAAGCAAAGACAGTTCGAATGGCACCAAGCACCTCTTCAGCCACTGATCCAGCTTTTGCATAGGCCGTCAGTTCCCTGTTAGTCGTACTTGTTATCAACTGAAATAAATCAAACGTCGTCCACTGATTAATATTCATGAGATGATAATAGAGTTGGAGGTCGCAATACCAAATCATTGTTTTAATTCCAGGAGACCATTGTTCTAATTCGTGTTCGGCATATATCCTTGCCTTAATTACATAATGTCTTTCAACTGGGTCAATTTTATGATTTTTAATTGAATGGAAATGTGTCCACGCATCCTTTTTCAACTCAGCAAACCTTATCCAACAGCTCTGTTTTAATCATATGAAACTGGGTCACTAACTCATTGTTTCAATTACATGGAATTTGGTAATCATAGTCCTGTTTTTAGAGGTGGATAGAATTTTTTAATCAATTGATCAATTTTTACTGCACATCAGCATAAAAATGACTATTTACTGACTTAGGCTTAACAGTACTTTGAATTAAAAAGAATTCAATTAAATAAGAGAGACACAGAAAGTATAAACATCATACAAAAATGATAAAACTTTAAGAATACTATTTACAAGCTCAATAAATTGGGAGGGACAATTTACATGCAATTTGAAAACTTTAGTCTTGATAGACAGAAAAGATTACATGACACATGCCGGCGCATAATTGTCTTTTGGAGCCATAACAAGACCCGACTTTGAACAAGAGTCATAATCAGGTTGTTTTCCAAAGCTCAAATAGTCCTGGCCATGTTGTATCAGAATATGTGTTATATTGCAGAAAGTTATACGGAATGGCTTATGCATGAAATATCTTCATTTTTGCTTCAAGGTACATGTATGTTATTGCTTGGAAAAATCGCTAAATGATCTCGGATGGCTAATACATATCAAGGTCCAGCAGGGAGAAAGGCCGATGAAAGGTGACAGCATTAAAGTGCTAAGAACTCATGGGAGATTTGAACCATGACCTCTCAGTTGACAGTCCACCAGGCTAACCACTAGATCCTCATGTAACAAGTAAAACAACAAAAGAAAATAGATAAGACAATGTGGAAGGAGAAGAAGAAGGAGAGAGCTAACGTAGGTCATGATTCCGCCTGCGATGGCCAGCAGAGGACTGACGGAGAGAATGACCAAAGCCAGTTTCCATCCTTTGACAAGACCGATGACGATTCCACAGATGAACGTAGCAAACCACTGAAGGAAGTTGCTGATCTTGTCTCCTATTCCCTCCTGAATCTTGTTCACGTCACTGGAACAATAAAAACAAACAATTCATCAATAACTCCAATTGCTCCATCAAAAAAATCAAACAGTTTAAAAGATATCTCAAACGTCGTCATTACTCAATACCATCAAATTCAATTAATCTACTGTCACCATTAGCTTTTAAGAACATTACCATTTAAGAACATTACCATTTAAGAACACTACTACCGGTATTCAATAACATTACTATTCAAGAACATTATAATTTAAGAACATTACCATTTAAGAACATTACCATGTACACACATACTAAAATCCATGTACAGACTTACAAATGCTACTGTGTAAAGGTGTTATTTTCCTAATTGCCCACAGCAGTTTATGATCGGCCCTATGGGCCCAGTCCAATGAAACAATCCTCCACCACCTCGTCTTCAAACTCAACTTCCTACAGATGAGGGTCTGCAAACCCTCTTTCTCTCTCCTACATGATTCTCATAGAGCTACCAACTGACCTAACATTACACGAAGAGAATCATTGCAATAAAATTACACATACAGTTACTGTTATGAGCTGGTAGCAGCCAGACCAATGCTCTAAAAGCTGCCACATAACATCCTCTTTACAATTGAACATTATCCCTCTTTACAATAGTATAGCATCCTGCTTACAATAGAATAGCATCCTGTTTACAATAGAATAGCATCCTGTTTACAATAGAATAGCATCCTGTTTACAATAGAATAGCATCCTGTTTACAATAGAATAGCATCCTGTTTACAATAGAATAGCATTCTGTTTACAATAGAATAGCATCCTGTTTACAATAGAATAGCATCCTGTTTACAATAGAATAGCATCCTGTTTACAATACATCACAGAGAATAATAACAACGAAATCCAGAGTCTGATAATTTACTCAGAGAGACGTGATCCTAGTTCTCCTGCATCGTGTGTATCAAACCATCCAATTTCCTGGCGAAAAACCGCTTGCAGAAGAGCGTTTCGTACTCGATGTGACTGACGGTGCGAAGTCGTCAGCCAAGCAGCCACTTGCACATAGGCAAGCAGAAGAACACCAAATCCAATGCCTATGTGATAAAGTCACATACAGGCTTATCATACATATAGTAATCACATTCAATGAACCTAAGATTCATTAGATATCAAGAATTACCAAAATCATTCCAAGAATGCTCGAATACAACTTAATTCTGAGCAAAAACCAAGACAAGATTCTAAATCATAATTTCTTGAATGATGCATTTGACATTATACTTAACGACATCATATATTATTAATATAATTATTATTATACAACTTAATTCTGAGCAAACACTGAGACCAGATTCTAAATCATAATTTCTTGCATGATGCATTTGAGATTATACTTAACGACATCATATATTATCAATATAATTATTATTATGCATTTAGTAAGCACCACTGTCTAATCACCAAGTATCAATTGATGGTGCTCAGCAATTGTGAATGAAGGACTTCCTATTAAACCTCAAGGTCCCTACATGGTAACCATATCAGGGAAGGCTCAAACCCGTACCCTTTACTTACAAGGTCAATACTCTAATCGATCAGAGCTCTACCATGTCTCACAATGTCACAGTAGCCAATTTGTAATTATAATCAGCATCTTCTATTGCATAATTGTACTTGTGTAGCACCGGTGTTTAATGTACAAGGTCCCAACTGATGTTGCACTGGTCACAATCAGTCGTAATCAGGTCAACCATATAGAAATTTAGCCCACCAAGACATAATATCATAATTTTTTTAATGTTATTTGTGACATTGTTCTCTATATAACACTTCTGACGAACCTCACAAAGAAACAAAAGAACCTGTATCTATTAATAATCATCTATTTTTATTCACTTAGTTTCAAACATTAACAGAGTGATTTATTATAAATTAATTTTTTTATATTATTATCACAGAGGGATTGATTATAAAAAAATACACATTTACAACTGAACATAGAGAGGAGTGAGAAGAATGACTAACAGGAAAACCAAATGGATGCCATTCGGATTTCAGACTCCAACATAGTCGCGAACGCCGCTCTATGAAAAACAGAAACACATTTGGCGTTTGCTAATGGAGTAACAAAGGCAATACTTACTTACTTACTTACTTCCATCTTCAGCAACATACATCAAAGCAAGCTAGAAACAAAAGAAAAACTAAGGTGAATGACTTTATGATTTATTTCAGAATTATCATCCAGTTCTTTAACACAGCCTTCAGCCATTCACAGTTCAAATGCAGGGAATCCAAAGAGACTAATGCTGCAATACAAAGGGACCTGCCATACACATACAAACTACATAGTAAACTGGCGATGACGATGATAATGACAATGATGATTAAGAGGGGGGTCCCTTCTGCCAGTCTCAGAGGGTACGAAGTATTAGCAATTTCAATTTTCTAGTCTTAGCATATGAAGGCGGGTGGCCAGTCCTCTCCCTCGCCATTAGATCTTCCCACTGACAGTTGGAAGATCTAATGGCTAAAATAAGTCTGTGCACTTATTTTAGCTGAGTTTGTTTGGACACAAGCGGAATATGACCTTAATGGTCTGATGGGTGTTGTAGGTATTTACCATGCAGCCACACACAGTGTTTGCACATCAGTGCAGAATGATCGATCAAAAGAGATGCGATGACGAGCTTACGTGTTGTTTGGATTGGCGGCTGCATCTCGTCCACTGCTGACGAACGACTGCGTCATTGAGCCAAAGATGATGATCATACACGGCAGAGCAGCACCATGGGCACAGGCGCAAAGAGACCCAATCACCATCAACAGCACGTCCGTCTTGTCCGCAAAGCGAAACTAACAATCAACGCAGAATGAGAATGTTCTGAACATCTTAAAACATCTTACAGATCCTAAATCATCATCAGTGGCACTCAGGGTCGTTTTATCCAGTAGGCACTGTGCCTAGGGCCTACGATGACCTTAAAACGGCAGTGATGGCATTTATGAGAGGTAATAAGATGTGCTACTTATAAGGTGCCAGATGGCAATCACAACTTTTGGTCATCACACCTCTTCGACTGTAACTCTGATCCAACCACAGAAAACCACAATCAAACAGTGGTTTAGAAACACTTCTACAGAAATGAGCTCACATCATACCAGCCTAAGATATCCTATGCACCTACACGCAACGGTTTAAGCCACATTTTGACAGGTTTTAACATATTCAGTTTAGACACATATAAGGCCAAAAAAAATATAGGTGTGTTTCCGGTAACAGTGGTTTTAAAAACTGGGTAGGTAGGTAGGAAAAAATTTTATTTTGTAAAATATTTTTATGCAATGCTGCATCGTTGTATAATAATAAACGAATATATCGTCATCATATTTCACCTTGCTAAGGCCAATTTTGCTCTAATTAATGGTGCCCTTATTTACATACCTCTGGCAAGGAAAGCAGTGTTATCAATGTCGCAAATCTGCACCTCTGGCACGCAAAGGTTAAATTCATGTGTCAATAAAAAAAAAATTTGAAAAATTTAAAAAAAAAAAATTTTTTTTGACAAATTAATTTTTTTTTAAAAAAATTTTTCACAAAATTTTCCCAGTCGGGCCTAAAAAAGTGACTCGGTCGGGTTACCGGAAACACAGCATTATTTTGTTTTGGCCTAATGTTCCTTGCTCAGGAGCAGTTCTCTGTGGACTTAATGGAACTGGACACTGAAGGATCTTTACAGACAAACTATAAACATAACAACACATTGGGTGACTGGTGCAGTTGAAATGCTTCCATCATCGTCGTCGTCGTCGTCGTCATCGTCATCGCCATCATCATCATCATCATCATCATCATCATCATCATCAATATATATAATGGGAAAGCATTGATCAATGGCAGTGAGCAATTGTGAATGGAGGACTTGTTCAAGCTACAGTAATTGTCTTGGAGGAAGAGGCCCAAACTCTCCATGTTACAAGGCAGGTCTCAGACAAAAAATCCTCCAACATCGGGACAAAACTTAGGTGGACGAGTTTCTAAACGGGTGTGAAAACAAGTGCATTACTTATTGTAAAGCAATTACGACAACTTACATAGCATCGTCAGTAGCAAGCTACTTCTAGGATGCTTTACACTGTTGAGCGCCTCTGAATGGGAAATCTGGTAGGGGCGCTATAACAAGTGTTCAAATACAATACAATACAATACTGTCAACTGTCAGCACAAATGCTAAGAGTTACATAGCAAGTACATTTAAAACTGTTTTTCAAAAATGAAGGTCTTTGGCTTCCTGAATAGGTGCAGAAACACTGTTCCACGCATGCGATCCGGTGAGCCAAAAGGATGATTGCCCATTTGAGTCTGACTTATGAGCTTTCACTCACTAGGGTATTTATGTATCTGTGTATTATGTATGTATGTAAGTTTGCAAGCATTTTTATTATTATTGTTGCCATACTTGTTGTTGTTGTTGTTGTTGTCATTGCTATTACACATGTATTTATATTCCATGTCCCTAAACAACCCAGATTGTCATGGACTCATTCAGTCATTGGACTGCTTGATATGTATGTATGTATGTATGTATCTAAGTATGTATATATGCATGTGCGTATGTAAGCATGTATCTATTCGTAAACAGAAATCACCAAGGATGCATGTAAGCATGTGTAAGTTTCTATGTATACAAGTGTATATATGCACGAAGGCATGATTGTATTTAAGTACACACGTGGGCGTGTATGTATGTGTTGGTTAATGGATGCATTTGTCCATTTATATAGCACCTAATCAGGACCTAAAAGGCAAGCTAAAATATGGCTGTCAATTCGATCCAATGTAATGCATGTATGTATATGTGTGGATTGAAAATGCTTTGTGACTGAACCAAATAATAAAATATACTAGTACTTTCTCTTCAAACAAACGCTTGGGTGGGGAGAAGGCTAAAAGGTCACAAGCTGGCATGAAGATCAGAAGGACGCGGGTTCGATACCTGAGTCCCCATACCCATAAGGTTGGCTCAGCCTTCCACTCTTTAGGGGCAACTGTAAAATGAGCAGTAGGACAGATGGGTGCCTTGCAGGCTGCATACAGTTAAATTTGACTCCCGTTAAACTTGTTATCATCTATTACTACTATATCAAGTCATCTGCCAGCGTACTTGCCAATTTGAATGAATAAACGAATATTATTACTAATATTATTTCTACATTGACGTCCTGTTGCCTTGACTTTTGAGCAGCATACATTTGCAAACTGTCTTCAAACACACTTGTCTAGTTCAATTAGCTAACCATGTGTGCAGCACGCATGCATTTCACTATATACATATAGGTATGTATAATATGTAAGTAGGTATACAGCACTTTAGTGTTGCACTATATTAAGTACATACAGTCGTCTGGCTTATCTACAACACAAAAGTACATACAGCCTGGCTAAGTATATGTAAAGCCATTATACACTGCAGCATTACATATCACTATTGACTAGCATTAAGGACTTGCCCAGAGACACTGCTGCCTCTGGCGGAACTTTCGATTCGATAGCAAAACAAACATTTAGCTAAACTGTCTTTGTGCTTCTTACCAGTTGCTTCATTGAAACCAACTTTGGCGTCTCCTCCTTCTTCTTTCCATCCTTCCCGGCCGTTGTCGGACTCGGGCCTGCCTTGCCGTTGCCGTTAGCAACCTCATTTTCCATGGATCCTTTGCTGATGGAGTGAGCCACGTTGTCATAACCATTGGCAACCGGTTTACAGGCGTCCTCGTACGATGGAATCTTTCCGTTATCAGATGAACGCACTCCTGAATGAGTCAGTCAGAGCAACCATACTAAGTTTCAAGAATGTCTTCATCATCACAACCATGTCTCATAACACCACACACCACTGAATTATGTACTGTAGTGTATATACTGCACATATTGCATGTGTGTATATATGTATGTACATGTAGCCTATGCATGATTGTGTCTGGTTTGCTTGTTTACTGTTCAACAACCACTGTGTGGTAACAAAGACCATTAGCGTCACCCTCCTCCATTATCCAGGCTTCGGACTGGCACTGTCAGAGTACAACAGTGGCAGAGTTCTTACATACATACCTACATACTACCTGATCACCAGCTCTCATATGATGAGGCTAAGTAAACAAAGCTGTCAACTCTTTAGACTGTTCATTAGATGGAGGCAAGTCTTCATCTATTTTGGCATTCAAACAAACATTGCAAAAATCGAAAACAATGTCTCACTGTCACTCACTTGCATAAGGTGGTAAAGCTATCAGTCATCGATGTCTTAGTGCAACATAGGGGGCATACTTGCTCTGCTTTTCCTAACTGTAATCGTAATTGTAATTGCAAATTTATATAGTGCCACTTCAAGAGAAACTCATCAGAGGCAGCACTTCCCAGCAGGTCCTGAACCAGCAAGAATCAGCATCAGAGGTCAGTGCACTGATTGACGTACATCCCAGCTCCCATTCATACCATGGCACATCGACAGATGGAAACTTGCATAAACGATTTGGTCTGGATGAGCCATTAAAATAAAGCACAAGGTTCCCTCGTAAGTAGTCAAAAATGATGATCCGCTGGAGAAGTCTGGTCGAAATCTAGCAAGTCAAAGAAAACAAGTCAGGCTGTGGTGGATCAGGAAGTAAAACAGATGAGCCTCAAGCTTAGATGCGAGTGATTTTCAAGAACTGACAGAAACACAGAACGAGGTCAAGAATTCTAAGCTTTAGACCAGCCATTGAGAATGAATGCACCTTAAAACCTATCACAGTGGATGGACTGAATTTTACCCACAGCACAGCAGAGACAAGGGCAGAAGCAAACATTGAAAAAGAGCAGCCCATTAAGGAGGTAACCCCAATACCAAAGCCATGGCAACATGATCTTTGTAGGGAGTCGAAAGAGACGTCAGCCCTCACCATATAACAGACTGTTATCATGTTGTAGCTATGTACATTAGTTCCATTTCGTAGCATTTACTTACATGGCAGCTACTGTCTTGGAAGTACACAAGTACTGAGTACCAACCGCACTCGACCGAGTGACTAGGAATGCAAATGGAACAGAAATCTAGAGAGCAACCCATCCATCATGAACACTAAACCTCTTGTTTTTTCATAGTCCGCATGTTAACAACTGAACATCAGGTAACAGAGAGACACACATGGCAAATACTACGCGACATAGCAAGTGGTTGCTATCGGTTTGCTTTTCTCATCTGCTCTGCATTTTTAATCCCAGTCATAATGTAAACCAGATTTCTCTTGAGTCAAGTATCAAGTACAGCTTTACTGCTTGGCTAATCGTCAACTGCTGAACTGTTTTGTGCAATTATGTTTTGCCTCCACAGACAAACAAAAGACAAAACATGGCAAAACCTTTCAAACATGTATACAACATCTGGTTTAGTAAGAAAAGCCCAATTGCTCTACCAGATCGCCACGCACAACCCTGCTTTATGCAGCTAGAACTGCAAGCCACTCAGTACTTGTGTATTTCCAAGACAGTAGCTGCCATGTAAGTCAATCATAAATGCTACGAAACGGAACTAATGTAGCTACAACATGACAACAGATGTAAAATGTCTTGTGTCAAAGCACACTCGCTGTTGCCTGGTGCAAGATACCAGTGGTTTTGTCTAATCATTTAAAGAAGGTCACAATAATGTCTGGTTCAGTAACTGTGCTGTACTACAGTATTTCAGCATTCAGGTGACGTAAGTGCCTGCTGTTACCAGACATGAGTCTCAAGAGGTCAACGCCTTTGGTCCTATGACGTCAACTGTTTGGACCGGTTAAACGCTCAATGCAATCTCTTTGACAGATGACGAAATACAAGAGCAAGTAGAGGACAGACCGATGATCATAAATACAAGAGTTCTTCAAATGACAGCCTGGCCAAAGCATCACACAATGCCAGCTGGAACTGCACAATGGTGCTACCAACAGTGCTATTGATAAGAGCACTCGAACAGCTGCAGTGGCCATGAAAGCCATTCTGAGAACCAGTCAGGCACTGCTTGATGCTCATAGGTCATGAAAAAGTAGAAGTCTAAGAAGGAAGAGAAAGTAAGCAAGTAAGTATATTCTTTATTGAAGCAATTGTTAACCGCATTTTGGTCTCATCAGGGGTGGCCAACCTTTTTTGGCCTATGGGCCACTATGATTGTTGGTAAGCATGCGGCGGGCCGCAAAATGTTTGTCCTCACAGCCTCAAAAGAGATACAAATATTTATTTCATATTTTACAAGATGTATAAAAACAGGAATGACTACATTAGGTCACTAGAACTTACAACACTAAATCTTTTAGTGTTTTAGACATCACAATATGCAGTATGGTAGTAGTCAGACAACTAGGTCTAAGTAGGTGCAAAATGAGACGAAAGATTATTTAGAAAGGGGCCGTGCAGGCCGCCAATCAGCAGCCCGCGGGCTGCATTTGGCCCGCAGGCCGCGGGTTGGCCATCCCTGGTCTACATTATGAAGTATAATCATAAGTAAATCATCCTAATAATAAATATTTAGCGTATAAAGACTGTCTGCAACAGGTACAATTCTGTCATGTTTACATTGAAGTAGCGCGCATTGAAGTAGCTAGTTTTAATTGGGGATAGTAGGACTCATAGAACATGGCCTGGATCTGCACAAACAGCCCCGAAGACGTGGGTGTCAGCACTCTGGCATAGTTGTTCGAAACTTCGGTTTTCAGGCAGGTAGGAGGAGGTTTTGCAGGAGAAATATAGAATGAGTAGGAGGATGAGGATGAAAAGGATAAGGAGGAAGAGAAGCGGAATTATGAGGATGATGAAAAAGTAAGATGAGGAAGAGAAAGAGCAGCAGCAGTAGGAGGAAGAAGAAAGAAGGAGAGAAAAAAGATTTGGAGACAAGCAGTCCCTTAGACCGATCACATCAGGCAGCAATGCGATTTAAGGGTTAGCAACGTCACATTTTCTTAGCCTCAGCGTATGAGGGCAGGTAGCAAGGTCTCTCTCTCTTGCTGTCTCATCTTCCATTGACAGTGCACACAGTCAGTGTATGCTTGTGTCTGAAGCGGTGTTTATTAGAGCAACTGAAATCTTGAATGATCTTTGTTTTCTGGTGTGGGATGAAACTGAACGCAAATACATTTAATAATGGACAATTTATCAGATGATTCAGAGGTTTCAAGTGTAACACTGAGTAAACAGCATGGTCACCTGACTAACCACCATCCTATAATCATGCCAATGTCCAGGACTGCTAGAGAGAGAGAGACAGACAGACAGAGTGTGTGTGTGTGAGAGAGACCGGGAGACAGACAGACAAAGACAGACAGACAGAAAGAGAAAGAAAGTCAATGGTCAATAAGGTATTTGAAAATATGTCTTAGTGAAGAAAGAAATGACACAAGTGACAGAGCAGAACAGACATACAGGAAGAGAGTCTCAAATCCAGGAAGCAAAAAAGCAAGTTCATTCCAAGAACAGTTCTAGTTTTAGGTGTGACCCGAGAAAGGCAATATCTAAAACTAGGACGGTCTAGCATTTACAACAATCAATGAAACAAGAGTTGAACTCTCGTGATTCTTGTTAGATCAGCATTTACCATTAGCAATGTTCCCATATCAAAAAGCAGTAGGCCAACTCACACAATCTTAAAGTGCAGGTCAGACTAGTACACTTCAGTCATATTGACTTTAGCAATCAACTGTAAACAACTTTCATCTTGGCCCACTAGGTACCACAAAACATGGAGCAGAAGAAAGGGCCCACCCAACTATGGGGCCTAGGGAACGAATGGTCTGATGTCATCATTTCTAGCGACTAGCTTTGCCTGGTACGACCTCAGGTGTTTTCCTTCTGCTCACTGACCGCCTAAAACGCAACACATTGACAACAGCCACATGTGACCATTGCAAAGTCTGTTGTACATGCAGTCATGCATGTATTCAACTGCACATTTCTTTAGCAAGCTCTAAGAACCTTACCCAATGCATGGCTCACAACTAGCCTAGCCTGATTATTGGGCTTATCACAAAACACAGCCGCTATGTGTGAGACAGAAAAAGTAACCATTGCAACCTCTATACGTCTCTTGAAGGCACTTCTCTCCAGCCTAAATAATGTCGAAGTTTGTTAAGAATAAGTTCAGCAATAAGCTAATTTATGATGATGACTTTTATATACAAATTAGGCACTTGTCTATCTGCAAATATCTCATCTGCATTCTTACAAGTCATGTATGCATTTATCCATCTAAACCCCAGCTCAGAAAGCAACTTCCTCAAGTGACTCTCATTTCCTGCATGATTTATACCAGTGTTTTTTCAAAACACAGGCTTAACACTAACACATCCCTTTCAGTTCTTCCAGACTGTTTCTCTCAATTAACCTGACTTTCAGTTGAATACTGCTGCACCTTACACAGTAACTCTTCGACCACGATTTTCCTTTTCATCTAACAAAGCCAACCTGGCTTTTCCTTTTGATCAGAAGTTTTCCTTTCCACCTGGCTTTTCCTTTCTTTTGGAGCAGCGCTAGATAAAACTTCTACTCACAGTTATAATTACATTTGGTTGTCGCTTTGTGAATCAGACACTGGTCAGCACAATAGAAGTCATTATTATTATTACTATTATGGCCATTATTCCTCAGCAATCCACTCATTATGCTATTATGAGGTGGACTGAAAAACACTTTGAGTCAGTCTAACTGTGGACGAATGACGCGTGGATAGCCAGAGAGACAAAGTGAAGAGAGTCTGTGATGGATCTGGATTGCAGAAGATGTTGATTGGACAACTTCTATAGCACAACTGTTCAAAGCATCAGTCGATATTTGCTGCTAAGTAAGAACAAACATTCCACAGTCCACACTGAATAGAGTCAAACTAAAATGAGAATAGAAGAAGCTCGTAGGTTTAAAGTAAGACACGTGAATAGTATGGAGAAAAACTAAGACTGACCTTTATCTTCATTGTTCCCTTCATAATCTGGAGCCACGTGAATTCGAGACATTACAACTGCGTTTTCTGTCAATTTAAAACAATGCATGCAAGTTCATACTAAGTTATAGAAATTCAACTTCCAGGCAGGTAGATGAATAGACAAGCAGGCAGGCACAGATAGACAGGCATATTAGGAGTACACAGAACAAAACAAATGCAGAGAGACAATTACCATTAATCAGGTTCAAGATTTGGTTGATTAGGCAATGCTCAAATCCACTATAGGTCAAATCCACTAAAGGTCATATCCACTAAAGGACAAATCCAATGAGGGTCAAATCTACCAAGGGCCAAATCCACTGAGGGTAAAACCTACTGAGAGTCAAATCCACTGAGGGTAAAATACACGCCTGTCTCTTGGTATTTAAAGGCAACTAACAGCAACAATTCAAATTTCCACAAGCTGGCAAGCTTCCTCTCTCGTCATCCTCTCTCTTATGATTCTTAAACCTTGAATGGTCATCATGGTAACTCCACACTGACCACTAGAGCAGATGCTACGTTCAGAATCAGATAAAATTAAAAATATACATACTAAGCAAAACCAAAATAAAACACGAGATCCATATATGAAACTAACTGCAAACAAGTCTGTTCTGCTACTGTAACTCCAGCAGAACTAAATTCAAAGAGACACATAATAATCATTCTAACATAAGAATAGCAGCTCGTTCTTAAGACCACATATGAACTAAATTCAAAGAGACATACTGTAATATATATTCAAACTTAAGAATAGCAGCTGCTTCTTAAGCTCAACTAATCAGAAACTCAACTCAGAAACCCATCTTTTGTATGTATATAGAAAATACAACTCAGAGACTCAACTCAAGGCTTAACAAACAGAAATGAACGCAATTTATGCCGGGAACCAGTCTGAACTGAAGCAGAATTAGTTTCCATTCTAGATCTACCGTACCTGGCAGTTGATCCATAAGATGGTTAAACTAGGAAAAGAGCCTTAGAAGTAAATTGCAAGCAGCTACATGGTTTAGTCAATGAATATCTTGTACATAAAGGCAAGATATTCATTTCCAGACGAATTATAGAGTACACAATTGTTATAAGCATAGTCTATCATCGCCTGAATTGTGCAGTCACAGAGAGTGGAGGGAGATAGGAAGAGACACTTTGCATTAGGCTGAAAGTGTTTCTTCACCTGTTTCATCGTTATAATCTGGAGGCGGTTCGTCAGTCAGATTGAAGCCATTTGAACGAGGCATTTCAACGCACAACAGGCATAGAAGATATGACCTGGAAAAAAGCCACTCTGCAACAAAAGAAGACAACAGCCACATCACAAGCAGAACGACAACAGTGACAACACTCAAAAGCAAAGCACAAAAGCCACTGAAAGCAATGACTACTATGCAAAGCATTCTATATAAGCATATTTAAAAACCTTTCTAACAAAATGTGCTACATAAATTTTCACACAAACAAACACATACTAATGCATAGTTATGGTTGTATGTATGAAGGTGCCTCACAAAAATGTGTTTCTTATGCAAGCAAGCAGCTTTGAACGGTTCTAACAAGCAGTATATAAATTTTCAGATATATATAAACATACAAAAACATACATACATTCATTATCAGGCAACCATACATAAGTGACCCTTACCTGAGAAGGCCTTCAAGAAACTTGACTAATAAATACACGAGAAGGCCGTTACACTTAAATAGGTCCAAAATATTATGTGAAAAATTCATACAAACATGCAATATATATATACATACCTGTATATATATTATGTACATTATATATTATACTCTTGATCGAGTGATATACAATTATTTCCTTCAAAAGTCCCCATGTTAAACTTCTGGATACAGAATTAAACTTGCCTATACAAAATCTATATAATCTACTCCAAACATATAATTTTATTTAAAATTTAATGTGCTAAGTTTTTAAACGGTTTGTGCAGAGATAAAGATAAACATATACATATACATAAACATATAAACAGACTTTCACTATTCATGATAAAATCAAGTTGTCTTTGTCAATTTTAACAGTCAGCACTTCCAGACCCATTTCCAAACAATACAAAACCAAGTTTGCAAATTTCATTGACTGTGAGGCTTTTCTCAGGCATGATGGTACTGGTTACATTATAATATGTACTTGGGAGTACAAATATTTACAAAAATAAATACATACTTGAACATTTACATACAGGATTTCCATTGCAAATATGATGCAAAATGTCCTGTTAATTCAACAAAATCATTCATTACATCAGAATTTCCATTGTGTAGTTTAGATAAGTAAACAATTTTAAACTCTAATAATTTGAGTCATTGCCGTAACAATACTTGCTTAATGCAGTATCTACATTGAATTTCATCTAAATCACTAAAATTAATTTAACCATTTTATTTTTAAATTTTGAGCAATTGATAAAACTCGAATTTCACATATTTATTATCTAAATCCAGCAAAACTAAATTTACCTTTCACATGAGTATGTAGAAGGAATGAGTAAACTCCTCAACAGTAGTAATACTTATCCAAATATATGTCACAAAAACCAATCTTTTATCACAAGTTGCATATAGTTGACACTAGAAGCTTACTCCTGTAGCATCTATTCAGAATTGTGTGCAGAAGCTCTGTGGGCGGAGCTTTATATACATGTAGATCGGATAGGCCTTTTGTAACAGTGT
Source organism: Aporrectodea caliginosa (assembly GCA_020284085.1). Taxonomy (NCBI): domain Eukaryota; kingdom Metazoa; phylum Annelida; class Clitellata; order Crassiclitellata; family Lumbricidae; genus Aporrectodea; species Aporrectodea caliginosa. Next base: position 921,164 of record JACEVL010001042.1, read on the forward strand.
CAGCCCTTTCTTGCTCAGATCTAATTGTTGCATTTCATCATCTGCTCTAATAGAATTACAGGAATGGTTGAGTCAGGAAATAAACGAGGCCAAGGCAGACGTGTACTCAGATCAATAGATCTGAGAGCAGAGAACCCCCAACACAACACCACTTCATATCATGCCATAGACACGTGACAGGCAATTACTTGGCCATAACGTAGACACCAGAGTAGCTACAAATTTCAGCCTCTTAACACTTTAATGATGAGCCGCATTGGTTTCCAAGTACACTCTCGTAATTCATGCACAAGAGGTATTTACTCATTTGAAAAAGGCACTGATTCTTCTTAACACTGCTAGCCATGTAGGCCTACTAATTGTGAACACCACATATTATAGCATCTTGACAATCTTGTTCTTCCGGCTAGTGGCTTACCTATGACCAGTCCCTAAGACCCAAGCAGTTGTTTAAGACACTAATGTAATGTAATGTAATGTAACAAAACATTTATAAAGCGCCACTTAAGAGTCTCTCAGAAGCGCTCAACAGGTGGCCATCAAACAGCTGAAAAAGTGCGTCTTTAAGAGTTTAGAGAAAACTGTATAGCCGCGTGCAGCACGCACAGACGGCGGAAGAGCATTCCAGATCCGTGGCGCCGCAATCGAGAAGTCCCGACGAGCACAGGTGGTGGTTCGAAACGAAGGTATCATCAAGTCATTTCGCGAGGCAGACCGGAGAGCCCGCCGACCAGTTTGAGTGCCAACTGGAAGGCACAGTTCAGCAATGTAGTCCGGAGCAGTACCAGTCGTAGCCTTCCAAACCAGCGTAGCAATTTTGAATTGCACACGATCAGCAACTGGAAGCCAGTGGAGCTCACATCGCATGTAGTCAGATATGTGTGAATATCTCGGTAGATCAGCGAGAAGTCTGGCTGCTGCATTCTGAACGAGCTGAAGTTGATGAAGACGGAACTCAGGGAGGCCCAGGAGGACCCCATTACAGTAGTCAAGACGTGTGAGGACGAAGGAGTGTATTAGCACTGTTTCCACATAATGGAAAGTTGCAACAGTGTGACAGTGTAACTCATTATGATTTCACATGATGGTCCCAGGGGTCAAACCCAAAGGCAGACTGAGAAGTTCAAGGTGTAAGCCATTCTGCACCCTCTGACACCTTACAAGTTGAGCACTGAGCAGAAACCTCAACTGTAATATAGGGTCCTTGCCCTTAGGTGATCTTTAGACACAGGTCTGCAAGGTCTGTGATCAAAAAGCCAAGTACCATAGTGTTTGAGGGGCTTGGTTGTTTGTCCTTCTCACACTTTCTCATTTCATCACTTTACAACAGATGCAATCAACAGAGGAGACTGCCAGAGGCGGATTTAGAGTGGGATCCTTTGTCTAATTACTATGGGGTACATCTTAGGAGACCCCAAACTGATTCTAACAGAGCACAGCTTTTCTAAATGTCTAAATAAATAAATTTGAGAGTCTGCATTGGGGTAATTTGCTAAAACAAATGAGATTCTCAGAGGGGTGAAAGATATAACAGGAACCCTCACAGAAAGAACTTCAGCCTAACAAGCCAACAGCTACTATTCCACACAGCTAAAACCTGTTGCAGGCAATTTTTTAGATATGGAAGTATGGAAGAACAAATTATTAAATTTAGTTTTGCCACCAAATTTGAAAGCGGGGCCTGCATAATTGGCAATTTTAAGTTCATCAGGTACTCTACCTGTGAGAATGGAGCAGTTTATAATACTGGTAAGTGGTGCTTTGACTGTTTCTATACCTGTTTTAGCTATTTGTGGACTGATTTTGTCAATGCCACAGCTATGTGGGTTTCTGAGTTGAGTGTCTGATTAGAGACGATTTCCATGCAGTTGAACACATTCTACAGTTGATTTACTATGCTGATAATTTCTTATGTTGCAGTTAAAGCACTTCCAATCAAAAAAGCTTGTGAATTTGTTTAGAAAATTGTTACAGGCTATAGTGCTTTTTGGATTTTTGAGGCCAAATTTGTTCCTACGTTAGTAAAGTAGTCATTACCAAAGACTTTATTACCAGGCAGCTTTACAAGGGCATCTATTGAACCCTAAAAATAAATAATCAATTAAAAGCTGTTCTGTGTCTCAACCAAACGATAAACCCAATGGCTATACATGTGTGTTAATGAATAAACGAATATTCTATTCTATTCTATTACATTTCAACACTATTATGTTTCTTATCATGTAGTTCAATGCTTATGATAAATGAATCCATGTTGATGAAATTGTTATTTTCTTAAGTAAAGTCCTAATCACAGCCCAGGTTCTCCTTAGATCATTTTCACAATTCATTACTTTTTCAGAGTAATATTTTTTTCTCTGTCAGTTTCCATAACTGTTTACATTTATTCCTGTAAACTGCAAATGCCATCTAACTGCCTTCTGTTGGGCTTTAACACATTTCAGGCGCAGTCCAGCCCTTTTCCTGCACGATTTAAGCAAATCCACTGTCATCCAAGGTTGTTCAAACATGTATCTAGGGCGAGCTGGCCCAATGTTGCATTTAAGCGGTAAAGCCATGTCATATGAATACTTGTACCTCTCCATGAATACAGTGTAGGCTAGTGATGAGTTGTTATTATCACAGGCCCCACCTGGAAAGAGAGATTTCAGGATTTCTATTTCACTAAGTAAGTAAGTATATCCTTTATATCCAATGCATCTAATGACAGACCTTTTCAAGTCATTAACAATGACCCTAACCACATCCTTCATACTTTCCTCCCTCTCCTCCATAGCAGCGGATATAACCTTCAAGCTAGCACACATAACTTCTCATTACCTATAGATTAAAGATCACTGCAAGTTCCGCAACTATATTTCACATATTCTTTATAAGCACGTCTACTAACACATTTGATCTTTGTTCTGTGACTGTCTCCAGAATGCCCTGAACAATATTGCCTGTTTACATAGCGTCTGTGTCAACTTAATTACCACAAATAAAAGAATTTGATTGATTGATTGGTTTATTGAACCATTTGCTAACCGCATAACACTTGTAATCGTAATCTCCAAATTTCTTAAGCTCTGCTCTCAAGCAAAGTGCAGAGCACCTGCTTATTCACATGTACTGCATTGTGTTGGAGGGGCTGTATACAGATATGTCAAGGGTAGACTAAGCTTCTCTCCACTCCTCTCCTTCACACTTCTATCTTCTGATCAACAGATTATGGTCAGTTTCAGATTTTTTAGCTGAATTCACTAGTTTGCCCTCTAGTGAACTCGGCTGAAAAATAGAGACTAGCCACACTCTGTTGATCAGAGGATAAGAGTGAAGGTGAGGAGTGAAGAAAAGCTTAGTCAATTGCCCTTATGAGCGGAATCTAAGAAAAAAGAACTTGATAACATTCAAACAAATGGCTAGCAAATTTGCATGTCAGCAAACAAACTGTTTAGGGGCCGTCCATAAATGACGTCATGCACCTAGGGGGGAGGGGGGTCGGAAATTTGTGACGATGTGTGACATGGGGGTGGGGGTTTGAGAAGTGTGATGTCACACCAGGTCTACATATGTGATGAAATTTAACAATTAACAACAATTGAATTTCAAAATAACAGCACTAATATTGAGTATTAAAGTTTCATTATTTTTTTATTATTTTAATGTATACAGGCACCATTATTAATAATTTTCTAATTATTTAAAAATTTGTCACCAACAGATTTTTAAATACTTATTACAAGACAATAAATGGGATTTGAAACATGTTTTATTATCAAGTGGAAATTTGGTTTTAGGGGGTCAGAGCTTTGTGACATCATTTTTCAGGGGGTGTTACTTTTTATGACGAAGTGTGACGAGGGAGAGGGGGTCCAAAATCGGCCAAAATAGTGTGACGTCATTTATGGACAGCCCCTTACTTGTCCAATAATTTCTTTATCTTTACTTATGAAAAGTAGCTTGGACAAACTAAATCACATGCTGTGGGTAAACACTGAGAGCCAGCAGCCGACAAGGATTTAGTATTTACCTATGCAAATATCTCTTTTCCCATACACATAAAACACCTGTCGGTACACTTCATTTTAGCATATTTATTATTGCACTGAACCTATGCTGTATTTTGGCGTATTTTATTATTTCTCTTACCTGGCTGCATAAACGGAAGTTGGATTGATTAAATGAAATCTTTGTGTATATAGAAGTTGGATTGATGAAAAGAATTTCGTGTTTAAAAGGAAGTTGGATTGATGAAAACAGTGTCTTGTGAAACTAGAATTTGGATTGATGAAAACAATACTTGCATAAATGGGAGTTAGACTGATGACAGTTATCATGAAAAATCATTAAAATAATTAAATAAGCTAAAATACAGATTATGTTCAATGACATAATTAAATATGCTAAAATGCAGTTTTACCCTACCTGTTTAGACCTACATTACAAAAAACCTACGTATGCAGCTCGACTTCAATAAACTAGTAGGGTAAAAAAGTGTATTTTATCTAATTATTGGCCATTGCATGGGTTTCAGCGTTAGTCGAATTGAAGTTTGATTGACAAAAAGAATTCTACAACGGGTGAAACATTCAAAACGCTAAAATAACTTATACCAACTAGTAGATATAAATAAGAAATGCATAATACACAGTTTTTGCAACAGCAAAATTGTGTATGTGCATTTCATGACAAAATCAAAAGTAGGCAAAGCAAACGCAAAATAGCAAAGCCGTCCAGTTCTTTCAGAATAACCATAATTTATTCAGAATTTGGGTGGCAGTTTCAACAAGCTTTTAATGGGTTGCTGTCAGGGACGTAGCGAGACCTAAATTCACGAGGAGGCAACTTCACAGACCATTGGCAAAATCCTGGTCATTAGGGTTATTAGTCAATCGAAGTTCTAGTATATAAAAAAGCAAGAGAAGGCAACTGCCTCCTCGTGCCTCAATGTAGCTACGCCTGTGGTTGCTGTGAATAAACAAGTGCGTCATTTTACCTGCATTTTAACTGCGAAAGAAATCGATAACAAACCTTGATATCGAATCAATGTACAGACAGAGCTTCAATGCAACTAGGCAACAGCGTCTGTAAAGCAGTTCTCAATTAACGGATAGGCTAATACTTAATTAATTAACACCTGGGTGTTGTTAACTTCAGCACGGCAAATTAAAATCTCCTCAACGCAGTCTAAACTCACAAAATATTTTTGTTAAAGCTGCGGTCGTTGTTTATTAAATAATCGTGACCCGTCGTCGGTCAGTTCAGCGTGTTCTATTCTGTTGACGACTGTTTTGAAAAAGCAAAAGGCGTCAAAAGCTGACGCACGAACGAACGACCGACCCTGACCGACGAACAGCGCTCTGCTGCCAACAGAGCAGCCGACCGCCGCGCTAAGCCAACTGAAACGATTGGCTGCGCTGAAGGCTCTATGGAACGCCGATTGAACACTTATAATATTTATTCATTGCCATACAAGACAGTCATTCTCCGATTTAATTTATCAGCCTCTTCACAGCTCGACGAGATCGTAGATCATTAGATGCACATGTAAATGTTCACGTTTTGTGTAGAGATCGTATAACCTCGACTATTTTAATCAGTGAATTGGTCTAGTGAGATCTGTTACACTGCTGCCCTTTCGAATGGGAGCCACGCCTTTGAAGATTCCCGTGTACCCTCTCCCCAACGAAATGTCAATCAGTCAATATATCAGTCGCAGGCATATCAAGACGACTTATAGTTATTGCCACTTATTGGCTCAGAACTCAGAAGTCTCTCTCAGGGAATGACCCGGAATGTAAAAATGATTTTGGGCACATTTTCGAAAGACAATTCTAAAAGCTCCGAGAAATTGCGATAACACCAGAAGCTTCTGGAAAGCGCAGGTGTATAATTTACACATCACTTATCGTGGAAAGCGTCTCCCATAGACTGAAGACACTGCATTAACATTAATGCTATGATCTCTTCAACGACTGGAAACAACGCGCAGAGGCTGATTGGTTATACAGCCGTACAGCGTTAAATATCCAGAACATACATGTACAAGGGCGTACTGTAATCTCTGGCCAAACCGGTGTCTACCTGAGCGAAGCGACTCAGCAGGCGTTGAATGAGCCGAGCGATCGAGTGCGCTGCAGAGCAAGCACGGCGGCAACGCGTTGTTGCTGTTGTTTGCGCCTACATACAAATCATGGTCGATTGAACGCCAGGCTTGATTTACGAACGAATGCAAGTCATGTATGACGACGCCTTCGTGCCTCTAGCGAACGATGTCCTGGATACTGAACCGCGTCTATAAATATCTGAGTAGCGTTGAAGCGCAGCCTAAAGCCCGCTTGGCCTAAAGCTTTATCGACCGATGTATTCTGTCAGTAAACGGGGTTTGTAGTGACGCAATGGCAGCCATAGAGGACACGATTACACGCGAAAAGGTCCTTTATGGAAGGTCGTTCTAAATAACCCGAAGTCTAAAGCGGTGGCTTAGAAATGCCCAGTTTATCCGGTTCAACGAACAGGGTGCTCTATCCAACCATTTGAAGCCTAAGCCAGTCGCGAAGAATTAGTCATAGGCCTAAGTGTGTTAAGCTGCCTTTGAAAGGCAGGCAACGGCATGAATGTCAAATGGTGGGATAGGCTTCAAATGTCTTGCTATGGTGGCATATGGTGTTGAAGCCACAGGAGTCTAAATCTGGGGAATGACACACGCACGATAGACAATAAAGGGCAGACCTCGATCGAACAAAAGATGTAGGCTACCGTGATTATCAAGGCTAGGTTAGATAGCCTACAATGGTTAACGCGTGGGTCCAACGTAAAGGCGCTATTCGATTTCGATTTTTTTTCGTCCGAGGTAGAAATTATTCAAATAATCCCTCAGACTCTTAGAAACTATCCGGAGTTGCTTTTGTTCTGGAGTTAGCGGTCTCACCGGTTAGGCTAACAGTAGGCCTAACTGTGAGACTGTGCTTCGAAATGCAACGGCGTTATTATTATTATTATTATTATTATTATTATTTTTTTTTTTTTTTTACCCGAGGTATCTATAATCCCTCAGGTGTCAGATATTAATAAGCAATGTTTACTCTGGAGTGGCCATCCTTGTCAAGATCTGGAAGAATAAAAGTGCTGTGGAACGCAACAGCGTTGAAACGTTGGATTACAACGGACAGGCGCTGGAACAAGAAACTGGTTTCTCTTGGGTCGCCCGAAATTTGGCCCAAGAGACGACCCAGGTCGGCAAGAAAGGCCAGACCCTTGGCGTTAAGTGGTCCCATGGTTTCAAAAGCCAATGGGACAAAGTGGTAGGATTGCATCAGTTGGCTGTATTTAGCATTTTTTCTGGCTTCAGCCAGTTCAGCAGCTCCTCCCGACTGGTTGGAGGTTGTGGACAAGTAAGAAGGGGCCACTGTGTCCGCAACTGTGACGTCCCAGGTCAAGCAGCGACCCGAGCGCCACGGAATCAGTGTTAGGCCGTCTGGTCTTTTACCATCAGACCTTGACAAACCCGGAGGTTCTTTAACCGCCGGGATGCCCGCTTGAATGAGACCTCTGCAGATTAGGTCATTCAGGACCGCGTGTCGGGCTTGTCGGCCCGGGCCTAGGCGGCACGATAGGCCGTGCGAGCCTTCGGCGGTCACCAGAGTGCCACATGGGCAGCTGTGTGGATGACAAATGACGGTGCCTAGACGGAGGCCCACCGCTATTCGAACCGCCTCGTCGTCCAGTCTGAGACCGCATGTACTTATGGGTAAAGCAAACAGCCAGTCACCTGCATGAGGTGCTGAGACTGCTTTCAGACGTGCTTGATGGTAATCACTAGTGTGAAAGTGGTCAAGCTCGGTTATTGTCTCGGCAATAATAGGTTTGTCCCAAAATGACTGCTTATGAGGAAGCTCTCCATCTGGACAAGAGGTGGGGTATTTTAAGCACCAATGTTCAAATGAGGCGTCAAATTGTGTGTCTGTATCTAAGATTACATTGCTAAGCATGAAGGATTGGAGAGCGAGGGTACTTGCAGCGGAAGCCAAAAAGGCGGGAAGCGCAAGCGAAGATACCCTGCGGATGCCCAGACCCCCAGCCTTAAATTATTATTATTATTATTATTATTATTATTGTAATTATTTTTTCGCCCGGGGTAGAAATAATCCCTCAGGCTCTAAGAATCTATCTGAAGAGCATTTTCGTTCTGGAATTATTATAATTATTATTATTATTATTATTATTTCATATAGATATATTTTATTATTATTATATTATTATTATTATTATTATTATTATTTCATATAGGCTAGATATATTTTATTATTATTATTATTATTATTATTATTTTATTTTTTTGCCCGAGGTAAAAAGAATTCCTCAGGCTCTAAGATACTAAGCATAGTTGTGTTTTACGGGTTCTCGTCTCCATCGTATTGCATAATTATTATTATTATTATTATTATTATTATTATTATTATTATTATTATTATTATTATTATTATTATTATTATTATTATTATTATTGTTATTCACCAAGGTTTCGGTTACTGTCGCATTCCAGATAAGGCTGCGATAAGCGCGCCGCGGAGTTAGGGTAATTAAGTCTCTTAATATTATTGTCTTTGGCCACGTAGTGGAAGGGAACACAGCGTGGATAAGACTGAAAAATTAGGTCGTGTGTCTAGACGATTGACGCGGACCCAGAGGGCAGGAGAGTCCGTGGAGGTCATCAGCGGCCACAGGAGAGCTGCGAGGGCATCTGCGCAGTTCACAGAGGGTACCCCAACCCGGAGGCCAACCGTCACTCTGACCGACTCATCGTCCATTCTGAGCCCGCACGATGTCATAGGGAGAGTCATAGAACGAGTATGCGCATATTACGAATAGTAAGATTTTTTTGAAATTTACGAATATTGACGAATATTAAAATGGCCAACGAATATTAAAAAAATTTAAAGTTCCTTTAATTCTTAATTATTGTACAAAATTCAGTGCTAAAAACTAGGCGTTAGAACAGTTAGGCCTACATGTTACAGTTACTCATCCTATATCAGTAACTTCATATAGTTTATTGTTCAAGTCTCAATAGGCGATGCGGGCCGATCATGTGTTTTGCCGGAATTTTCCGCCCCTTGAAAAATGCCGCCTTAGACAGCCGCCTATATCTCCTATACCTAAGGCTGGCACCGAGCGGCGTAGCTATTTGGCATTTCGACCCTGACGAGTGACATCAATTTTAACACTAGAAGTACCGAGAAATCGAACTTCCTAGAAGCACCAAGGGAGTCATTTTGACCCCAAATAATTTATAATGCAAAGTCAATTGCAAATTCAATTAAATTGACTATCAACTTTATTAATATAAACTACATGAGCATAAAGAAGTGTAATAAGTAAGTTGGAATGGAATAATAGGAGATCCTCTTCTCTCACCAGATCTCCTATCCTCTCGCCAGACCTCCTCCGCTCTCACTACATCTACTATCCACTCACCAGATCTCCTATCCTTTCACCAAATTTCCTATCCTCTCACCAGATCTCACCCTACATGTATCTTCTCGCCAAATCTTCTATCCTCTGATTCCTCTCACCAGATTTCTTATCCTCTCACCAGACCTCACCCTATCTTCTCACCAAATCTTTTATCCTCACCAGATCTCCCCTCTCACCAGATATTCTCTCCTCTCGCCAGATCTTCTATCTTCTCATCAGATCTCCTCTCCTTTCACCAGAAAACTCTCCTATCTTATCACCAGATCTCCTATCCTCTGACCAGATCTCCTCTCCTCTGACCAGATATTCCTTCCTCTCACCAGATCTCCTTTACTCTTTCCAAATATCGTCTTCTCTCACCGGATCTCTCTCCTCTCACCGGATCTACTCTGCTCTCACCAGATCTCTCTCCACTCACCAGATCTCCTCTCCTCTCACCCGATATCCTCTCACCAAGTCATCCTTCTCGCCAGATCGCCTATCCTCTCACTTGATCTCCTCTCCTCTCACCCGATATCCTCTCACCAAGTCATCCTTCTTCTCGCCAGATCGCCTATCCTCTCACTTGATCTCCTCTCCTCTCACCAGATCTACTACCCTCTCACCTGATCTCCTATCCTTTCACTAGATCTCTCCTCTGACCACATCTTCTTTCTCCCACTAGATATCCTCTCCTCTCACCAGATATCCTCTTTTCTCACCAGATATCCTCTTCTCTCACCAGATCTTCTCTCACCAGATCTGCTCTTTTCTCACCAGATCTCCTCTCACAAGATCTCCTATCCTCTAACCAGATCTCCGCTCCTCTCATCAAATCATCCTTCTCGCCAGATCTCCTATCCTCTCACTTGATCTCCTCTCCTCTCGCCAGATCTACTATCCTCTGGCTAGATATCTCCTCTGACCAGATCTGCTTTCCTCTCACCAGATCGCCTATCCTCTCATCAGATCTCCTATCCTCTCACCAGATCTCCTCTTCTCTCCCCAGATCTTCTTTCCCATCGCCAAATGTCCTCTCCTCTCGCCAGATCTCTAATTCTCTCGCCAGATCTCCTATCCTCTCACTTGATCTCCTCTCCTCTCGCCAGATCTACTATCCTCTGGCCAGATCTCTCCTCTGACCAGATCTACATTCCTCTCACCAGATCGCCTATCCTCTCATCAGATTTCCTATCATCTCACCAGATCTCCTCTTCTCTCCCCAGATCTTCTTTCCCATCGCCAAATGTCCTCTCCTCTCGCCAGATCTCTAATTCTCTCGCCAGATCTCCTATCCTCTCACCTGATCTCCTCTTCTCTCACCTGATCTCCTCTTCTCTCACCAGATCTCATCTCCTCTCGCCAGATCTCCTATCCTCTTACCAGATCTCCTATCCTCTCATCTGATCTTCTCTCCTCTGACCAGATCTTCTTTCCTTTCATCAGATCGCCTCTCCTCTCACCAAATCTCCTCTTCTCTCACCAGATCTGATCCTATCCTCTCACCAGATCTCCTCTCCTCTCACCAGATCTCCTCTCTTCTCACATTTATTACGTAATTAGCTTTGATATATAATATTATTGAATAAAAAACAAGAAATGCGTAAGCCTGATACGCAAGTACTGAAACAGGGGTCAGATTGACCCCTTGGTGCTTAAAGGTAGAACAGCAAAAATCTAAATTTCTCCCCCGAGTTCAAATTTTGGCAGAGGGTATACCCTACGAAGTTAGGAAAAGTCATGAAATTACAGGACTCTGGCTATATCTGGGGCCAAGGTGCGTTCCGCTAAAAACCAAAAGGGGTCAGATTGACCCCTTCGGTGCTTCTAGTGTTAAAACAATATACAGCGACTTTATAACTAAGCGCCTCATTGGAACTCATTGAAACGTGAATCTTATTCATAATACTGGCATTACCCATACTGAGTGCGGGGTTGTCGGAGATAGGAGATCTAGACTGCAGAGAGAGAGAGAGAGAGAGAGAGAGAGAGAGAGAGAGAGAGAGACACACACACACACACACACACACACACTCACACACGGAGACAAAAACAGACAGAAAGACAGAAACAGACGGACTGAAAGGGAGATACGTCATAGAGAGACGGACAAAGCCAGACTGAGAGTGAGTGAGAGGGAGAGGGAGAGCGAGCGAGCAAGAGAGAGAGAGAGAGAGAGAGAGAGAGAGAGAGAGAGAGAGAGAGAGAGAGAGAGAGAGAGAGAGAGAGAGAGTCCTTGAATCGGTTGAACAAATTTGACCTAAATATGCCTGTAACATTATACACAAAGTTTATCATTTATTTGGCTCTCACTATGTGCATGAATCACCATTCAAATTCAGCGCGCAAATTATACTTTTTATTGTATGAATGTTACCAAAAAGTTGTGTGAGCGTCCTCCCGCCTCGGCACCACAAAACTTGTGTGAGCTTCTGAGCCTTTGGCTCTATAGGTTGCCGGGACCTCTGATCACACATGTTCTTTATTAGTATAGTCTTAATTTTACTCTTAAACTAGTTGTAAACAAAGCAAAAACAGTGACGTCCTCAGCGAATATTTACGAATATTTACGAATATTAAAAATGCCCTAATATTCACGAATATTTACGAATATTAAAACCTGAAGTTACGAATTCTCGTTCTATGGGGAGAGTCAGCAGCCAGTCATCGGCGCGCTCTGAGCTGTGCCTGATGGAGACGGTCTGGGAGCCCGGCCTATAATTATTATTATTATGACTAATTCAAATAGACTGATTTGAGCTAACTGTACATTGCCCTGTAAACCTCATTATTTGAGTGTTAGGTCTCTTAAGTGACTGTACCAAACCGAGTTTCCTAGTTGAAAGGCGACGTAGCCTACAGGCAGCGCCAGCCTTAGCATTTTGGCGGCCCTATGGCCTATGCAAACTTAAATGTGTCGGCCTGTGACCACCACTAATCACGATCAACAGCCGATTGAAGCTTAACATGATAGGCCTACTCACCAGATTGATTGATTGATGTGAGTCTGCCGATTGAATTCTCCCTGGAATGCCAAATTATCATTTATAAAAGTAAGAAATAATTATAGAAGGCATCATTAAATTTGGCGCTCCTATGCGGTGGTGTAGAGCAGAGGTTCTTAACCGGTGTGTCGTGACACACTAGTGTGTCGCGAATCGACCGGCGGTGTGTCGCGTAAACATGGTGTGTCGTTGGTGTGTCGCGAAGAATTGGTGTGTCGCGAATTCTCATGTCCGTCATTCTTGCATTACACTGACTTACTTACTTTAACAGTTTAGCGGACGTAGGCTGAGAGAATTCGTTACACTAGGCCTATTTATCTAGTCTCTTTTATCGCAATCTGGGGCGGCAATGTGATTCCAGAATGAAGGATATGTACAATTAAGCAGCCCTCAAGAACTCGGTTCTGGACAAAGACGTACAAAGAAGATCATTGCAAAACATTTGCGAACAAAGCTATCAAAGAGTTGGTTTTATTTCATAGTTCCTACTTATCTGAGCAAGGGTTTTCTCAGATGATCAGCACAAAGAACAATAAACTGAACAAACTGGTTGGAAGTGCCTTCTCAGCCTGCATGCCTACGTATTGCACTTACAAAAACTGTGGATCCTCGTTTTATATGATCCAGAAAAAAACCCATGAGCAAAAATCCCATCAACTATTAGGCCTACTTAAGTTAACGTTGATCCGTAGAAACGACGTAGAATCGTAGAATTGGATCAGTATAGAAATTCGAATTTTAAAATAATTAGAAGGTTAGAAACTAGAAAGCATTCAATGTCAATATTTTTTATTAATTTTCATTCATTAAACATGTTAACAATTTAATATTTTAAGTAAATAAACTAGTTTTCTTTGATTTAATTTTAACGATATTCACATAATTATACGATAACGATTGCTTGGTGTGTCGCCAAATTTGGTTGCCAGTTTTGGTGTGTCGTGTGCAAAAAAAGGTTAAGAACCTCTGGTGTAGAGGTATGTTCTGTGCCTTGTAACCGGAGGGTGGCAGGTTCGAATCTACCTCAAGCCACTGCGTAGCGACCCAGGACAAGATGATCACTCACAATTGTCTGTAAGGAACGGGAAACCACCTCACTCATCTCATCTCCGGGTGGCATAAAAGCCAACGTACCTGCCTTCGGGCATCATCATCATCATCATCATCATCATCATCATCATCATTATACGGTCGCATAGGTTGGATACTGCCTAAAGCCAGAATTGGTTACAAGCGTTGCAGTAGATGGCTATAGTCCCGCGCAAGTCTTCTTCCTCCTCCTCCTTCTTCTCCCTCTCTTCCTCCTTTTCTTCTTCATTATTATTATGGGTCTTGGCGACTTCATTTTCTTGGTCCCAGCATATGCGGGCGGGTGGCCAGTCCTCCCCGTCTCCTCTTCCCACCGACAGTGTACGGTCAGTGTAGCCTACTCATTGTAGCTGAGTTGACTAGGGGCATAATTTGAGCCAAAATCTCTTAACAAATTTCTGCTCTGGCTGGGATTTGAATTCCGACCACTTGGTCGACAGTCCAGCGAGCTAACCACTAGACCATTGCGTGCCTCCAATCGGTGACCAGACTAATTCAATACTGGAACATAATCAAAATGTCGTTCTCAAAGCATATTGAAAGCCTAATAAGCATAAGCATAACCACTACACTAAACTACCTCTATCATGCAAAGTCGTGCTTTTTCTGTGATAGGCCCGGCGGTATGGAATGGCCTCCCCCTTGAGCTGCGCCTATTCTTAAGATCACTCTTGACACATTCTACAAGCGCTTGAAAACTGTTCTTTTTGACCGTGCTGGAGTCGGGAGCACCTCTGTGTGGTTTACTGGAAGAGGTGCTATATAAATACTTGAATAAATGAATGAATGATGTCAGCTACCTCTAACAACTATTCCAATAGCAATGATCATGTGCCCAATTAAACAAAGCGTTTCCTTCTCTGAACATTGAAAATGAAAAGTAGCCTATCTTTAGTCCATGCTCTCAGATCGATTTAAGGAATAAACGGAGAAACACTGATGGAAAACCACTGCTGAAATTTGTCATCTAAGTGGTGGCGCTGTTGGAAGACAAAGATCGATGCCCTCTGGACATCGTAGGGGTCGTCATCACTGCAAGGAGCAAGTGCGTCAGCACTAAGGTCTAAGGTCTCTCTGCGTCCTTAAATGGTTCTCCTCACATAGCATGAATAGGCCTACTTAGCTCTCCATAAACAATATATATATATATATATAAATATATATATATATATATATATATATAAGGAGATAGATCGATCCATTTTTATTAGTCTATGTTTCTGTTATGGTTGATATCAGTCTATAAAGTGGCACTTAAATTAGACTGGTTTCTGAAGTGTAGGCCTGCTTGTTCGCGGAAGGTTAATAATTAGGACATTGTTTCTGGAGAGCTAAGTAGGCCTATTCATGCTAGAATGTTAGTATAACATTTTAAGGACGCAGAGGGACTTTAGTGCTGACGCCCTTATATATATACATAACCATATATAATTATATATATATTATATATATATATATATTAGGGTGCCCGTTAGACCATTGAATTCATATTTTTTTATATGGTACCTCTGAAGCTGTTACACCGTATTTAGTAAAACAGCAGTTTAAAATTTCAGAATTTTATGTTAATATTTACTGGTAGCTCAACATGATTAAAGTTTCTGCTATATCGCGATCTTTCGTACCTGTTCGAGTTTCGTTGCCTACTGCATTTGTTTGACCATTATACTTGTTACTTACTGATTTATTAATTTATTTACTATCAGTGCTAGAATTCGCTCAGGCTCCGTGATAAAAGCAAACCCAG
Source organism: Aporrectodea caliginosa (assembly GCA_020284085.1). NCBI lineage: Eukaryota > Metazoa > Annelida > Clitellata > Crassiclitellata > Lumbricidae > Aporrectodea > Aporrectodea caliginosa. Next base: position 936,443 of record JACEVL010001042.1, read on the forward strand.
CGTAGTTGATACGGCCTAGATCTATCCAGTACAATCACAAGCCAATTCCAGATAGCCCGTCTTCTTGGCAGCGATAAACAGACGTGTCTCCTTGCAAGCTGCAACAAATGTAATTTTAATCACATTTCAGCAATATAATATTCGCCGGGTAATAACAAAATCAAGTCCGTATACAAGAGCCAGGTTGTTTGGTCAGTTTCGGTGCCAGGTCAGAATCCGGGAGGGGGAGGCGATCAAGCCTATACGGTGGAAATTGTTGCCCTGCCAACATTCCCTCCATGTGGCCCAAATATGATGCAGACTCTCGTATCATCGTATGGGACCCCTATAATATACACAGCCCATATGGGTCTCAGTGTTCGATTACAGTATACATTACATTGCATAACATTACATGGGTCTATCCCAATGAGATATATTATTAACGCTAGAGACCGTATGACGTAGGTTTTCTTCAGGTCGATCGAAGCCATACTCACTAAGCGACCTTGACCCCTAGCCGCATTCTAAATATAGATATCAACGCGTGCACAATTCGATGCTAAGTAAGTAAGTGTGTGTGTTATTTATTAGAGGCAAGCAAACGCTCGGCGCTTTATACTAGAACAAAATAGTCGACTATAGTAAACCAGAAGGCTAATTCTGCCGAGTTAAAACCATCGATATGCGTTATTTATTTGTTAATTTTTTTAGCACAGAAAATGTAAAATACTTTTAGTGATTTTATACTAAATACTATATACTATATATATACTTATACTAAGTATCTGCGCCAGCATAGTTCAGGGATCGGGTTTGGGACCAGCTAACTTTATAACAGCTATTTCAAAACTCAAGACGGTCCACCCTTCAAACAGGTTAATCAAATATGCTGATGACACTTATCTCCTGATACCCGCCTCACACAGTGCAACGATCTCAGCAGAACTAGACCACGTCACAGATTGGGCTGCAACCTGTAACTTAAAACTGAACTCAAATAAGACCTTTGAAATGGTGATTCGTCGGCCACGGGGGCGTGCTGGGCGAGACGCGGTTCCGATTACTACTCCGGGACTGACAAGGGTCTCCAGCATGGTCATCTTGGGCGTTACAATGAATGAAACTTTGAGTTTCGAGTCACACATCACCCGTATATGTTGTCAGGCCAGACAATCGCTGTATGCCTTGCGCATCCTCGTGGCGCATGGTCTTTCAGGCCCTATGCTATACGACGTGGTTCGTGCTACAACGGTGGCCCGAATGCTCTATGCTGCTCCGGCTTGGTGGGGATTTGCAGGGCAGCAAGAAAAGAACCGCCTTCAGTCGGCGATGCGGCGTCTGACTCGTCTGCGGTACCTGCCAGAGGACAGTCCTTCGTTTGAGCATCTTTGCAACACTGCCGACTCACGCCTTTTCTCTGCGGTCCTAGGAAACCCGGGGCATGTACTCCATGGACTACTTCCCCCAAAAAGTCGCTCCCCTACACCCTGCGCCCGAGATTACATGACCGTATTATTCCACAAGCTGACAATCTTTCACGCAAATCGTTTATAATAAGAATGTTATACTCTGTATAAATGTATGTACACCAAAGTGCGGATATGCAATTGGTTGAATAAAGAATATACTTACTTACTTACTTAAATATAATTTATATACGTTGATAGTACCACTACGCCACTACGGATACTGGAATAAGTAATGTATGTTTCACGTGCATTGTAATTTAAATATCCAAAATTACTTATTCGTACGCTACCACGTGTAGCCTACTATTTTATCATTATTAATTAAATTTGTAATGCGCGCACGGTCACCTTGCATGGTTGCGGTATAGTTAAATTCGACTCAGTAATAACTTGTGATCATCCGTTCATACTGAATTGTAATCACACTGTTTGTCGGGCTCTAACAAATAAGATAGTCTTCAGGCGTTTCCGAAACAGAGGAAGAGAAAGGTTGAGTTTTGTCTGAGTTAAGGCGGAGACGGTTAGAAGACATCTCGGGAGCGGGTAGTCGGCCACCAGAGGAAGATGCATAATAAAGAACATGATTATTTATTATTATTATTACAAAAGACCCATATTTAATGATCGTAGGCAACGAGAAAGAATGCAAGGAATTAGTAGTGACTGAAGGCAGGGATGTGGGCTGGTGATGAGGCCAATTTAAATTTTACCCTGAACTTAACAGGAACTCAATGCAGCTGATAGAGTAGGGCTGAGGAACTTGGTGTGAAGTACTGCCCTGATGTAATAGAAACAAGATTTACAAAAGTTTGTTATAAGCTATTCTCACATTTCTACCTTCATGTTTGAACAACTGCACTGGCTTCCTCTCTCTGCACACATTAAATTCAAAATCCAAATTCTTGTCTTCAAGGCACAACGGGTCTTGCCCCAAAATATCTAGCTGATGTATTATTTCGGTCTTTTTCAGCCTCGTCCAATCTGCTCCTCAGACTTGATTTGTAGTTCCTCATACTAGAACAGCTAGACGTTGTCTCCATCTACTTGCTCTCAAATTCTAGCTGGTAACTATTTCTTCTCTCGTGGCCTTGTGCACTTCTGAATCATTCACTCTAGTAAAGGCGCTTTATAAATGTTTGAATAAAATACAAAATACAATATAAGTGAAATCCAAATATAATTAAAATCCAAGATATAAGTAAAAATATATTTTTTTTTAACACTGACAATTATGCAAGCACAATAACTGAATTAAACAGTTACACTGTTAACAAGTATTGAATATAGTATTAGATATCAAAGGGAGAACTTCATGGAATTATGTGTCCCACTATGCACAGTCACCCAAAGATATTGTAATGTACAAATGGTAACATCACTGGGTACTTTCTTAAACACTTTTAAATAGCTGATAAATGTTCAGAAACAGATAATTACAATCAAAATGCAATTACAATTCAATAACTTACACAATCAAGTAATTGTAGCTGTAATTCAATTTTACATTTACAAGCATGTAATTGCAATAATAATTAAATTACATTTGTAATGTAATTGCTACATCAAAGGCTTTTGAATGGAATCTGTATATTGTAAGTAAAGCAGAAAAGTTAAGATACCAGACGTTCTACTGGCCACTAAAAATCAGTTTTATTTAGCTTAGATCGCTTGTTCTGCTCATGAATGCTTCTTGTGAAGCATTTGCCCTGGTGATGCAGACGACAGGTAAGGTATTCGTCAACAACTGTCTTCATGAGCAGAACCCGGTGATCCCTAATTGGCTCAGTTCCAGTGGAATGGTCCATAAGTGCAGAAAAGATGTTGCTCCCAATGAAAGTTTGAAGGACATCTGTAATTAGAACGGTTTTCAAACTTGAAGCAATTACTGGTTTCTCGTATGGACCCATCCTACTTCGAAAGTGTGACTCGGTAGCTTTGCAAAGCCGTACAACATCATGAGAAGGTCGCAGGAGACCACCACGATCTTTGATCTCCAGAAGTCCAAAATCTGCAGGACACAGTTCAGTACTGGCTCTGTTCCAAACCAGGACAGCTTTACAGTCATTGCAACCAAGACGTTTTATTAACTTACAAACGACAAAACCAGCAATATAGACCACCACATTTTCAATGAAGTTGGATAATGTGGCAATATCAATTTGTGGCCCATAAGCTTCAGAATCTGTGTTTTCATGACTTAATATGTTCAAGGCATCATTAAGTCGTAGAGCTGCAACAGTAGCTATGTCGGATTTTTCCTGTCTGTCAATTCTTGAAGAAATCATTAAAACTGGGCAACTTGTCTGTGCAATACAGTTGCCAGTTTTGACATCCTTCATTTGCTGATGTGCAAGCAGTCTTTTCCATGCTGCTTTTAAATGGACTGCTGATGGGTTATTATTCCAACCTCCACGGCTTCTTACTGCACTGAAGAAGAGCTCAAGATGGTCCTGGCTTACTTTATACGTCAGAAAGTATTGTAAAAGAGACTCATTTTTCACAAGTGTGTCAAACAGTGTGACCACTTGGGATTTTTCCCAAGATCTTGGGATTTTGGGGGTCCGACTTGGGATCTGGGGATTTTGCATAGCAACCTTGGGAATTTTTCTAAGGTCTACAGACTAGTTTTTACCATACTTTTCGAATCAGATAAGAAAACTCGCTTCATGTCTGTCTGAAAGACCTATTTGTTACGTGTAAACATTGTAATTTGTTATTCAATGTTATGCTCCGTTTTTTCTTTGCCAGTTCTTAGCTCGGCATTTATGTGAATAAGTGATTGTTAAAACACTTTTCATATTTCATCACAACTTTTACTTTCAGCAACTTGGGATTTTTTGGTACCTTATTGAGCTCTTGGGAATTTTTGGCAAAAGCTTGGGATTTCAGAAAATGTAGAGTGGTCGCACTGTGTCAAATAAGGATACTGCACTCGTGCTGGACATAATGAAACCGATGACAGCAGTCTTACGTAGACTCTGGCTCACCAGTTGTCCAGAAGCCAACTTCAGTCCACGTAAATACTCCTGTGCTTCAGCAATGAAAGGTCTCCAGACTACTGCATTTGTCATCCGCATTGGTGCCTTGTATCCATGAGCAATAGGGTTGCGACTGTTAAGCAAATCAAAAAGCCGATCAACTGTTCGAATAAACTTAACCGTCGCTTCACATCCTCTAAACTGTGGCAGGTCCAGTGTAGTCTGACAGAATTCCAAAGCATTAGCAACAGAAGAACTTAAAGCTTGCACAGCCAAATTTACTTTCATTTTCTGCTGTTGCCATTGAACATGTCTCTCATGCAGCTTGTTCCCTGCTCGCAAACCTTCTGTGGTCTGAAGTGCTTGCAAATTCTCAATATATGCCCATTTTATTTTTTGACCTTCAGCATCTAACAGAACTCCTTTATCTGCTAGCATATTACGCATTAATTTTACCATGTGGCAAGCATCAAGGAAAACGCAGACTCTTTGGTTTGGATCTGCAGGATGCTCAAAACTGGATTGAGGCTGTTCTGCATCAAACTTGGCTCCAAGTTGCAATGCCATGGCACAGTTAGCAGCACTGCCATCAAATGTGAGTGACGTAATTCTCACTCCAGCATCATGCAACTTTTGCAAGCAAATTTGTACCAGATTTGCACGTTCCTTACCCTGTAGGCCATCAATCAAAAAATAACCCACTGGCACCTTCCAATGATCTGTCATACTGACAATCATCAGGACCAGTGCCTCTTTTGCAACCGGAAGGTTACTGTTATCCTCGATAGCCACACCCAGATCAATGTAACCTACATATCTTTTACCGTCCCACTCCACCTGCTTACGAATGGCCATTTCATCCATCATCAGAGAACATAGAATTTGCTTTCCAGTCCGACTATCTGCCATACACCGTAGAGCTGCAAAGACCTCATCATGAAAGCCAGGGTTTCCATCTATGCAGCTGTACCACTTTGCCAATGTCTTTGGATGTGGAAGACAATTTCCAAACTGGCTTCGAACAAAGTCGTATGCTTTAGCAGAATAAAAGTGTAGCGACAAAGCAAAGTTACGTAGCTCACGAGGATACTGAGCTCTAACCTTCCCAGAAGCTGCACTTTTCATCCGTCTAGTTATTCGAGCGAAAGCAGAATCATCAAATGATGATAATAAATTCTGCTCAGCATATTCTGTTATCAGCTGCTTCTTTTGCATTTCTGCTAAAAGATCTTTAACACTCTTTATTTTCTTTTGCAAACGTCGGTTGCACTGCTGTGCAAGTTTAAGCTTTTTCTTGCCAGCAACCAGCGCACTTAGTGCTGAATCCAGCTTATGTTTGATTCGTCTTGGCGACTGCAGAGAGTATGAATGGTCACCTGTTTTACGAGTTTTGCTGGTAGTGGTCTGTGATCGTCTAGCAGAACTTGTTCCAGACAATTCATCGGCAGCAGAAGCAGCACAGTGTTCAACATCACGTGACGTGCGTTCCAGTAACTGTCGGACCAGAAGTTTCTTCGGCTGCAAATGAGCTGGAAGGTGGAACAGCGTCGGTTCAGCTCCTTAACATAGAAATATAGCAATTTTATGGAAATCAACTAAAATGTGTTTCAAACACTAGTCTATTACATATATATTGTGGGGCGCGGTGGTGCAAGATTTCAATTTGTTCCAGTGTACCCAATTACGGGTGAGAAAGGAAGACACTACACAATCATTATCAACATTCTGGGCTGGCATAATCTAATTTGTAAGTAGAGGTGGGCAACAATTAAAAATTTTAATCAAAATTAATTTTTAACGCATGTCACAATAGATAACAAGTACAAGTATACGTTAGTAGTTACGTTGAATATTCGCTATATAAATGCTTGCAGTTAATTAACAAAAAAACAAGCATGCTTCTACTGTACTTTTTCTTGCAGCTTTTACTTTAAAGTTTAAAGTTTTAACGCATTAATCGCGTTAAATGCCCAGCCCAAGTTGTAAGGCATTCAGGAATAAAATAAAAAGCCACAACTAAACAAAATGCAGTGATTAAATTCAGTCATATCCTTGAGACCTTAGATCTGACACCTCTGATTGTAGACCTGCTACCTGACCTGACACGTCCAAGACTTAAAAGAGACGACCTGTCACTTGTTTTCTTTAAACAATAATCGACAAGATGCATCATGCTTTGCAAATTTGATTTTTATTAAAACAATTAATAGCAAGTATTGGTTACAGGTTCGCCAGATACTCTTAATTAGGTTTTACAATTGCATCTGGATGTGTAATTTAACCACTGACAAAATGAATTATATTTCGTTAATTCGTCTATTCATACATTCAAAATCAATTCCGCAAACCTGGTAACAGTCTCTTGCGCATGCCACTGTTGTAGAAACAAACATCTTCGAAGTGAACTGAACAGATACACGAGTTGTCTTTCGGTGTCCAGTTGTCACGGTGCAAACGGGCTGCCCACTTCTTTCTCAGCTCAGGATCTTTTGGAAACCTAAAACAGATTGTGAAAATGTTATTCTCTTATACCATTATCTGCAAAATTATTAGGGCTTTGTTCGTTTAAATACTTAGTTCGTTTAAATAACATTTTATGTATATCACCGTCCGGTTCGGTTCTTTAGAAATTTGGAGTTTACGATTACCATCCCACTAGAAAACGGGGTCAAACGCTGAAAATACACAAAAGCCCCATTTCCTGAAAATAGTTTTCTAGAAAGCAGCCGAACTCCAGAAAGCAATTCAGAGTGAAATTACAAACGTGACAGAGACCTAGCGTGGCCTCGATGTATATCGATATACTGCCTTTCACATGTTCATTTATTAATTATACTTATTCGGGTCGGACTTAGAAAATCAATTTCGGGGATCCAGCCTAAAGTCAATTCGGGTTTCGCGGATTCGGGCCGCACGCCTATAAAACAGTCGAGCTTAAAAGAGAATGTTTTAATGTTTTTCGAAGCTTATGCATTGCAAAAGCTACAGTAGACGCAAAATAACAACGTACCGATGAAATGATATTTCAGAGGCCTTGCTTTCAGGCGTTAATAAGGTGCTGCATCCAAACGCTGCACAACTTGACGTCAATCGTTTCGCCATTTTGAGAGGTCACAGGGTCAAGGCCGTTGCGCTGACTCGGGGTCACAGCCTCAACAAAGATGGCGGATGCGGGCTCTAGTGATATATTATATATTGTACATCTCTATGGTCTATCCTGTGCCCATTGAAATGCTGGTAAGATGGCGATTGTGGTCATGGAATGGTACGTATACGGAAGCGTCAAACGATAGCTTGAAAATATTGGTTTTTAGTCTTGAGTGAAATGCTTCAGGAGTGAAGGCAAGCGAAGGAATGAGGTAAGGAGCGGTTGCAGAATTTTAGAGAGTGGAAGGCTGAAGACCGAAATAGAGTAAGAACGAATCTGGTCGAGCGGATAGTGAATAGCTGGCGAGTGTAGGAGGGCTGGAAGCTTTGAAGAGCATTGCAAGTGAGATATTCAATTTTGTAGTGGATGCGCTGAGGGACTTTATGTCGGTGAAGGGATTTGAGAAAATAATGGCGTTATGTAGGTCTAAGTGGTGATGTTTGGGAGTTTTGATGGCTGCACGGGCAACAGCTTTCTGAATTGTTTGTAGGCGTTTCACTTGAGATGAGTCGATGTTACAAAGTAGAGAGTTGGAGTAGTCGAGTTTAGAGTGAACGACTATGGTGGCTATTGTGGCAGGAAGTTTTATAATCAAGTTATGGGCCGCTGGGCGAAGTTTACGAAGTAGGCCTATACTTAATGGTCATACAACTCTAGCGATTGAAAATGAACTAAAAGATCTTTGAACTTCGAGCCAATAAATTAATGACTGCCAATGTTAAATCCAGAAATGTCGCCTTCTGGACCACGACTCTTGACTCCATACTCCATAGCTACCATCATCGTCCATTCACTAAAAGCGATCGAAACCATTTCAACATTGACCTATAAATCCTTACGATATATTTGAGACGCATTGTCACAATCGACCATGACATACACCTACTGTCAAATTGTCAAAACGTCTCAATACATCATATGGTTAACTATGTATGTATGTATGTATATGGCCATTTATATAGCACCTTACAAGAAACTCATGAAAGCGCTAAACGTGACTACCCAACAGATATAAACAGATCATAGAGATGCGACTTAAGAAGTTTCGAAAATGTTTCCTGAGCTGCCTGCGGTGCAATGTTACGAATTGTTAACGGAAGACTGCTCAAGTATGAAGGTCCAATGCATGAGAAGGAGGCACGATGCGCCCGTGGGAGCGTGGGAGCGTGGGACCATCAAGTCCCCACGAGCTGCAGAGCGTAAGGATCGACGACCTGGCTGGCTGGAAACGTGTGTATGTTTGCATGTATGTATGCATGTAGGTCTGTATATTAGGGTGGAGTGAAAAAAAATTGTTTAAGCAAACGTTTTCTAATAGTGATCAAAAGTTGCCAGTATGTTAGAGTAATTAGTGTGCAAAATATTTTTGATTTTGCTTGATGTCTTCTGCCCTCTACCGGCGGCTAAATATTTGCATGGGAAATTCTGTGGAAACACATCAATGTAATGCATTTTTTATTGAACTGTGGGCTAATCTTCAGATCGATTCGCCATATCAGATCAGGCAGTTGTGGAAATCTCATCTGGTGTGATAGGCTACAGGATTGCGGAATGGTAATGCCCAATTAGTGCAGCGACGTCATCTCAAGGAACACAATTAGGAGAGAACGAAAGAAGGGCCGAAGCTCTGCTAATGCAGGGTGTGCCAGTATGACTGTGTTGATGCCCTTCGCATTTCTTTTAACGGTCGAAAGGACAGAACCGTAGGTCATGAGATGTGAACGGAAAATTGCATCGCAGAGTTTATTCATTCATTTCGGAAATTTATATAGCGCCTCTTAGAGATGCCTAATCAAAGGCACGCTCCGCCCAGCCACGGGTAACGTTAAAAGAAATGCGAAGGGCATCAACACAGTCATACTGGCACACCCTGCATTACCAGAGCTTCGGCCCTTCTTTCGTTCTATCCTAATTGTGTTCCTTGAGATGACGTCGCTGCACTAATTGGGCATTACCATTCCGCAATCCTGTAGCCTATCACACCAGATGAGATTTCCACAACTGCCTGATCTGATATGGCGAATCGATCTGAAGATTCGCCCACAGTTCAATAAAAAATGCATTAGGGCCTACATTGATGTGTTTCCACAGAATTTTCCATGCAAATATTTAGCCGCCGGTAGAGGGCAGAAGACATAAAGCAAAATAAAAAATATTTTGCACACTAATTACTCTAACATACTGGCAACTTTTGATCACTATTAGAAAACGTTTGCTTAAACACATTTTTTTCACTCCACCCTACTGTATATGTATGTATGTATTGTATGTATTGTATGTATGTATGAATGCATGGATGGATGTATGTATGCATATATGCATTATTATGTGTGCATGTATGAATGGATGCATGCATGCGTGTGTGCATGCATGTATGTATGTATGTAAGTACGCATAGGCATGCTTGTATGTATTGACAAACTGACAACGGTCAAACTTTTATTTCCAGAAGCACAATGCATAAAACAATTGAATTACAACATGACTATTACATACCGTAATATGCATGCATAATGTATGTATGTATGTATGTATGTATGTATGTATGTTTGTATGTATGTATGTATGTATGTATATATGTATGTAGGCCTACTAGTATGTACTTGTTGTCCGTGTATTGGTATATGTGTCAATTTGCAGTTCAGTTGCTTTCTCGCTGTTTGTGTCGGAATATTGATAGGAACTGGCGTTTCGAAGGCTGTCGTAAAGTTCCCTCTTGTACAACTTTTCAGGTCGAGTGTACACATAATGGTATTGCCATAGTCTACCTAAGCATACAGATAAAGTTTTGATGTGCATAATTGTATGTCTAATTATACATGTGCAGCCATCTGCCTATTGACGCATACGAGCGAGTGCTGCTTTGTGTGATTGTTTGCGGTGTAGCCTATGTTTGGAGCCAATGTAGGCCCTACTTAGAAACGGTGTGCGCCTAACAACCGAATATTGACTCTCATGATACGGGCAAAGGTTAGTTCGGTGCCAAAAGTCTTTAGCAACTGATGGTCGCTTGACCAAACAAACAATTTCCATCGACAACGACCTAGAGTTCGTAGCAAAGAAGCTGAATTCTTATCCTCTGCAACTAACTCAGTAGGATGAACACCAGAGAAAAGATTTCCTGGAAAGAATTCGACAACTTCGTTCGCTATCGCCAGTCCAGCTTTCGCCAGCAAGAGGCCAAGAGACAGGAAAAACTGCAGAAAAAGGTCGCGGAGGAGTTCGCTCGATCCAATTCGCGGCTTTTCCCAAATAGTCCGAAATCTGAAAAGGTCGAAAACAAACCGGAGTCGAAAGGGAGACTCACGTTCACAAACCCTTTCCGAAAATTTCGACCAGCGGCGAAACCAACGAATGGAATACTGAAATCCGCTGGAAAGAAGCGAACTCAGTCAAAGGATCTGAGACATAACGTCAATCCAACGCGTAGATCCTACCACGACGACTCAAAACAATCCTTCTTCCCTGATAAATACTTCACCGTGGAAACACCGGAACCGGACAGATTCGAAAGAAGTAAGCCACGCTCAAATGTTCTGCCTCCTCTGAAGAAAGTAGTTCGCAAGCCATCGATAGGCAAGAGATCCGGTAGTCCGGGTAAGAACCCTGGACTAAGCGCCGGAGAACCCATCAAGAAGACGGACCTCACATTCTACGACAAACCAGTGAGGCAGTTTCCGAGTGATGCGAACCTCAAAGATTCTAAGCCGAGAACCAAATACCCTTCACCTGTTCCTTCTCCTCCTCCTTCTCGTCCTGTTTCTGGGTTTCGAGAGAGTCCACGTCCAAAGAACCCGTCAAGACCAGCGAAACGAGAAGGATCCAGTCCGTCGACCTCTCCTCAACCTCCGTACAACAACGACCGGTACAACCGGATCCACCCTCGTCTCGAGGACACCTACAACCTCTCTCCGAGACCTCGACGTACACCGGAAGTCTCCGAAAGACGCCGGCCACCTTCCAACCTCTCACGTCGCAGTCGTTCACCGTCAACAACCAGGCAACGAACTCGCGATGAATTCACTCCGATGAATCTGTCGAGATCGTCCTCTCTGAGGGACATTCCACTGGCTCCCAGTCCACCGAGACCGAACGTCGACGATGGCCTTCACCTTCCGAATGTGAGGACGCAGAAGAGAGCCTATCTATTGTCAGGCGTCGACGGTCCCTCTCTCGGATCACGGCCCAGCAGGACCTACCACTTCAACCCAGGAACAACCATCGACGATCGAGACTTCAAGACCGTCATCCCAGCGGCTGGATCCCCTGAACCTCGAAGGTCACCGACGGACGGTCGACGCAGACGACGGGACCAACAGCAGGAAGTGGACTCCGAGGAGGAAGATTCGTCGGATAATGCACCACCGGATGGGGACGGAAGTCGCCGCAACAGGCACAAGACGAAGGAGAAGCCAGACACTGGACGGTCACAACCAGGAGGCAGCTTCCGCTACAAGAGAGACCTGAACACCAAATCCCGTGATGAGGGGCAGGAGACGCGTCTTCCGCCTGTGCATCAGCCGAGACCGAGCAACAAAGGCGGCGGCGATGATGACGATGACTCTCAGACGAACAGCCTTTCTACGACTCACCTGTCTGACCTCGGAGATTTTCCACAGCCCTCTAAGGTCAGAGGTCACCGTCCGATGCAGACGGCCTTCGAGAGAAGCCCAACGAGAATGTCGAACATCAACGAGTATGACGACAACAGTCAACAATCCTACGACGATTTAGCGGTAAGAGCCTATGAGATCATTACTACTATTATTATCGTTAAACGCTGATAGGAAGTGAGTAACATAGGCTATTAGTAAAATGATATATGTATGCCTATAATTAAATATTCGGTGACATTAACCGTACTAAAACTGCTACTGCTCAATCTCGATCATTTGCTTTCCCTCTCTTTGGAATGCGCTTTCTCCTTCTGTTCGCTCTACAATATTATTCTATCTTGAAGTATCTCTTCTTTCGTCGCTTTTCTTTAAACCTGTTTCTTCTCGCGGGTCCTTGCGCACTGGGAGCGCTTCTGAACGGTTCACCCTAATAGGGGCGCTTACAAATGCTTAAATAGGCTACATACATAAATACATTACAATTATTATGTCAGTGTGCAGAGTTTGACTGAGTCTAAGGAATGCTTAAAATAGCTGCCAATATATTTGCCTACATTGTCTGCAATGTTGAATGGAGATGGTTGTTGTTCACTTGAGTTGAAAGATCTGCACCAAAGATGGTCTACTCCGTAACACACAGATTGCATAAGCTTATTATCTTGTACAACTCACTTTACTGTGTAATTTTTTTTGTGGATAACTTATTATTATATATTATATCGTAAAATGTTTACAAAAAAGAGTTTACCAATTAGTGTGTATATCTCCAACACAGCAAGCTCACACTTCATAGACTGTCTGTCTGTCTGTCTGTCTATCTGTCTGTCTGTCTGTCTGTCTGTCTGTCTGTCTGTCTGTCTGTCTGTCTGTCTGTCTGTCTGTCTGTCTGTCTGTCTGTCTGTCTGTCTGTCTGTCTGTCTGTCATTGTCTGTCTTATCTGAGCTGACTGGCTGACGCTTTGGAAATATTGGCGACATTTTTCGTTTGTTTTTTATGCTGCATTATATATACAACTTGCAATACAATACAACTGTAGGCTATTTGAAATTTCCATCCTTCCACAGTTCAGAAATGCACAATTGCACATAGCCTACGACAGAACATCGATGGCGCTGAGCAGTTGTGCGTGAAGGACTTGTTCAAGGTCCTTGCACACTAATGCACAGTGACCGACTGAGAGGAAATTCGAACCCGTACACTCCGCGTTACAGGCAGAACGCTCTAGTCTATTGCATGTATTATTCAGTAAGTTTTAAGCTGTGCTGGCCATCGGTTTGAGCCGTTTCTTTCTGGTCGAGTACAGTCGTTAGCTGTCTTTTGTTCAGTCTGCTTATAGTGGGACTAAACAGACTGTGTAGCTGATTGATCAGAGCACTTACCTTGTAACACGCAACGTTTTCGAGCATCCTCTCCTTAGACGGTTGCTATGTAGGGACCTTGAGCAAGACCTTCACTCACAATTATTGTTGCTCATTGCCGTCAATTGATGCTTGGTCATTTCATAGGGGCGCTAAATGCGTTATGGTAAATGCATTGCATACGTGTTTTCAGGACAACTACAAAGTCGCTGGAACAGAGAACTATTCAAAACACGACAGTTGGCCTATCCACAGGTAACTATATGCATAGCACCTCATCTAATTCATGCTAACAGCTAATCGACCACTTCACAGACAGACAGACACTTCACTTCTCAGTCATTCTTGTAGAGCAGAGGCTACGCTCTCATTCAACAATCGTCGAAAGGGTATCCCCTCTATAATATAAACCCAAAGAATCCCATGTTCGGGTTAGCTCTACGACGCCGCACAAAGTACAGCAATCATCATATCTGATCAGATAAGAATGATAATTATGTCTATAAACTTACCCCCCCCCCATCAATTTCATTCAAAATGGCCTCGACTTTTCCGCGCTATCACAGCAGCTTAACTTTTGTCTTTGCAAGGATTCATCATCGTTATCATAATCGTCGTCGCCATCATCATCGTCAGTTCCTGACTCCAGCCAGTTGGCGACGATGCGTGTCAATAAATTAGGCCTATCCTATTTTAGCGGTTATATGTTTTATATGCCAAGGCAAAGAAAGGTGAAGTCGCCAGCACTTTATACTCGTGACTGCCTTTCGAGGATAGCCTGGGATACAGTTCCTTCTTCTATGAGCGCAGGTCAAGTAATCGAGAATTTGTCTGTTGTTGATGTAGATACCGACGCAAGGGTGCGATAGCGTGCATGGTGAGGGCGTCTCCTGGGTCGATAGAAGAAGTGAAGAGACGGTTGCGTTTGGTCGATGGGGGTCTGTCTGCCGTCGACCAGCAGAGGATGCCTCCCCTGCCAGCCATGGAGTTCGATGCAGATGAACACATCGTCCTCTCACCAATGCAACTCATCTGGGACAACAAAAACACCAACAACAACGCCAAAGGATCCAAACGACCAGTTGTCGCTGTATGCGCAACCCACAACTCTTTCTTATTTAACCCATCAACTTAACAATGAACTGAGCTATTGTTTGTAGGGTAATCGATTAATTGGCTGATTGGCTGAATGATTAATTTTATTTGCTGATTTATCTATTATGACAATGACAGCATTGCAATATTTAGACGGAATTATTAAATAGACCATAGGCCTATGGGCTGGAACAGAATATTTCAAGCTGGATGTGGAAGGGCCTACGTGGTTAGAACTCGTATTGTCGATTCAATAGCAGCATGTGAAGATTTCTTTACTCATCATTATTAGCTTTTGTATCTGGCATCGGCTCTTTAAACATCATTATCAGATTGTGGATGAATCGCAAGCTATGTCGTTAACTGAAGGGGAGAGACCTATCTTTCTTCCTGTTCTTTGGTTAGTATGTCACCATCTGTCATGGGACATATTTTGTTGTTGTTGTTCTTCAGTATGTCACTGTACACCCATATATATATAGCATGGGCATATGTTTCTTGCTGTTCTTCTTCAGTCGCCGATTTACATCATCATGCCTGTGAACACGGCCATCTACAACGACGCTCTTCAGCAACTCATGTTCATCTATACGGTCGACTACCGCCAATGGCAATACGCCGAAGGAAGACTCATCCAGCTTCCAATTGACGGAGTTGTAAGTTCATCTCATCTCTAAGCAAACAAACATCTGTGAGCGTGTGTCCGCCAAGTTCTCCCTGTTAACAGCAAAATCAAGCCATTTTAGTGATGCTGGTTCAAGACTTGACGTTTGTTTAACCACAACAATAGCCTACTTTCTTAAGTCGGTGAATAAGCTGGTCTCCCTGACGTGGTTTTTGTGGGCGTTGAGAAATCTTCGAAGATTTACACTGCGTTACAATACATTTACATTAACTAACACCAAAGATGAGACGAATAGGCGATAGTCCAGGCAATCTAGCTCAAAAATACCGTCAACCTGGGCAAAATTGCTTCAGAAGCTTTTTAAACGGTTTCCTGCTCAGTTTTCATTGCTGAATAACATATCCAAAATCCCCCAAAATCCGACCACGGGGTCACCCCCAAAAATGCATTTTATCCAAGATGGCGGCCAATAATGGCGCCAACACAGAAAACCGTATATATAAGGTCATAGGTAAGCTACAATGACAAATGAAGTATCAAACTTAACATTATCAAGGTCAACGAATCGATTTATCGTAGTGGCAATAGTATCGGAGTGTTACTATCCAAGATGGCGGCCAATATGGCCGCCAAAACCCAAAATATGTATAAATCAGGTCAGAGGTAAGTTACAATAACAAATGAAGTGTCGAATATAATATTTTCAAGTTCAAGAAATCGATTTATCATAGTGGCAATAGTGTCGGAAAGTTACTATCCAAGATGGCGGCCAATATGGCCGCCAAAACATAAAAATATCCATATATCAGGTCATATGTTAGCTACAATAACAAATGCAGTGTCAAATTTAATATTATCAAGGTAAAGGAATCGATTTATCATAGTGGCAATAGTGTTGGAATGTTATCATCCAAGATGGCGGCCAATATGGCGGCCAATATGGCCGCCAAAACAGAAAAATATGTATATACCAGGTCAGAGGTAAGGTATACAATAATAAATGAAGGGTCGAATATAATATATTCAAGGTCAGGAAATCGATTTATCGTAGTGGCAATAGTGTCGGAATGTTACTATCCAAGATGGCGGCCATATTGGCGCCAACACACACAAAAATGTATGTTTCTTGAAAACTATTTGTAGCGCTCACAACAGAAGAAGCACATCCTATATAAAACTTTGATTTTGAAGATCTTTTCATGGTATCTTGAATTTTCGCATTCCCGCACTATTGCCACTTCATTTGTTATTGTGGATTACCTATTCATTCATTTATTCAAGGAATTTGATATTGCGCCCCTTCAAGAGAGCTACTCAGAGGCGCTCCCAGCCAAGCTGCGGCACTAATAATTTAGTAACTTATCAAATGCAATCGCACTACCACTATAGGCAGTAGACGAATCTCTAATAAGGAGACCATTCCAATTGGAAGGTCCAACCATTGAGAAGGCACGGTGCTGCCTAGTTGAGGAGCGAGCATGAGGGACTAGAGTTCTCCCCAGCAGAAGATCGGATGACTCGACGGCCAGCTGTTCCCAGAGCGGACAACCAATATGACGCAGGGAGGCCGACGCACAGCCAAGTATGCACCGCCAGACCAAAACGGCAACCTGTTAGAGATGCGTTGTGGGACAGAGAGCCAGTACAATACATCCCACATATAATACAGACACAGAGGCATATTTTGGAAGGCCCCAGTAAGAGGAGCAGCTGAACGGAGGAACCGGTCAAGGCGCCTAATTAGTCCAAGTGGCTCCGTCGCAGACCCACCAGGATCAAACTGCAGTGATCCAATATGCTAGTAACAAAAGCATGGATAAGGATCAAAAGCTGAGCTGACTGACATCGAAGAAGGTCGAGAGAGAGAGAGAGAGAGAGAGAGAGAGAGAGAGAGAGAGAGAGAGAGAGAGATCTGTCCGACATCCATCATCCATGGCGCCATAGAGGTCAGACAGGAGGCAGTCTAGTAGGGTCTCCAAAGAGTGATTCTTCCTAAAGCCAGACTACTTTTAGGTAGCAAACCATTTATAATTATATAAACAATAGCAACAATACATTCCAGAACTTTACAAAGAAATGTCACATTTGCAAACAGGCGGTAATTTGCTTAATCACTTGAATCCAGCCCATCATGCTTGAAGACAGGGTACAGGATCCAGCTCGCACGTTTTTGGCGCGGACGTTAAAATGAGCACTCGTAGCTCAGCACTCGTGACCTCGCGAAGAGTCGAAAGGCGACCGTTTGTAAGCGGATAGTCCGGCGGGGAAGCAGAGGAGGTTGCCTGACGGATGGAAGAAATCGTGGATGCTAGTTTCTTCAGAAACACGTCGACAATAAAAGGCGGCGGAGTCTGTGACCGTTGACCACGAAGGTCACTGAAGATTGTCCATAGCTTTTTGGCTCACCAGATTGTCGGCCAATGACGGCCTCCCAGTATTCCTGCTCCCTGCTCCGGTGGAAGGATTGCATGTTTCGGACATAGCGGATCCAGGTGGTTTGATCTTTCGGAGATCGCGTTCGTCTGTAAACCCTCTTCAGGTGCCAGGCTTGACGCCTAAGGGTTCAGTATTAAATCACGGCGAGAGGGGGCAGGGACGCATCTTGACTGAGCGTGCTGGCAGAATGTGTCTAGTGTCTCAGTTATCACAGCCGCGTGGGAGTCAAACAGCTCAGAGACAGTCCGCTTAAAGTTTTCGTCAGTGTTTGTTGAGAAGATGATGGTTCCGAAGAGCAGTTCCAAAGGCCCCTGATCCAGACTTGATGAGCTGAGATATGAGCTGAGATATACCTACTTTTGTGTGTTGGCGGCCATATTGGACGCCATCTTAAATAGTAGCATTCCGACAATATTGCCACTACGATAAATCGATTTCTTGACCTTGAATACATCATATTCGACCCTTCATTTGTTATTGTATATATAACTTACCTCTGACCTGATATATACATATTTTTCTGTTTTGGCGGCCATATTGGCCGCCATATTGGCCGCCATCTTGGATGATAACATTCCGACACTATTGCCACTATGATAAATCGATTCCTTTACCTTGATAATATTAAATTTGACACTTCATTTGTTATTGTAGCTAACATATGACCTGATATATGGATATTTTTATGTTTTGGCGGCCATATTGGTCGCCATCTTGGATAGTAACATTCCAAGACTATTGCCACTATGATAAATCGATTTCTTGACCTTGAAAATATTATATTCGACACTTCATTTGTTATTGTAGCTTACCTCTGACCTGATTTATACATATTTTGGGTTTTGGCGGCCATATTGGCCGCCATCTTGGATAGTAACACTCCGACACTATTGCCACTACGATAAATCGATTCGTTTACCTTGATAATGTTAAGTTTGATACTTCATTTGTCATTGTAGCTTACCTATGACCTTACATATACGGTTTTCTGTGTTGGCGCCATTATTGGCCGCCATCTTGGATAAAATGCATTTTTTGGGGGTGACCCCGTGGTCGGATTTTGGGGGATTTTGGATATGTTATTCAGCAACGGAAACTGAGCAGGAAACCGTTTAAAAAGCTTCTGAAGCAATTTTGCCCAGGTCTAACTGTATATTGCCTGGACTACGACATCTTTGACAGATTTCGCCACCCAAGTAAGCAGAAGAAGAGCAGTCACTTAAGCTAGCCCTGGGACAGCCATGGGTATGAGAAGTTAACGACTTCATTTTTCTTAGCCTCGGCATATGAGGTCGGGTGGCCAGCCCTCTCCCTCGCCGACTCATCTTCCACTGACAATGTGCGGTCAATGTATTCATTTCTGAGTTGGCTAGGGGCGCAGGTGGAGCAGAAATCTCGACACACATTTCTGCCCTGGTATAAGGGACAAGAACCCTCGACCTCTCTCTCGTCTGACAGTCCAGCACGCTAACCGCTAAACCATTGCTTACCCCAGGCAAGCCAATCAGAAACTCGAGAAATGGAAATGAAACAAAGAAAGACGAGAACACAAACGAAAGGACTGCCATCGAGACATTCTTGTTACTGCCTAGGCCATTATAGCAACATATAAAATTATAGCACAGCACATTACATATAAACTGCACTACATTATATAAGAAGCGGAAGATGACCTTTTTTGTGGTTGTGTGTTTCTGTAGGAGCATCAGTTCTATGAGGCTGTTATTCGCGAACCTTTCACCAACGTCATTTTCGACATAAAGGCCCGTTACCTGGAGAACACGAGGATCATAGGAGCAGATGGAGGAGAGATCTCGTCGACGATGGAACACGGAATTCGTCTCTTCGTACACAAAAGAACATTCGACGATAGCACCAAAGTCAAAATACGAGTAGGATGAACGCTTCATCATCATCATCATCATCATCATCATCATCATCATCATCATCATCATCATCATCATCATCATCATCATCATCACCATGGCACCTGTTATACAGCACAAGCTGACAGTGTGATTGTTTATTTCTCCTGGATTACCGGCCATCCTACAACCCACTTGAACAACTCAATTTTCACGAGCTCTTACTTATTTGACATCAATCTCTCTTTCTTAATACAAATTGCAAAACTAAGAAAGCCTCAAATCCAATTTTTCTGTAAAAAAGATGAGCATCATAATTCTCTTTTGCCTAGAGGATTGACCTTCTTTTCTATGTATTACGCAGAAACGTTACAAAGTATTGCAAAATTAACACGAGTCAAATATGACGCAGAGAGCCTGCAAATGTCACATAACGTTGTGCAGTCTAAATAATAATTGTTATTGCAATTTTAATAGCCCAGTTGCCACCGAAAATATAAACTGATAGCGAAATATTTTGGTAAAGCTTTATTAGGCTTATACGAGTAACTTTTAGCCACATATTTGTCTAGCGATTTTAAGACTGCATTTGATACAGTTGACTTAGTCTTGCGTCTTATAATTTTTAGATAAACGCTCGTTAACAGCTTCGATGAATAGAATATGTCTATGCTCTATTCAACAATATAGCACCATCAGCAACTCTCCCTTATTTAGACTGAAAATGACGTGCATATATATATATATATATATATATATATATATATATATATATATATGTCTGCAGGTGGAACCATTGGACATGAATGAGACTGATCTGGCTAATTTGATACCTGGACCTCATACTCAGAACGCAGTGGCTGTCAGTCCAGTCGTCAAGATAACAGCCAGTGAAGCAACGAAACGCCCGATCATCGTCTATCTACCGAAGCCAGGAACGGCTTACTTCGGATCCACTCGACTCGGACTCAAGAACAAAGTCTGGGGTAATTCTAAAGCTAGGCCTACCGCGGAAACTATTACTGACGTTTAGCACGGACTTTAACGACGATCTGCATTGGTTTCCCAGTCACTTTTAGCATTCGCTCGTCGTTAAAGTGCTGAAGCACACAATTAACCTTAATTTAAACATATTATGGACCTTTTATGGTCCAGTTTTTAAGCTACAGTTTACTTTCGATGACCACAAAATTAATTACACGCTTCATTGTAAGAGCTGTGCATCTTTTTGATGATGGTTTTCACTCTCTTTCTCTGTGTCTGTCTCCATCGTATCTCTCTCTCTCTCTCTCTCTCTCTCTCTCTCTCTCTCTCTCTCTCTCTCTCTCTCTCTCTCTCTCTCTCTCTCTCTCTCTCTGTCTATGTACAAGTTATGCTTACAGGGTGGTCGTTTTGTTGCTTGGCATCATTTTAGATCTGCGTAGCGTCAAAGTTCATCTGTATACGAAGGATCGCCAGGTCTCCAAATACCAACACGATCCGTCCGTTCAAAGAGAATTCGCCAACGAATACGAATTCAGCGTTCGCATCTGGAAAGCAGGGTAGCCTACCAGCCTCCTATTCTCATACACACTCTGTCATCGGGTTTCGATTCCCAGTGCCATACATGAAATGGGCATTGTATCCGAAGTATAATTGACCCTATAGGAACATAGACTCCTCCGTAAACCCCCCGCCCCGATGCATTTGTCGCAGATGATTTTCGCCCAAAATGAGAGATTCATTCAGCTTCCAGCATGATAAGTCCATCACACTTTTATGTACAGTCCAATGCACTCATAGCGTAAACCTGTGTGAAGCAGCAATATAATTATATTGTCTCTCGCTCTTCTCCTAGTAGGCTAAAGCGAAGTTGTGGATTCCGATATGGGTGGGGAGGCGCTTCGGGGCCACAACAATCTTCAGTTCATGACAAATGTAGCGATGTCATCTATTAATGTTAAGGGCGACACATGAGAGGTCAGTTGGCTAGTTTGGGATTATTGCCAACTGGCTTCTTCCTCTCTAAAACTGCCACATGTAGTAGGCTAATACAGCACGCTCTTTAGAAGAACAAACTCTGTCTAATCCGACTGCTACACAATGTTCAATATGTCTTCAGCCAGTCAGTCGGTCAGTTAGTTACAGTCAGTCAGTCAGTCAGTAGAAGACTGTCATCAATGACTGTAAGTGTTATGTTTAACTGTTTTTATTGTCATTCTTATAGGGGCAGCGCCTACGCCTTTCTCGTTATGACTGGAATTGAACCGGTAAGACGTTACTTTCATGCGTTCACATTTTGTAAATAAATTGAAGCATAATTGAGAGCGATTTCGATCGATAACAACAGTGATAAACAGCGACAAAAATGATAGTAGGCCTTATTGCACTTCTTATTAATAGCAGTATTAGCTTGCATGAGCTACATAAATTATCTGTTTAAATGAACTGCTGAAAGCAGAAAGACGGTGCACTGGCGCAGATTGGCGGCCAGACCACTATGCAACCCATTGGAGGAAGCGAAGTCGTGGAGGACAGGTAAGGACTTGGATGGATAACGTGAGGGAGGACCTCGGGACGTGAGGAGTTGACATGAGAACTGCCACCAGCATGGCATCAACAGACAGAAGTGGATAGTTCAAACCTCATCGTCAGCACGTATACCTGACGGAAGAGAGAAAGAAGAAAATTGGTCAAAATTCAGCGGACTCCTTCGTAGTTCTTGAGCAATGTGATCAACAGCTGTACCACAGACTCAGAAGTTATGGTCTCTTAACAGCTAAGACTGATACTGTCTGCGATTACGCTCTCTTCTTCAATGTTCCCTTCAACAGAATTCCGTCTGTTTGACCTCAGAGGCGTCTCCAGCGATGACCGCCGTGACCTCATCCTGTTTTCTTCGTTCAAGTCCCTTGAGCTCCTCTGGTTACCATGCTTTGCACAGACATTTATAGGAGACTCTTCTGCCACTCCTTAAGCTCTCAGGTAGCAAGCAGATCGTCGTTCTACTTCTGGCTAGACACGATACAGACGCCTTTCATCAAGACTCTCAATTGTTCCTTTTGGCCGGACTTGTTTGGAGCGCCTCTGAGTAGAATTCTTGCATGAGCGCCATGAGCGCTACATGAATTCTCCTTCTGAATGAACGAATGACTGAGTAAATGAATGAATGAATGAATTATGTTTCATAATTATTTCATTAATATGTCTCCTATATTTTCTTGTTAAACATGCTTATATCAACTGCTACTTGAATTTGTTCCTTTTGGTTTAATATTAAGCTTACTGGTCAAACAAAATCCACATTTGTCCTTAATTCCCTGTTAAGACTGAACAGTGTCTGTAATATCATATGATGCTTAATTAGATCGACCAACACTTAGCCTATGGACTTGTATTCAGCTGTAAAATAGGACACAGTCATCGTCTTCCAGATAATTGGTCCTATAGACTATGTTGCGCTAACTCTTTTATGTCGACAGCAATCTGTCTGAAAAGGAAATTTTGTGTAAATTTCAGCAACTGCATTCCAGCTACAACTTTGACACCGAAGAGAAAGGTAAAATAATATGATGCTCTGTATACGTCAGGATCTCAGAGGCTCTCGCTTGACATGATACTTATTATAAGATATTTGATATATTCTAGTAACTTTAATAGCGATAAGTCCATCGATGATCAGTTTTACTTGAAATCCACTGGCAACCGGCTGGTCAATAAAGGTAAAAATCCAGTCAATACAGGGTTGATCTGGTAAAAATCCAGGAAATCAACAATTTTTCAATGGGAAATAACCAGCTGGCGAATATGCCAATTGAAATAAGCAGATTTCGGACTATACTAGCCATCCGTTAGTCAAACAAACTCAGCTGATCTTGTAGAAATAGGCCTTAGTTACTATACTTCGATTTACTAAGTGGTTTCTATCTACGTGTGGGCGTGCGTAGGCTATGTGTGGGTGCCTATCTCGGTGTCTGTGTTTCCATCGATGTTTATGGCAGTCCATCAATTATAATAATAATTGTACGCCTGATTCATTGTTCATTTAATACATTTAGAAAAGGCGGCTAAAATGCCGGGGCTATCTCACGAATAATACGAGAGCAAAATACATAGCTCATGGATATCACCGCCGGATTTTTCCCCAGAAGGAACTGTTTGCCGGACCAGCCCGCAGATGCTCTGTACGGAATAGGCTAGATCAACATAGCCTCGATCTCTGGGAGTAGGGTTATACTTATGTCTAAATGCTTCCGTGTTGATCTGTGACTCTGTTGTTCTGCCTGCCAATATCAGTTTGTCTGTGTGTGTCTGCGTGAGTTAGGTTTCCTGTCGATGTTTCTGTTTCGTCGCCTGTCAACGGAGATGGAGGCGGATGAGCTGAAGATCCGAAGTCTCGGTCGCCATTTGGTCAACTATAGCAACACGAACGACATCTTCCGCAGCCACTCCGATCAGGTCCCACTCGCTACGATGAAGATACTCAAGAGATGGAAGAGCACGAACAAAAGACTCGAAGAAGGAGCCATGGTAATTCACTGGAGCAATTATAAATCACTCAAGCCATTGTAAATCACTGGAACAGTGATAAATCACTCAAGCCATGATAAATCACTGAAATAATGAAAAGTCACTCAACTTGACTCAAGCAATGGTAAATCACTGAAACAATCCTATAAATCACTCAAGCTATGGTAAATTATTGACCAGCCATCCTAATACTTCATACTTAATGCCCATGACTGCCTCCCGAAGTTAGCTCAAAGCGACCGCACTTACCGCTTTAAACAGAAGTCCATGAAGCGAATTACAACGATTATTGACTCGGTGAGCTCAACAAAACGGATCTAAATTTTGGGAGATGTGGACGATGTTGTAGACTGTGATGATGTGATGAACAGATGACGTGATGGTTCGATGGGTCGTCATCGTATAATATTATGTTCGTTGTTTGTCTGCTGTAGACTCGTCAGTTGGTCGTGGCACTCAGAGAATCTGGATTTCCGAAAGAGGCGATGAATGTCCAGACCGCATATCGAGACTACCTGACCGAAGAAGAAGGTCATCTCATAATCCTACTTTTAAGCCTAAAATATGATTATAAGAAATAACAAGACATAACAAGGTGTCAATGATAATTAATTTTTGTCTAATTGTAATTAAGTGACACACGGAGAGTTGATTTTTATCTCTTGCTTTGTATCACGGATTATGCAAATTCAATCCTCGCATGAATCGTAATTGCATAGCATGTAGGACTTAATTAGAGCCTTAACATCAATGATTATAACCGTCCATTGATGTCCTGGGCGTAACATCGCGGTAATAGGTAAATGAAAAGCTACAATAATTGACGCTGTCTATTGATCGAGTACAATATTTGTGGCTATAAGGACAAGCATGGAACAGAGATATGATTCCGTGAAGCATAGCGCAGAGCATCTGAATCAATTATACTCAACCGCCCGTTAGGCCTATTGTGAGTTCAGAAGAAGAAGATATCAGGAATTCATGCAGTGATTGGAATTCAGGCACAGTCAGAAACAGTAAGATCGGATCGAAACAAGTGAGATCAAAATGTTAAAGACCGCTCCTCTCTTCGATCAGCATCTGCTGGAAAGTATGTTGTTCCTGGTAGGCCTACACGTCTTGTCTATGGTCGGCGTTCATTCACAGTTGCTGGTCCCTCCATCTGGAACTCTCTACTTCCTTATGTCCGCAACTCTCTTAGCGACACTGCCTTTCGCTCTAAACTGAAAACGTAGGGCCTACCTCTTCGAGTCTACTTATGGCTCTAAATGGTTGCCCGGTTTCAATGTGCACTTCTGAACTTTGTAAGGACATTATCAAATTAGAGAATCAGAGTTGTATTGTATTGTATCAAATCATTATAAGACTGTGTTATTGATTGACTGACTGACTGACCGACCGACACAGATCGATCGGTCGATCAAATTATTGATTGATTGTGATAAGTGATTGAATAACAGATCGATCGATTGACAGGTAAGAAGATGATGTTGATCTTCGATGAACTGAAGTCGTGTCCGGCTGTGATGGTCAACTGGCAGATCCTCGGCCGAGCGCTCGGTCTCATCGATGAGGAGCTCTTAAAGATCAGGCGCCACAGCACTGACCTGAGGAAGCGATGCTACGCCGCCCTTCGAATGTCCTTAGAACTTCTCCTAGGAAGCGAAGAGTTCTACCGGGACGTTGTACTCCGCTACATAAAAGCTCTCCAGAGGATCGGATGTCCGCGTATAGCAGGTAAGCACCACAGGGACTGTTTGAAGGAGGAAACCTCGGATCCTGAAACAGGAGGTACTCCCTCAACTGGTTCAAGGGGAACTCCTTCCATCTGGCTTCTCCAATGAATTACGACTTTTTATTGCGATTTTCTACGGTATATTTTACACGAAGCGATGATCGACTTGAATATTATGACGATGCTGTCGAGGTTATTACAAGTATTGGAATAATTCGATTCAAGGGAACTCCCTCAACTGGATCAAGGAGATTCCCTCGACTGGATCAAGGGATTCCCTCAGGTGGTTCTAGAGGAAATGCCTTCTATGAAGCTATCTAAATCTGGACAGAAGACTGATGGAATTTACTTATTAAATCCAGATGGATAGGTTTTTCTTCAGCCCATAGTTATACCGATACAGAAGAAACCGAATGCAATAAACTGCGAAGACCATCGCACTATAAGTCTCCTTACCCACGCATCAAAGATACTACTAAGAATAATAACAAAAAGATTGCAGACCAAGGCGGAAACGGATAATTGCTTAGGAGAAGAACAATATGGGTTCAGGAAGGGAAGAGGGACAAGAGATGCAGTGGCAGCGCTAAGAGTAATAGCGGAAAGAAGCATCCAGCATGGACAGGACATATACATCTGTTTCGTCGACTATGAAAAAGCTTTTGACAGAGTGGACTGGAAGAAATTGATGAGAATACTGAGACGAATAGGAGTGGACTGGAGAGAAAGAAGACTGATAGGCAATCTATACATGGGACAAAGAGTAAAGATAAGAATCGATGGAGAATACTCAGAACCCGGAAAAATAGGAAGAGGAGTGAGGCAAGGATGCCCACTATCACCAATTCTATTCAACATCTACATAGAAGAAATTGTTAGAGAAACGTTGGAGGAAATGGAAGAGGGGGTAAAAGTGGGTGGGAAAATGGTGAAAGCATTGAGATTTGCAGACGATCAAGCGATGATGGCAGGCAGTCAGGAAGGTCTACAACTAATGATGGACCGCTTAAACAGCATATCAATGGACTATGACATGAAAATAAACATAAAGAAAACAAAGGTCATGAAGATGAGTAAGAGAGGGGAAGAAACAATAAACATCACATTAAATGGGGAAGAAATAGAACAGGTGAAGAAGTTCTGCTATCTGGGAAGTGTGGTTACAGAGGATGCAAGGTGCCATGTGGAAGTGAAAAGAAGAATAGCTATGGGAAAAGATGCATTCTACAAAAGAGGGGAGCTCCTCAGAGGCGGTCTAAACAGGAAGCTGAAGAAGAGAATGGTAAAGACACTGGTGTGGAGTGTTGTCCTATACGGCTCTGAGACATGGACAATGAGGCAAGAAGACATAAAACGACTGGAGGCCTTTGA
The DNA here is from genome assembly GCA_020284085.1 of Aporrectodea caliginosa. Classification (NCBI taxonomy): domain Eukaryota; kingdom Metazoa; phylum Annelida; class Clitellata; order Crassiclitellata; family Lumbricidae; genus Aporrectodea; species Aporrectodea caliginosa. The sequence goes on from JACEVL010001042.1 coordinate 963,630, forward strand.
GATGTGGATATGGCGCAGAATGGAGAAAATCAGCTGGGTGGAGCGAAGAACGAATGAGGAAATCTTACAGCTAGTGGAAGAAAGAAGATCACTGATAGGCACTATACGGGAGCGGCAGAAGAAATGGATAGGACACATCTTAAGGAGCGACACCCTACTAAGAGACATCATTGAGGGAAGAATGGAGGGGAAAAAGATGAGAGGTAGGCCAAGAACAATGCTACTGGACTGGATGTTGGCAGAGGAGGGATACAGCGGACTGAAAAGAGAAGCAGAGAACAGAGAAAAATGGCGTCGTTGGACATATGAACCTGACTGAGGGCAGAGAACGTGAAGAAGAAGAAGGATAGGTTTAAGCACTCAGTTGAATAATTAACTATTCATACCATTCAATGGTCATTTGGGAAGTATTATGTGGTTCACTGGAGAAAGTTAGTTTCCTAAGCGCCGCCTGCTGCCTATGACTTGTGTATCACAAAATTCTAAGAGGAAACTCCCACATCCTTTCATACCCAGCCTAACTCAGGTACGCTGGGCTCCAGGTAAGTAAGACCTGGTCACAAATAAAGGTCATTTAGTTTTGTCTCTGTCTGTGTGCGTGTCTGTCTGTGTGTCTGTCTATGTGTCTGTATGTGTGTCTGTTTATGTGTGTCTGTCTTTCTCTCAGGATACCTATTTGACGTAGTGTGTTGGTTTGGGTGTATTGTAAAAGTGATTGTCGAATGTCTGATGCAGCTGCTGTATTGTTTATTGTAGCGTCGATAGAGAGAAGGCATTTGTCCAAGTTCTACATGAACGCCTTATAATGACGTCAGTGGCTCTGAGGTCGATCAGTTGCGTCTTCTTCTCTTTCGTCCTTCATCCTCAAGAAACTCAATGCAAAACGTCTGCATCATGTATATAGACCTTAAACCTATTCATCTTCGTGATATTCTGACATACATGCAGCTCGTCGATTCCATTTCATGTGTAAAGAACTTTACTATGTTTTGTTAGTTTAGTACAATTTCTATGTATTTTCTAATCCATTATTCACACATATCCGACTACATGTGACTTGGGCGGCACTGGCTTCCAGTTGCTGATCGTGTGCAATTCAAGATCGCTACGCTGGTTTTGAAGGCTACGACTGACATCGCCCTTGGAGGACTACATTTGCCGAACTGTGCCTTCCACGGAAACTGGTCGGCGGGCGCTCCGGTCTGCCTCGCGAAATGACTTAATTGCTTGTAATCTGCTTTCGAGTCGCCACCTTTGGTCGTCGGGACTTCTCGATTGCGTCGCCGCGGATCTGGATTGCTCTTCCGCCCTCTGTCCATGCCACTAATGCTACATGTTGCTATATAGTTTATTCAATTATTCTATACCCTTAAAAAAGCACATTTGCAGCTGATTGATGGCCACGTGTTGAGCGTTTCTGAGAGATAGATCTAAGCTTCTCTTTATAAATTTCTTATTACATTACGCTACATAATTTAAACCCATCTAAATTAATAAAATGTGCCAATTTTGCGACTTCTCTTGTCTGTCATTGAAAACAGTACTTTTCCGAACATACAATCAGAGCCTAAAATAGGACCCTAGTGTGTTTCTGAAGCAAAGGGCAGTAACTGTTGATATTGCCAAGTGTGCAGCCGGCCCGACTCATCTGGATTGTGCTGTGTGTAGTACGAATTACTTGGTCAACCAAACACGATTTCATTCTAATACCTTAAATTTTACTTAACAGTATAGGCGGCTCTACGCTACAGTTTGATAGTTTGAGTGTGCAGAACTTGACACTTCTGAGTATTATTAGGCGATAGATGAGAGAAACCAGAAATTCAGGCTACGGTGAGCAAAAGTTGAATTAGGCAAGTCTTAAGTTTAGACTTGAACGACATTAACGAGCTGGCGGAACGAACAGGACCGGGCAATGAATTCCAAAGCTTCAGACCAGTCACACAGAACGCCAGAGAGCTTAACACTGTCCAGATTGGCTCTACAGCATACCGTCCTACGTGGGAATATGGGTCCTATATGGACTCCATGTAGGCATGCTGGCAGAGCTCTGTCCAAAGCCGTTTGAACCATTTTGTAGTTTGTATAGCCCTATACCTCGCTTAGTGATGCCAAAGAAGTGAGTTGCAGTAGTCAAGTTGGCTGGCAGGCCAAAGCATAATTAGTAAATGAAAGTAAAACAATTTGAAACACATGAAACCTGATTATGTGAATATCGTTCGAATGCGAAATTGCACGGATTTGCTTGTATGGCTTGAACAAATCCGAAAAGACAACGTGGAGTCAAAAGTTGTGTCCAAAATACATGCACATTCAACACGATCAGTGCACGCGGTTCACCCAGTTGAGCAGACGTTGGCCAGTCAAATTTGTGCAGCTGTTGACTTGTGCCAAGGAAAATTAATTATGTTGTAGAAGAATTCAGAAGAAGTCCATTACTCAGCAGATTGAGTCGAGTCCAGGACTGAACATTACTACAAACAGAAGCAATTAGTTTAAGCGTAGCCTACGAGCAACCCAAGAACTTTGAAGTGAAAAGACTGAATAGTTGGCATCATCTGCATACTAGACAGCTATCAGTAAGTAGGCCTATTGAATGAGTTGTGTGGTGTATTATTATTGTAAACAGGAGAGGGCCCAGTACAGAACCCTATGGAACAACACGTGTTCTAGAGTTCTGGGCCCTCATTTGGCGCCAAACTGAATGGCTTCATACGAAGTGACTGCGTTCAATTTGTTCACAGACAGAGATGGCTTTAGGGTAGAACCATCGACCTATGGGTAGAACGGTCGAGGCGCTGGGCGCCGCGAGGTGCAGGCCGACACACATACACATCTCGACTCAATCTGCTGTAAATATCACCAAAGATACGAGTATATAATTCTCTAAATGTATAACGATAGATAAGAATAGACGCAGGGCTGAACAGAATCCACTATCGATGTATAACGCGCGTCCTTTCATGATCTTAATACATAAACAAACGCGCATTGATGAGAAACAATATTATTGAATTAGACGTAAAAATTAATGACTAACAAACGAACAATAAGAACACCGTAAGACGTTTGTCTTAACTGACGCATACGTCTCCATAGCAATCAGTCCCCATTGTCTTATCGTTTGTTTCTCTTGCGTATCATCCTCTAGGCTTACATAATTATATCAGTCATCTTGTAGAATGGCGGTAGATTTGAAAGCCCCCCCCCCCATGCCAAAGAGAGCTGTCAATGTAGAAAACAATTGTAGCAGAATTTCATGTCTTTCTGTTTGTCTGTCTGTCTGTCTCTCTCCGCTATTCTGTCTGTTTCTTCTTTGTATGACACATCCTCCATTTCCATGACTAAACACCTCTACGTAGAACATTCTAGGTCAAGACATTGCCCATAAAATCGGGAGCGGTTCAAAACAGTGACGTAACGAAAGATTGACGTAACGAAATAGTGACATAAATACCACATCAAAAGAGTGACAGCTTGATATATAAAATAAAATGTCAAAAGAGCGACGAATATGTATTTCATTAAGCCTTATCAAAAGAGTCACAAAGTTAATCACTATTACTTAATTCACTTCCCAATCTGTGACCTGAGCTGAAATGGATATTGTGAAAACCCCTCGAAAGGTATTCATCGAGAGGAACAAAGGCATGTCACCTGACAACAGTTGCAATTAGGCTTAGCCTCTCTTCCCTCTGGATTCACTCTTTCTTCTTTGTTTACTTGATTGTTCCTTGCATTCAGCCTCTTCATCTCTGTTGTGGTTTTCTTTTGCGAATTCCTTTAACGTTGAAAACACTCGCAACTACCGTTTCGAACGTCCTGTGAGGCTGTGCCAAGCCTCCAAAGCTCTTTTTGTTCTTGAAAGGTTATGGGCTTGAAGATGCTAAATATGCCACAAAGTCCTAATGCAGGAAGTTTACCATTTATTCCCACGTCATCAGTTTGTTGTGCAATTAGCAAAGACACTAAACCAAGACACTAAATCTAGGCTAGGAGTCAATTATATAGCTATTTATTTAGTTACATGTTGTGTCACTCTTTTGTTATGATAATACTTGTGTCACTCTTTTAACATTTATTTCTGATTTGTCACTCTTTTATTATGTCACTCTTTCGTTTTGTTATTCTAATGGTCCTAATCCCTTAAAATCAAGATCTTCCATTCAGTGGCTGATACAGAAACAAAATACTTTGGGATAATAACACCAAAAATATGGGAGTCAGAGCAATGACTCTGGTAAAACAGATTTCAAAACCACACAAAAAAGACTTAACTCAGTTATTTTGAAACTCGCCGTTTATTGAAGAATAGGTAAAAAAGAGAGTTGTAAAATACAGTCAGTACGAAAAAATATCTGGAAGCCAACAGCTTAGGCCAGGAGTAGAAACACAATTTTGTAGCATATATTATGTAACAAAATAAGCCCTGCTTTGATTGAATGTAGATGACCACAGATAGCAGCAATTTACCCAACAGATAAAGAGACTCTGTTTTTAAATCTTCAGTCAAATAAAATAATAAAACACTTCAAAAACAGAAAATATCACAAAATAACTGCCACCGTAAACGTCAGTGCGACGCCAACAAGAGAGAAACACTCTAAATGGCAGCGCAACAATGCTAAACCAGAGAACAAGAGAAGAGAAGACCATATAATGAGACATATAATATAATGAGACATCAAACCAACCACACCCTATGAGAGGCGCTTTATAAGTGTTTGAATACAATACAAAATTGGTAACAAGAACAATTGCAATCCAACCATTTATTATTAAGCTATCCAAATAACCCAATTATTACGCTTTCTGACTAAACCATCAACCAATTATCATCAAGCTATCCAAAAAAACAATTTGTTATTAGGTTATCTGAATAACCCATTAACCAATTATTAGGTTATCTGAATAACCCACTAACAATGCGAATAACCCATGATACAAACATCCAATTATTAAGCTACCTAAGCAAATAATCAAGCAATTATAAAAGTATGTTATTTATAATGTATTTATAATGTATTTGCAAGCTATGCAACAATCAGAACCAACCAACAATTAGCATAATTATATTATCCAGATAACAAGTGCATTTAGATTTATTTGTTTAATGAATTAGAACTGTCATTGGTGAGGTGAATGAGCTTTTTCTTTTGCTCAACCTTGATTTTGGAACTCCCTTCCTGTGTCTGTCCGTTCTGCTCAGTTGCTTGTGTCATTTCGTTCACAAGTTACGACTTAACTTTTCAAAATTGTATTGTATTGTATCTGATCATTTATAAAGCGCTTCTCACAGCATAAGCCCTTCAGAAGCGCTCCCAGTGCGAGGTACTCCGAGGAAAAAGGAAGGTTTTAAGGTGAGAGAAAGAGGTAGAGATGCTAAACTACTAGAGAGGATTGTAGAGCGCAAAGAAGGAGAAAGTCCATTCCATAGAGAGGGACCTATACAGGCAAAGAACCTGGATTGCTCAGGCGGTCTCCATTTCAGTGGATTCATCCTCTGTATATTGACCAGATTTTTGGCTTTGTTTTGGTGCACCATCAGTTCTGGCCATAACAAGTTATTAATTAATAATGATAATGAAATGACATCATCACTAACCATGCAGTCCATTGGCTACACTCATTCAGGTGTAACCATTCACTACAAACCCACAATGTTCTACATTTTATCAATGAAATCTGTCCTAAGCAGAACTCACCACAGTCACCAGCCCATTATCAGTACCATGCCCAGACTGTACCCTTAATTCACCCTTAGGGGAATTTCCATGACAACCAATAACTATTTAGCAATGACGACATGTCGTAACTCCAAGGAAAAGGAGTTTTAAAACCAATTTATATTAGTCACCCAAGAACGATAATCTGACGTACTCAACTGTCACAAAGAACTCATTGTATGGCATAATTATGTCTAATTCGTAATTCCTTAAGAGCAAGTAATCAGTTAATGTCATAGTAATAAATTATAAAAGCTTCAAAGTAAACATGCAATAAAGTCTCAAATAAATACCACAGTTGCCAGTGTAGTACGTCACACACGATTATTCTACCTAACATTTATTACACTAAGATAAAGCATTTCGTAGAATTAGGGCTGATCCAGGGCTGACCATGCCCCCTGAGTTCATGAACCCAAATGGGGTAGACCACGGAAGGTGTGGCACCCTGGATCTGTTGTAAAGTAAGGTAAGGTTAATGAAGGAGAAAGACCACTGCATGTACTATATGCATTAATAAAGCAAAGAGTGTAAGAAAAATTGAAAGGCCTGAGCACCAATAATTGTTATTCAAATACAAAAAGGCAAAATATATGAAATTATGATTGATCAACTAACAGAACAAAAAGCCATGCTATTGTAACATTTTCTCCAGAGTGACAATAGAATTGAAGACATCTGATACAGATTCTGTTACTCCGTTCATCCTTGATAGACTTATGAATGCAACAAATTTCTACGGTGGAAAGCAATAAAACCTCTCAGCTGATATGAATATAATACCATATATAGGAATGCCCAAATTAAGAAACAAACAAATCAACAATAAATAAAACAAAGACTCTGATCAAAATGTCTCTCTAATTTAATTTATTCTTGATCTATGGAATTCAAAAAACATAAATAAGTAAATGCCAAGGTTTCTAAATTGTATTGTAATGTATCAATATATTTATGAAGTACCTCTTGAGTGCACACCAACCAGAGGAGCATATAAAATAATTAAATAACTAAATACTTAGGTTTAATAAATAAGTACATTTATAAATACCTGGGTTTACGCATTTTTTTAAAGAATGTACATAAATAAATATCTTGTGCAATCCAAAGACAGTTTTCCAAGTTGTGCATCACACACCAAACTACATTTGACAATTAACAAATTCGACCATGTCTTAGATGTGATTATTGCTCATTTTGTCTAGAAATTCAATTGACGGAGAAGGCAGGTGAAGCCATCTCACAACAAATAAACAGACGAGAAACATCGAAACAACATTCAGACCCAATTCTCTAATGTACAAAAACATCGCAATGCAATTGTGCAGTGTGTGAATTATTCAAATCTTTGAATAATTGAAAAACATTTGTATAAGCGGTGATTTTTACAAATGCAGTCACTCCAGACAACATATGATTTTACAATAATATATTGATACAATGTAACAACAAACTATCAACAGGGAACAAATACAGTTGTCATCTGCACTTCAAAATTCCATCTGTTTTCAAACAACAAACTAAAAAATCCATTCCAGTTAAGTTCACAGACATCACTAGCAAGGTAAGCTTAGCTATTTAGTCAAGCCACACCCAATCACGAACAGTCCACAATGGCATGGTACAATGGTCTATGTTATTTAAAGTTTGAACTTATTTCAGCTCTTCTCTGTACACAAACCTTGAGATTACAGCATTCTGTCCTCTCTCCTTTGCTTGGATCATCCGCTTTCAATGGTCAATGATTAGCAATTGATATTACATTTTTATCTAACTAGTGCCTCTTCAAGAGAGACTGGTCAGAGGCACTCTCAACCAAACGACATGAAACTAGAACTGTACATGATGGTTTCAAGCACTTACAGAAGTACAGAGGTAGAGAAATACTCAGGAGCAAATATTGCATGGTATCACCATGTATGGTACCAAGTGGTCTATTCCAGAAAACTGCCACATCCCAACCATGATGAGGCTTGCATGTGTATGGCAACCAAGGAAGTTCTGGGAGGGGTATCTTCTGCTGACTAGGAACATTACAGTCACCTTTCATCAATGCTTTTACCTAGGTTGGGTTGCGAGTGTTTGTAAACAGGTATCTTGAACATATTTTACATCAGATGTTGAATGAATATGACTGCAGCAATCCGACAACATGGATCAGACATTGGGTTCATACGGACAAGGATAGAAGAGCCAAACAACTGATCTGGATCCCTGAAGGGAAAAGAAGGGGAAGACCAGGGAAGAGTTGGCTGGAAACCATAAGGGATGACTCGAGGTGCTTGGGGATGTTGTGGAACAAGGCCAGAAGACTGGTGATGGAGAGACAGATGAATGGAGAAAGCTGCATTGCCCAGTGTGCAGATCTGCATGGGAACAACTACGATAAGTACTACATAAGCGCCTCTGAGTAGTTTTCTTGAAGGGGCGCTATATAAATGTTCAATATGAATGAATGAATGAAGAAATCTCCCAACGAGACCTGACTATTCCTTACTCCTTACAATGCTCACACAACAAATTCTCAGTTTGACAAGATGCACAGTTACACCGATGCATTAACAAAAGGCAATGAAGGTAAATGCATTTTAGCAATCAGACAACTCTTGCACTTCACTGATCTGCAAGATGCCCACAGCAATGGCTCGTCTGGCTGGAACTAAACAGTTTGATGCGAATGGAGCAAAATTACTGATGAAATACGACCATAATTATGTTTATTAAAAACATTAGACAAGACTTTTCTTTCATATTTCACAAACTGAATTTCCTGGATGCCACAGAACAGAATAGCAGAGTCACTCTAGTCAGTTTTTCCTTGAAGTTGTGCTATATAATTTCCAATTACAATAAGGACTAACTAAATTAATCCAACAGCCAAAACTTATGGAAAACCATAACAAGCACAACGGTTGACATTCACACGTCAAATGCATACCGACATCAACACTTTAATGAAGAGAGTGTGCGATGGGGAACCAATGCAGCTCGTCGTTAAAGTGTTAATTGTAGAACAGTAATTCATGTTATGTTGAGACAGCTGGACCTCCTCCGAAGCATTGGGTGCATGAACTGCAATTAGTTATCAGCTCTTAAGAAGAATTGTCCCTCGTCCAAGTTATTCACAGAATTCGCGAAATTCATTGCTGGAAGGAAAAAATGACAAATCCAGTGAGAAGAAATTCTTTGGTTAGTAAAAAGATAATTCTGTAGAATAAAAATCACTTCCAAATGATTCGTTTATCTCTTTGGCCATCTTATCTTCCCCCTTGCTATACCTCAACATATACGATCCGTGCACTAAACTCATACCATGAGCACTAGGTCATCCTCAACATTGTAGTCCATCATGCTCATCATCATCATCCTCCTCCTCCCCAATCCTCATACCTATTCCTCCAACTGCTCTTCCCCTCATCCTCCTTCTGCTCTTTCTCTGCGCTTCCTCATCTTCCTCCCATCAACCTCCTCCAAATCCTCCAGTTGCTCTTCTTCCTCCTGCTCTTCCTACCCACCCCATCCTCCTCCTGCCCCTCAATCAACCCCATAGAGCCTGTCCAATGCATCCACTGGCCAGCATCCATAGAGTGGAAGCCACAAACACCAGATGGCTCTTCATTGGACAGTCAACAGCAGACATTGAACAGATAGCAAACAACGCCCAAACGAACGAATGCCAGTTGTTCTAGGCAAAGAACTCGCGATCATTGGTCTTTTTGTATCCGGTCGACGGTGAGTTCTTTGGTTCGTCGAGCGCATAACTTCCTTCGTCTTTCTTTCGCATTCGGTAGACGAGAAACATGATGAATAGAACAATGCAGACCAACGCAAGCGTCGTTCCACCGATTATACCTAGACATGATGAGAAACCACAAACACCAATCTCTCAGAGATCTTCAAAATGCAGCATAGGGCCAAACAAAAATATAGAAGAGCAGTTCCTTAAGCAGTCAATTATTTTTTGCTGGATATGAAATATTAGCTAGAACTTCATTTTTCTTAGCCTAAGCATACAATGGCAGTGGTTCACTGGTTGGTCCTGTCCCTCACTGTCTCATCTTCCCAATGACAGTGTGCAGTGGTTCACTGGTTGGTCCTGTCCCTCACTGTCTCATCTTCCCAATGACAGTGTGCAGTGGTTCACTGGTTGGTCCTGTCCCTCACTGTCTCGTCTTCCCAATGACAGTGTGCAGTTGCTGGGTATGAAGTGTTACGACTTTATTTTAGACTCAGAATACAAGGATGTGGCCAATACTCTCCCTCACATCTCATCTTCCCACCAACAGTGTATGGTCAGTGTCCTCATTACAGCTGAGTTGGCTCTGGGTGCAGATGGAGCAGACATCTCTAAACAAATTTCTGCCCTGGTGGGGATTTGAACCACCAACCTAGTTCAAAACACTAATGACCCAAAATTACTGGGTCTCACAATGAGCTTGTCCAAAATGGTGTCGCGACAATTCGTCTACCGACATCTCGTCTACGACACTTCGTCTACACATATTTCGTCTAACGACATTTCGTCTACAAAGTTATTTGATATTGTCACTTTAAAATGGAAGCTGGATTGATGAAAAAACTGTTTCCATAAATGGAAGTGGGATTGATGAAAACATTCCTGTGTTGAAATAGAAGCTAAATTGATCGAAATAATTTTTACCGTAAATAGAAGCTGGATACCAAAGCTAGATGCATGGATGAAAATAAGTTCTCATTCAATAGAAGTTGGATTGATGAAAATAGTCTTTTCAGTAATTAGAAGCTGGATTCCTGAGAATATTTAGCACGTTTTAGCGAAACTATAAGAAAGCGGCCTCTGTGATTAGCCGTAATGGATAAAGACACTTGTAGACGAAATGTCGGTAGACGAAGTGTCTGTAGACGAAGTGTCGTAGACGAAAAGTCTGTAGATGAGTTGTCGCGAAACTGTCCAAAATCCCATGTATACAAAATCTCGCTCTCTTCATATCTATATTTTTCATAGATTCAGTACGAGAAAGAGTTGCTGCTACCTGCAAGAAGTCCAGGATGGTTGTGAATTGGTAATCTTGATGGACTGATAGTGGCCTTTCTTTCCAGCATGCTCGCTTCTATTTCGTTCGTATCTGGATTTGCTAGACCGATGTCCACACTGTTCTCTACAAACAAAAAACATTTGGCACATAAATCAGAAACCTATCTGGCACTGCGGAATTAGAACAAACCACATGCCAATGAAATACATTCAGAATTATCTGCATTCATTGAAGAGACAATGTCTCTGGAATTTGGCAACCTCTCCTGTTCATTCTCAGAACATTTTGTGTAGCACTTTAAGCACTTTCTCAATTGTGGGTCCTTCTCTTTGGAATAGCCTCCACCTGACTTGCATTCCCTTACACGAGACCTCCCTGGCTCCTTTTATAAACTACTTAAAACATTCCTTTTTGACCTGGCCTGTGTCGGGAGCGCCTCTGAGTAGTTATCTTGAAGGGTCACTATATACATACCTTAGACAGATAAGTGGTAAGAGGAGTATGGATGGAGATATAGAAGAAGTTCAGTGAACCAGTGACACTTAATGTCAGGTATAAAAAGAAGAGATAAAAGGTGACTTAGGAGAAGAAACAGATGCAACAGCAGAGTTCAGGTGTACAAAGAGAAGATGACAGCCACTGAAAAAGACAACAGACAGTATATATATCAGACCAACTGAAAAAAAGAAAAGACAAGAAGAGGAGCAGAGGCGGCGCCAGACATATTCTGTAACCAGGGCATAGCTCAGGCAGTCATACAAGTAACCAGTGCAGGGGACAATTTATGCCCCCAATAAATTCTTGATAGGGCAAAAATTCTGGCAAGGCAACGACCATTTTTACGAGGGCATTTGCCCTGGCTTGTCCTGCTGTAGCGCCGCCACTGAAGAGGAGGCAGAACAGCAGGTGGGAATGACTTATATACAATCAGATGCAGAGATCGTAACGTAGGCATAAATTTTTACAGAGCAGCAAAAGGCTAACCACCCTCCAGACTTAAGGCACTATGATTGCCATGGTTCATTTGACCAACACCAATATCTTCATTAAATGGCTTCACAAACATCATGGCTGATTGGCATCTTCAATGGCTCTGCTCCTCCCCTGCTTCTCCTGCTCCTGAACCAACTTATACCACCTGGGAAGAATACAGAGATGTTCAGATCCAGAATGTACACCATTTATTGAGCATTCAATGATTTCGCAAGATTCTCCAGCAATAAGTGTCTAGGTTAATCTACACACGATGGTGCATGCAGAAATACGCACCGTAGCTCATCTGATCGAGTTTGTTGTTCTTGTTATGTTTCGAGTCTTTCGTTTCGTCGATGATGACGTCATCCGGTCTTTGATTGACAGCAAATGAAGAGAGCGTTGAAGTGATGACCGCAGCAGAGTAAGCCTTTGCCGTCTGCCTTGTCGAACCAGAAGCAGCTGCAGTCGATTTCTCTAACACATCAGACAAACGGTGCTTCGTATAATAGCAATGGGTGCAGAAAATGATTGAATTGTTATTCTTATTGTTCTTTGTGAATGTACTAAGCACCACTGTCTACCAACAAAGCATTACTCAATGGTGTGAGCAACTGTGCATCATGGACTCGATCTCAGTCGAGATCAGACGAGCCTTGAATCCAAACACTGTGTAATCTAAGGCAAGAACTCAAACCAGGTGGCTAACACAACACAACTGATGTCTCATATGAAGATGACAGTTTGCTGGTAAGTGATGGAACCCATAAAGTCAGATTTTGCATTGGTCGAGTCTGCAATACAGCCTATGGCTAGATCCTTCAGTACCAGAACCCTTCCAGACTAACACAGAAAGACACAAGCAATCAATGAGCAATTGCCACTTCCTCCTGTATAATTATGCGCATATGTATGGATGGTTTGATGTATTTTGACATCTACTGATGGCATGCTCAGACAGAGTCATGTAATCTAAGTAACCAGTGGGAGCAAAACCGTTAATACAATACCACTGTAATTTGAAAATGCCCTCCTAGCAAAGTTCAGAAGTACACATGAATGAAGCCTTGCAAACAGTAAGAACTAAGAACCATAACACACCAGAAGGGGTAAGTTTTCAGTTTAGCATGAGTCTTTTCAGTCTCGGTAGGGGTTGCGAATGTGAGGAGGCAGAGTTCTAGATGAATGAACCAGCAACTGTGAGTTTATAAGTCTCAGTTAGCAAAATACATTGTATTTGCAATTACATTTGTACAGAACCATTTCAAGAGACACTAATTGGAGGTGTTCTCTGTGCTAGTCTAAACGATCTTAACTGTCACTCAAGTAGCCCACTGGTTAGAGCACTTGCCTTGTGATGTGTAGAGTACAGATTCGATCCTCTTCTGAAATGGTTGCTGTGTAAGGACCTTAAGCACATCCTTCACTCACAGTTGCTCAGCACCATCAATTGATACAGTAATTCTCTGTGGACGTAGAGAAAGTGTTAAGGTTCCTTTTTTTACTATGGCTTTCACACGAAGTGACTATCAATCAATTGCACGTACATATTGATAACGGCACTATTTAAATCATTCAGCTTAGATTATATAGATAGGTTGTCAGATAATAGTGCTACATAAACATGAAGAAATAGCTGAGCTAGATCACTAACGGATATTGATGCAGTTGAAAGTGACGGATGTTGGGTGCCTCGTTTCCTTGATCTCGTGTCCGTGATGGTTGACGCACCAGCACTCCTCCAGATGACACTGTTTTTCGATGAAGTCACCAGTGGCGCTGCACTTCGGAACATAAGATCCCAACTGCCTCCGGGCACTTGCTTCAATCTCCTGTCGACGACACAGACTCGTCGGAGCGTAATCTACGCAGTTACCATATCAGACCAGTTTTCCCATTCATACTCAACAATATCGTCTTGTAAAAGAAGATAAAACTCTGTAGAGTCTGTACAGCACCCCTGTGCCAGTTATTGGTCTCCTGTGGCTCATTATTAGTTGCCAGATGAATGGGACATTGGACCAACTCAGCACTACATTTTTTGTGTTATCATGTGACAGTGATAGCTAGAAGATTCTGTCATAGATATGAGTTATCAAAGCCTTGGAGGCTTGGACCATGCTTCTGAAAGCTTTTTATAGATGAGCTATTTGTTACATTACACAACAGAGGTATGTAAACAGCTATGTTACCATGACAACTGAATACTAATAGTAAAAACAATAAATTATAACAAGTTTTACACTAATAAATTATAATAGTAATAAAGTACTAATAAAATAGAAAAAATTCAAAAGGATCATTGCCACTTTAGACAAATAAAACATAGTAGGCCTCATAACAATAAATAAAAGTAAAAATAAATGCTCTAAGCATCAGCGTTATGCTAGAAGAGCTGAAGCTGGTCAGAAGTGTTCTTCTTACCGCCTGAAATTCCCTCAAGCAGATGTGCATCCTCATCATCGATGTTGTAGCCAGAGCCAGACTCTGCAGCTGGACTAAGGCTGCCAACCTGTCATCAACACAATTGGATGTCAGTGGCTGCAGCAACAACAGTTATAATCAATCAACTACTTAAAATTCCTAGCTTATATCAGGTAATTGATTAACTGCTTATTAGAGAAGAGAAGAGCAGTCCCAACTAGCCCTGAGACAGCCATGGGTATGAAGTGCTAGCGACTTCATTTTCTTGCCTCCCCATATGATGGCATGTGGCCAGTCCTCTCCCTTGCCATCACATCTTCCCACCGACAGTGTATGGTAGTGAACTCATTATAGTTGAGTCGGCAAAGGCGGGGTGCAGATGGAGCAGAAATCTCGAACCAAATTTCTGCCTTGACTTGCTTGTTAATTGAATGAATAATTAGTGCTCAGAGGCATGTATCCTTTGAGTTGATGGATCTGTAGGGGGGTGTAAACATGATGACTCCAAATAACCTGCTAAACCTGAGGCTGGGCTTCACTGGCTTTAATATATATACACAAGCTCGTGTCCCTTTGTTAACCTCGTAAGGGCGTAAACAGTACTAGTTTTCGCAAATAAATGCAAAAATAAATTTAAAAACAACATTCGGCAGAGAACATTGCACACGTCCATATGAAACTCGGGTGACAGTCGTGAAATTCATAAGGATATTGTTAAGCTCGATCCCTTGAACAAAGCCAAAGATTGTATCACAATTTTATGTTTAAAAATTAATACAGATAATGGACAGCTTTTACCTTGTCGAGTTGCGTAGCAAACGAAAGACAGATAGCAATTGATAAAGTGATAATGAAATCGTGATATGCCATATTTGACCGTCCTTATACTCTCTTTTCCAATCAATACGAGAAACAAATCCCCAAAAGACAACACGCCGCAGTGCTGCCTCCCATAAACTGAATCTAATAACGCATCGCTAACAGTTCCAATCGGAAGGAATTATCCGCCGATCATTAGCTCATTTCCTTACGATCGATTATCGATCAATTTAATTGATTCGATTATTATAAAAGAGAGATGAAAACGATCGAGAGAGAGACGCTGAATTATTTTGAACCATTCGATCGCTAGACGCAGCACCGTGTGAAGGGTGACTGATCGTGCGCCATAGGAGAATTGTCATAATTTATGCAGTGCGTACCTTTGTTAAAGCAATCAATTTACCATCTGAGTAGGTCTATTTTGAAATGTAATTTCACTTATAATTAATAAATAATTAGACGAAAAATTAATAATAAGGAGGGCTCAAGGCAAAGTCAGTTCATTTATGAGGTTAATTCTTGCTATTCAGACTAGTACTTACTTACTTTGACGCATATTTATATAGCGCTCGAAGTCTGAATTCCGCAGAGGGCGGAAAGTAACGCCCATTGACATTGCATATCAAGAGCCGAATTTTCTTTATGCAACTCCCTTATACTAAACCTGTCAAATAACAACATGGCACACCCTAGAAAACAAATAAGCCTTGAGTCCAGTTTTGAAAGAGTCAATTAAATCAGCCGTTCCAGATCTTTGCTGGGGTTCTGTCGCTATCAAATTAAATTCGACTCCTGTAATAACTTGTGATCATCCGTGCATACTATGCATTGTAATCATCTTGCGTACTTGTCAGTGTGAACTCTGAAACATCAAACGAAGATTATTATTATTATTATTATTATCAAAAGGTTTTCTGGTTCCTGAAGATGCCGCTTCCCGGAAGACAGCAAAAAACGAAGCCCGCTATAGTATCTTAGTGATACAATATTCCTTGAAACTGGAGTTACAGAAAAACTGTTTTATCAGTTAAAATAAAAGTGTCTTAGTTCTTGTGGATTTTATAATAAAGTCGTAAATCAAAAGAAAATGTTGTATCTCGAAGATTATCTGGAAAGTACGAGCTCTTTATGCGTATTATTTTGTTGTGAATGGGTTTCCTCTGGGTCTGACTAAAACCCAGAAGTGTATCGTCCAATGGATCACCGCAAATCAAAATATAATTGATAAATATTCAGTAAAATCTAGGACTTTAGGTATACACAACCACATTCATGTGAACTAGTAATAGGTTTAGTGCACAAATGCCATAGATTTTTGGGTTTAACTAAGTACCAGTTTTGTTGGATTGACGAGTACAGAAACAGTTCCGTGCATTACAGACATCATCACTTGATTACTACAACTTCTTGCATGTTAAGTCAACTTATCACATGTTAATTCAAGTTATCACCTTGTAAATTGTATTTAGTATGTAATTAAATTTCACTTTTAGTCAATTATGTTTATATTGTGATCTGATGATTATTGTTAAACGAACTCATGAGTTTAATCACTAATGACTATATCAGCTCATACCTGGTGTTGAATGGTTACAGTGATTGAGAACTTGCCGATGGAGATGAGAGATCGATTCACAGAGATGCGAGAAATGGATCTCCAGGTCGCCAGTGAGTTGTTCAGACAACTTGCAATTTATCTTTTAAAATGCAATAACTTTACTGTTTCATGGGCAACTCTCTCCATAGTTTTGCTTGTAACAAACTTCAGATGCAGAGGAAAAAGTCTAATGCACATGTGATCTGCCACTAAACCTCTTTCTGTGTAGTTCAATGTTCAGTGCATTCATAGTTTTGTAACTGATCATTTCTACAGCTGGGAAATAGAGTTGCTAATGATGTGATGTATCAGAGACCAGTCTGACCTGGTCTGATGGTATAGCTGGAAACTGCATATAAAAGGCAGTCCCACGTGCATTGTGGAGAGAGCACGGAAAAGATTTTATGCTCATAATCTATTGCCTACTGAGTTGAAAGTTTGAGTTACAGATGTAATTTATAGATTGATGAACTTAGAAAATTTCTTGTCAAACTCTGTTCCTCGCTCACTTACTCTAGACGCCACTGCTTCACTCATCCACTCTTTTATCACAGTCCCAATAGATTACTGTTGCTCACTCTATGTTTACCTCCAAATTGGTTGGTTGGGGTGCCTGGCCCGGGTCCTGCGCTCTGCCGTATGTCTTTGCGGACGCATTCCCAGATTTGGCCATGTCTCAGATTATATGCTAATATGCTTGACTGGCTCCCTCTCCAGCAGCAGATCTTGTATCGGATCATCGCTTTGGTCTGGCGGTCCTTGCTGGGCCTAGCCCCGCCTATCTACGCGACCTCTGCTGCCCTACCTTGAGTGCTCCGGGTCGTTGCTCTCTCCGCTCTACTGGCGTGCTCATGGTCCCTTTTGCCCATACAGCTACTAAGCAGAATCACGCATGGGCTCCCTTGGGTGCTGCGCTTGCTTCCCAGAATCCACTCTGAATCTTTCTATTCTTGCCTCAAAACTGTCCTATTCAGCCATGCTGGGGCCGGGAGCACTCCAGAGCAGTAACCTCGAAGGGGTGCTGTATAAATCTTCATAATGAATGAATGTTGTTAATTATCACACCAAAAATCAAAGGCTTTGTCTTTAATTAAGGTCATATATGTTAAAGCTCAGGAAAGTTAATGGTTTGACACTTAAACAATGAGCATGTTCTAAAAGTGACTGGGAAACCAATGCAGCTCGTCGTTAAAAATAAAGCCCAATTGTTAAGTTCAGAAGTCATGAACAAGCATATTCTAAAAGCATGCAAAATCACTCCTTGCTAGATTAATTGATGCTAGATTTAATTAAGAACAGCAGTTTTGTCTGCATGTGAATAAAGCTTGAAAAGCTGGAAGAGAAGTCTTTCATTACCAGTCAAACTGAGTACAAGACTCAGTTAAATTCAGTTTTCATTTAAACTCTGCAAATTTTTTGCAGATAACATGGATAGTTTGGATGAGAAGGTGAGGAGCTTCTTTCGTAAATGTGGATCTGTTCCAAATCTAAAGCAGGATTGGAAAGACGAACAAATGGCCAAAATCAAGCAGGTAGGTTGCGTTATTTTTCCTTAGGTTCATTTAAAAATGGTATGTTGGTATGTACTTCCATATATGCAAAAACATACATGTACAGGTATACATGTATGTAGTCTAGCACAGGTTATGCATACAGTATGTCTCTCTATGCGTGATAATTTTGACCCATATTTTATCGTTCAAGGCAATCAATTGCATGCATCAGTAAGTCACACTGTTTGTGAAATCCAAACTCTTCTGTAGGAAAACAGTTCAAGAAACATTCTTATAATATATTCGTTTACTATCAGTTGGGATGGCAAACCACGGCCCATTACATAGTGAACAATAGGAAGGAGGATAAGTTTTATACAAGGTCGATTGTTCAATGTTTGGTTTTGTACTAGTTATTTATTGTTGTTTGTTATGGTTGTTTTTAGTCAGGCTTTCATGGCTCATCTTAAGTCATATGCTGTGGTAGTGGTTAAACAGTAGTGTCTCAACACCTCTGACACAGGTTCTCAAAGGTTCTGTGTGAATACTCAGATCTATGCATGAATTCATGCATATGTTAACTTGGAGGCAGGAGATGTGAATTTGGACCTATTACTGAGAACTAATCAGAGAGAACGTGAAAATTAAAACAGGGCCATGGATGTGACACTGATAAGTGTATTTGACAAAGATTATCTGCATACGAGAAACTGATTCTGTGTACTGTGTCTACAGGAATATCAGAAGGCTCTTGAAGATGCCGATGAAAAAGTTCAGTTAGCCAACCAGATCTACGAACTTGTAAGTTCACGTTAGAATTTATCAGCATTTCCTATGTTATTTATTTTCTTATCTATTGTTTTTATTAATTTATATCAAACATGTAATAGATAGGTTGAGAACAAGCACAGAATATCGTCACAGAAAGAAGATTGAATTAGATGAGACCTGAAATTCGTTTTTAAAAGACGAGAGACATCTCAGTTGGCCAGAGACCATCTGAGATGTCTGGAGATGATCCTGGATGAAAACTGGCAGCAGAAAGACAATTGAAGGACTGAAGGTCCTGCATTGTATGTTTCTATGTTCATATATGTGTGTGTATGTATGTATGTACGGTATGTTTGTATGTATATATCTATATATATATATATATGTTTGTTTGTATATGTGTATACTGTTTACAGATTTGTATATATGTATATTTGTGTCTATACATTATATATTACTTTTAAGTGCTTTGCACAAATGTTGCACTCTCTAGCCTAGGATCCATGTTAAAGTTCATTAAGAAGAACACACACGAGGACAGATAATGCTCACAGAACTAGGTAAGTCACCATCCGTGGACTCCCATACCCACTCTTCTAAGGTCAGGTCAACCTGACCCTGCTTTTGCATGCACTTAAAACAACGCTATCCCATCATGACTTCTCAGTGGAGTTGGATGATCCACCTGGAATTGCCTTCCTATGGATCTGTGTGTCTTTCTGGCCAGGTTCTCTACATGTACCCTTCAGTAACACTTGCAAACTGATTTTTTTTCTTGGGGTCTTTGAGTAGACATCTTGACAATGTACTATATAAATGCTCTGACTGAGTGAATTGATGAATTCTGTTAACAAAGTTAGAAAGAAACTGACTGGTTAATATGTTGTTCCCTGACATGAAAAGACTGCAGCCTGTGCTAATTCTCAAGAGCCCTTTTTATCTTAAATGTCTTTTCAGCAGGTGGCATCCATCCGTTGATGCTCTGTGTTGTATTGTTATAGCAGAACTATCGACGTCTCAAGGTTGGAAGAGGATGGACAGTTGATTTTTCATAGATTTCTAATGAACAAGTGTTGTTTGTTGGACAGGTTGAGAGGCACTTGAGGAAACTGGATCAGGAGGTGGCTAAGTTTAAGATGGAGCTGGAAGCAGACAACGCGGGGATAACGGAAGTCCTTGAAAGAAGTATGAGTCATTGTTGCTCTCTCTTTCTTTCTCTTTCTCTCTCTTTCTCTCTGGCTCTTGTATTTCCAAGAAGTGTATTTTTATGTATGTGTTTAAATATTTATATAGATCCTTTTGTTTACCAACCTATGAATGGTCTATCTTTTAGATAAAATCACTTCATAGATAATAATCAGCTTCTGTCATCTGGTAAAAGTCTGTCAATGGTTACAGCAGCATATGATAATCATCATCATCATCACAGTGACAGTGTTGATGATAATAATAATAATAATCTTCTTTATTAAGCGCCTGACAAACGCACTGCGCTGTTCATTTACATGTTATGCAATTTAAATCTTAACTACTAACAGAACAGACAGCCTGCAACACAGCTAATAACAGCTAATAAACAATAATGGATAACGTTGACGATGATGATGATGACAGTGATATCACCCCATATCATGCAGTAGTTCTCTTTTGCACTTTCTCCAGTTGCTCCACAACAGACGATCTTTGTTTGGGTTAGATTCAGTTTCAAGGTCATATCTAGGAAGGTCAGGTCAAGTGAGTTCACTAGGTGACTGAGATGGTGTTCAATCGGTCTAGAAAGAACCCTACCTCAACATGAAGTTAACCGATAAGATTGCTGTGGATTAACCACTCTTAATTCCTAGATTTTTGGGGCAGTGCCTCAGTCAGAAGTTTATGACTGTGATGATAATGATGGTGGTGGTGGTTCTAGTGCTGGTGATAGTGGTAGTGGTGTTCGTAATAGTGGTGGTGACGATGAGAGTGATGATGATGCTTGATCAAATGGCGGATAGTTTTGTTTCTATGTTGATCTGGTTTTGATTGAACGGCTGATTGTTGTTATATATTTATCTGGTTTTGATTGAAGAACTGATTGAATTCATTCATTCATTCACGGATTACTCCTGACTCCGGCACAGCCAAATGGAACAGTTTTAAGATTAATATAGAACGTGTCCGAGAGAGTTCTGGCAATGGCTGATTGGTTTAAATGTTGATCTGGTCT
Source organism: Aporrectodea caliginosa (assembly GCA_020284085.1). Classification (NCBI taxonomy): domain Eukaryota; kingdom Metazoa; phylum Annelida; class Clitellata; order Crassiclitellata; family Lumbricidae; genus Aporrectodea; species Aporrectodea caliginosa. The sequence continues at coordinate 984,656 of JACEVL010001042.1, forward strand.
TGTTTGATGGACTAATCTGAGTGTTATATGTATCAATTGATTGATCTGTTGGTTGTATTTTTTCAGGAGCATTGGAAGCGGAGAAGGCTCCACAGCCAGTTAACAACAGTCACAGGTCGGAGAGTAAGTGCTCCAGGATTCTGTCTAAAGTAATGCCACTGGTAACATGGTTGATTGCAGGATGCACTTTAGTCTTGTAGTATATTTTCAGTCTTCTTTTTGTTTCTGTCCATGGGCTTATCCCTGATGGCGTTGGTCACATGTCTCACTGTCTTTTCTCCATTGGTTTCGATTGCGTGCCGTCAGATTCAACCTTTGCACATCCAGTTTGCGTCAATCTCTGACATGTCCCAACGATGTGCCATCAATCATTCCGAACATGACCTGTTTAATCACTCTCATATTCTTCATCCTACAGATATGTCTGAAGAAATTGATCTTTATTTCCATATTTGTTGTATGATGTTTCTGGTGCATTGCACTTCTTTATTTGATATTTTCCACTGCCATTTTGTGCGTAGGATCCTTCTGCAGTACATATAGTAAAGTTTATGACATCTTCAGTGAAAGTGGCATCAGAAAGAGCTTAATTAATATAAACATCCCACTTATATCGAGGCCGTGTGCTTTTCGCCAGATCTTGGAAGAAAACATTGCAAGTAAATAGATTTTGAAATGGTTTACATTTGCTTTTGATACATCAGTCCAATTTTCTGTGAAATGTCTAGAGAGAAAATATGCTGCCACTCTTGGTAACCATGTCGGACATAAACCAGCTGGAAAGGACAGAGCATTAATGTCTTCATTAGCCTCAGAATTAACGAGAGACACGGTCCAGCTGACAGTCAACAAGGCCACTAGTCACAGTACAACGTCATCGCCTGCCATGACGATGTTCGACTCTACTCCTAAAGTGCCTGCCATCACTTATAATCTTGGTAACATACTTGAAGACAAGTTACTCATTCATTTTTTTCCTTCTCATGTCATTTGTCAGTTTCTGCATTTTTATCTTATCAGTTATCTCATAATTGTCTGATAATTGTAATCAGAAGTTTATATAGCACTGCTTCTATAGAGACAAATTGTTGTTGTCAAATTTGTGCTTCAGCCGAAAGATCTGGCGAAGTTAAGGACCACACGTGTTGTGTAACAAGTGTACAGAATTCTGTAATTTAAATTTGTTTGATTGGTATGTATCGTATCGTATCGTATCTAAAGATTTATATAGCGCCTCTCTCAGAATAACTATTCAGAGGCGCTCTCAGCACGAAACCCCGGGGAAAGAAATATCTTTAAAGAACGAGATACCAAAGAAGAAAAACCAGTCATTAGTTTAGCCCTTAATGAGGGGGAAGGTCATTCCAAGTAGAGGGACCAACCACAGCAAATGCCCGGCGTTGAGCCAAGGCAGTCCTAGTCCTAGGAACAAAAAGATCAAGCCAATCAGCAGATCGCAAGGAACGAGATGAGGTCGTGGATGTGGTACCAAAAGATAGGAAGAACTTAGTGTTGGATGAATTTTGCTCAGTATTCTGCCATCATGGACTGCACACGATTAGAGACCTCGGATGGAGTGGGCGAATAAGATAGGACTGTAACCAGTTTAGGACTAGACTGAATACTCCAAACCAGTGGGCAAGGTGATGGAGAAAGATAGCATGGTCATTGGTCAACAGTGCCAAACACAGTGCTAAGTAATTTGCAATTACTCTATGATTGTCCATAGATGCCCGTTATGAATAGGCCTATTTACACATGTTGACCTATAACGTAAAGTTATAATTATGTGTAATGCACTATAAACAACTACAAACAACTACAAACGGCTAAAATTAAGAAAAAGAGCAGTTTCTTCAGCCAACTGCGAGGGGCAGTCATGGATTGCTACAGACATCATTTTCTTAGCACTGGCAAATGAGAGCTGCTCTCGCCATATCTGATCCTCTCGCCAACGGTGTATCAATACACTTACTGATTGGAATTGCTTTGAATGCACATGAAATGTGAAACGCTGTTACATCTTGGAGCGTATTTTCTAGTGTAGAGTTTCTTCATGTGCACCGGTTACTGGCCCTAAATTTCGTTTTAAGCAAATCAAGTGTATTTTTGTACCATTAATTTTTGTGTATGAATTGGTTGATGGACTGTAGGGCAAGTGGGAAGTGGTAGCAACGCAGCAATCGCAGTGGCTGCTTCAAGAGCGATTGGTGCAACCCTCGAGGTAAGCGTTATGTTGTAGCGTCTGCTTGTCTATTTATGTAGTTAGGACTTTAGAGAACAAAAGCTACACTGCGGTGCCAATTACATATGCGAGAAATTATTTCTAAAACTCAGCAGCTGCTGATTCTCTGTCACCATTCGGTAGAATTTGTTGCTGGCATCGACTGGAAAGGAAAGGGAGTGGCAAGTGCTGTATGTATGCCAGACTTTGAGGTTTTTCTTTTGATCTTTTTGGCTATGAAGTGAATGTTTTCTCTACTAATTCACCCACTGGTCGCGGTGAATTAGTTGTTCTCTTTGTACACACCTGAAAATGCAGCGTCTTGCTTTTTCAGTGGTTGGGCCATCCACCTGGAATGGCTTCCCTTTGAATCTGCCTGCATCTTGTCATAGGGATTCTGCACGCACTTTCTACAAACACTTGACAAGTTCTGTTCTTTTCTGCCAGGGTTGGACAGGAGTGTCTCTGAGTAGTTGTCTTGCAGAGGTGCTATATAAATTAATTAATGAGTATGTAGAATATGGCAGATTCCCCATTATTCAGCTCTTTACTTCATAAGTAAGTAAGTAAGTTGTTTATTCACCACCAAATAAAGCAAAATGACAATACACAAGTTTTAAAAACTGAATGGTCAGCTAGCGGTGAAGTCTCGAAGGACTCATCTCGCCGGTCACCCTAGCCTCATTCATTTTCAAAACTATCTGGCTACAGTCATACAGGAGACAACCCCGGCTTCAACACCGGAAACCAGAATCTTAAAACTTGATAGTGCAAGGCTGTTATGAAACTTCTGCCAAATTCTGAACTTGGGCATCTATTGTCTTGTGCCTTCAATTGTCCTTTTGCTGATCCTCTGGCAGAGAATGTCGATCACTGAGAATTATTGAACACGTTCCGCTTAAGTACACGTTCTCTGCGTTTCAAAGTAGTTTGGAGTGTACTTGGAGTATACTCAATGTGAATATTTTGCTTGCTAATACAATACAATTGTATTTGGTATTGCCCTCCTTCTAAAGCTCAGAAGTGCATTCAAAATGTTATGACAAAACATTGATGGTGCTGAGCAATTGTGAGTGAAGGACTTGCTCAAGGTCCTTACACAGTAACCACCTGAGCAGAGGCTCAAATCCATATTCTCCTCGTTACAGGCTGAACAGTGAACACTATCCATTGTATGGGGTGGGGAGATGGTTGAATGTATGTATGTATGTATGTATGTATGAGCACTTGTTGTAGCACCCCTTCAAGATTTCTACTCAGTCGAGGCGCTCCCAACTACAGCGCGGACACTGAATTGGAGTTTCACGCCGAAGCGCATGAGCAATTGTGAGTGAAGGACTTGCCCAGGGTCCCTACGCGGCAGCTTGAGGTGGATTCGAAGCCGCAACCCTCCAGCTGCAAGGCACCGAACATACCCCTACACCACTGCGCCCCACCATTATGGTAACATGCTGTCATGAAGATCAGAAGGACGCAGGTTCGATACCCGCTAGCCCCATATGGTTGACTCAGCCTTCCACTCCCTAGTGACCATGACTGTAAATTGAGCAGTAGGACAGATGGGCACCTTGCAGGCTGCCATACAGTTAAATTCAACTTCTGTTAAACATGTTATCATCTGTTACTACTATATCATGTAATCTTACTGTGTGCTTCATCGTCAGTTTGAATTAATAAACGAATATAAAAATACTTGGCCCCTCCCCATGTTCCATTGATAAAAGTTTGTTTACTGATATGGTTGTCTGTGTTTGTGTTGTCTTTTCCAGATGCAACAGGGTCGTAGAACGGCCAGTCTTAAGGCAAGCTACGAAGCAGTGAGCAAAAGCGTTGACCTGACAAAAGAGTTGACCTTAGGTCGTGAACTTGCCATATCTAAGATGCAGCAGTCGACGTCCTCTGCCTCCGCAGCATCTGCAGCCACTGATCTCCAGCAGCAACCGGTTCCAGTTAAACAGGCCGGACGATCAAAGAAGTCAGTCATCATCACTCTTCGTATTGTATTGTATTGTATCTGAAGATTTATATAGCGCCTCTCTCAGAATAACTATTCAGAAGTGCTCTCAGCACGAAAACCCCGGGGGAAAAGAAATGTCTTTAAAGAACGAGAGACCAAAGAGGAAAAACTATTCATTAGTTTAGCCCTTAATGAGTGGGGGAAGGTCATTCCAAGTAGAGGGACCAACCACAGCATGAAATTGAAATGCAGCAAATTTGTCCATATGCTGAAAATGATTTTTGTTTGTTCACCTTCAACTAGACTACAATTTTTTGATAATCTTAAAGCTTGACAGTACCAGGCTGTTGCAAAACTTCTGTAAGATTTTAAACTCGATTGGTCTTTTGCTTATCGTCTGTGTGGGAGAGAATTATGTGGTCACTTGGTGACGAGCCATGCCGCTTTCCAAAGTCTTTTGGAGGATGTCCGTTGATTGATTGGTCCAGTTGTCTGAGAAGAGCATAACAAGAGAATAAGAAGGATGTTATTTGGAATACATTTTATGCTCTTGAGACAACATCTTTGATGTCGTCATTCATCTTGGGGCTGTGGTTCATCTAGATCTATTCTGCCTACCATTCATATTTTCCTACAGGATAGACAGATTCTACCAGTGCAATAGTCTAGGAAGTGAATTGAAGAGACAAGGGCATGGGCAGTATTCGACTTACAAACTAACGAATAGGTTGAATTTGCTCAGGTAAAATAACAGGATCATGTAATGGCGGTAACATGAGATTCCAATGCCAACTTTGAATCATGAGTCACACCTAGGTAATGAACTTGGAGCACTGTGGCCATCTTGTGCATTGTTTGCTGTATTTCATAAATTTTCTTGGATAGTTTTTCGTACCTACAATCCTACATGCATACATTCAAAATAAAACCCATGAATCCAAACAACTTGACAGTCTCCAATTTGTCCACAGTCATTTTTACCTTTTACAAGCATCTGAAAACTGTTCTCTGTCACCAGAGTTGGACTGGGAGCCCCTCTGAGTAAGCATACTAGAGAGGCACCAGTTGTATAAGTCCTCCGAATGAATGAGTGAAATTTGATGTGCTTTCCTACTTTAGTTTTTATTATTGACAAGACTCGGCTCCTATAGTCGATACTTGTCCAACCATCTGAATGCGTCATCTGCTGTCCTTAGTCCTTTAGGCTAGAAAAATTAAATAAAAATAAACAACATCTGTGTTGTTTCTGCCCAGATCGGGTGCCAGAGCTCACCAACAACAGCAGCAACAGCAGCAGCAGCAACAACAACTGGCACCTGTCGTGATTGCCGTGCCAGAGGTGACGACAACGTCACTTGTGGATGCGGCAGGTATGCCTTTGGAGGATGTGTCATCGGCAGCCGGGTGGCAGGTGGATCCGAACGAACCTCGCTACTGCATCTGCAACGACGTCTCCTACGGAGAAATGGTCGGCTGCGACAACGAAGATGTAAGTTCAGAATCATCAAGACATTTGTGTGATCAATTGCAAATGCCATTCGCCTCTCTCTCCACGATTTCGATCAATGGTACAGTGTACGTTATAATTATAATTAGTAACTTTTATCACGTCTGTGTCTAATCCACAAGGCATCAACCAATGGCGCTCCAAAACAAAGCCGTAATCAGGTCAGTACCCAGATGATAAGTCTGCCATGACAGCTGGATGTTGTCAAGCATTGTAAATAAGTAAGTATATCCTTTATTTTACCAACTGCTAACTGCACAAGTCATATGTTTGGTGTTTCTGATCATGTAAAACTTGATATTGACAGTGTTGAACTAGCACTAGTTGTGCTAGACAGGTAGAGCGACCAACTCTGTGATCTCTTTCTGAAATGATAAGAGGCATTGTTGCTGTAACTGTTGTAGTGTCCATTGGAGTGGTTCCACTATGGCTGCGTCGGTCTGCTGCAGGCGCCAAAGGGCAAATGGTATTGTCCTCAGTGTCTGTCTTCAATGAAGAGACGAAACAGAAAGTGATCTCGTCTTTCGTTTCATCTGTTTCTCTTCAAACGCATCTCTAGAAATCTTTGACTGTTTCATATAACCAGAATTTCTGCTAATTCTCAAGTCGCCTGACGTCAACTGATGTGGCCGTAACATCCATCGGTATACTTTGACTCTGATGTTCATAGGTTTCGTTTACAGTTCAGATAAAATACAGAACACGACAGGTCCATCGTCTAGCTATCTCAAAATGCAACAGTTAATCTTAAGTGTATTTGTAAGTGGACAGGACCACTTGATCAAATAGAATGGTCTTAAAGTGCTGGTGGAAGAGAGACCGAGTAAGAACAAGAAGCTCATAATGATGACTGTGTGACAAACCTGCTCTAGAATGAAGGACCAACCACAGGAAAGCTACCACGTTGCATTGTGGAAGTACAGGACAAGGAAACAACCAGATCACCATGCGCTGAAGGTTGAAGAGATCTAGAGCAAGTAGTTCTGTACAGATGACACTGAAACACATGACTCCGTTAGAAGACAACAGTCTAGAGCAGAGAGAAGAGATCTGTAATATGTTGTCATGGTTAGCACATTCTAGCCACTTTGTCTTATGCTACCAGACACTGCATCAGTTTGTGTTTTGTTCTGTGTAAGTTCTCGCTTTCTTAGGACTGTGGTGGAATTGCATTTAGAACAGCCTTCATGATTACAAATATTACGGTACAGTAACAGTTTTGTTGTGACATAAAGAAGTAAAAAGCAAATGAGACGTGTTAATTATCTTTGGTGTCGCACACAATTGCTAGTAATTTTATAAGACATACAATACTTCCAATTTGTTTTCTGTTACATTACAAATGACAAATGACAGTCTTCTACGAGGTACGGTGGCTGTTCCTCGTCTGTTGCTGGACCCACAGCATGGAACAGTCTTGCTAACCACGTTTACAATGCACCAGATCAGGAGACATTCAAATCAAAGCTCAAGATCTATCTCTTGAAATATAAATCAGATCTTTCCACCAAGGGTGTACCTTTGCCCTACAGAGTGGTGGTGACCAATACCCTCCCCTTTCCCTTTCCTTCCCCTCTCCCTCTTCGATCGCCTTCTCCTACATATGATTCTAGTATGCTTTGTCTGCCACTGTAAGGTCACTCACAGATAACAAACTATAATATTATGCTTAAATCTGTTTTGCAGCTGTTGATTTGTTATTATTCTCTTTTAAATATATGTTTTTTTCGAGTGGAGATTCCGCATAATCTAAATGTTGTTGAGCTCACACAGCTTTAAGGCCTACATGTATATACTTGTAAACAGGTGGCATAGCCTCTCTTTTAGGTCTCTAGTTCATTAAGTGATCTTCAGTGCTTATTATACATAGACATGTTGATGTGGAGCTTTGCAAAGGGGATTTAGTTTTCTTTCTGAAGATGATTCAGGTTGAAAAACTGATGCGACTCTGATAGAAGGAAGAAAGAAGATGAATAACGGATGAAACTGAAGCTCCACTCAAACGACTATTCTATACCAGCCATGCTCGTTGCAGGGTCCATAGCTGGCGACTGGTGGGTCACCAGCGCCAAGCAGTGCGGGTCGGCTGTGGGCTGCAGAACTTAACTCCAACACTTCGTCCTTCACCTCTTCCACCACTTCCTCCACCACTTCCAACTCCTCCTCCTCCTCCTTAGACGTGATGTATCTCTGATGTATCTCTTACTCTGCAATTGCTCTGCTGTCATTCTAGAATCGTCAATCGGAGGCCTTGGTTGGTCAGAGTAGGCTGCATCCCCAGCAGTGTCTCTGTGGATACTCGGGTGCATAGACGGCCGTCTCTCGCCCATAGACCCAGAATTTTCCGTCGCTGTTAACCCAAGTGTACGAACATTCGGAAATAGCGATCGCTCTCAGCCGCTGCCTCTGAAACATCAACGACAACAGAAACATCGATCCAAACAACAGACAACCACTTGATTGAATTACATCTCCAACACTAAACGCAACAGCTCACAAAGGCAACTGTCAGATGTAGGCCTAGTGATTGGTTTAATTGTTTGTGCTGTCATGGGTTCATTCATGAGTGGTGGCGTGAAGACCTTGCTCAAGGTCCCTGCAGCCGTCTTGGGGGAGGAGGAGGAGGAGAAGGAGGAGGAGGAGGAGGCTCGAGCCGTATTCTCGGCATTACAAGCCAATCGCTCTAACCGATCAGCACCCGTGTCCACGTTTCTTTGAAATGGAAGGTGGGATTGGTTGTATAGATTTCACTCCGATGTAATTTGGCACTACATGCGAGTGCACCAAGTGCAGAGACCAAATAACATTAACACTGCGCGAAATTGAAGGGGTATAGTCGCCAGTGGCTGCGTTGTTGCAGATACATGCAGGCCTAGGTCGTATGGGGTGAGAATATGTAGCCCATAATCATGACATAAACTTATGGTGAATCCCGCGTGGGAATATTGTCGTATTGTCACCATAATATGGTGACAATTTAAGTCTGGCTGCGCTCCTGGGCCCTAGCTATGATGTTTAGAAATTCAGGTGAAGAAATTTGGAAATGCGTGCCTCCCCAAACAGCAACATCACATGTTGCAGATATATAATATACTAGCAGTTTTTACCCGGCGTTCGCCCGGGTTTTCCTCAGCGCCCGTGTATTTGAATTTAACGACATCTTCGTGAGCGCCCGTGAATTTGAATTTAACGATGTGAAAATTTTTCGTGTGTCCCTCTGGCGAATTTACGCGCTGGCTTGAAATCTGTTTAATTGCAACTCCATGTAATATATACTCCCATGCATTTGCTAGAATTCAATGACATTGAAACTATGACCACATCGAAACTTAAAATGTCCAAATATCGGAATTTAAAGTAAATTTTGAGTTGAAATATAGTTGGGTTGAGATCTATAGAAATTCAAATGAAAACGTTCGTTAAAAATTTCGTATCGCCTGGGATTATTATTACTGAATCGCTAAAGTGTTGCATTGGCGAATCTTTAAGTCCGATCACCTAGAAATTCTTCTGATGTTAAATCGACGGTCATCGTGATTGGTTGCGAATCAGAGCGTTGACCTATATGCTACGTGTGACGTAAGATTGCATATTTAATTAGCATGCGTGACGTAGACAAATGGCCTTACTAAGTTACTATGGCCATGGTGTAAGAGACCGGTATTGAGATATAGCCTCGTCGAAAAGTTGTAAATTTAAAATGGCCATATATCGGCGTTTAAATAAAATTGCGAAGTGAAAATAGTCGCGTTGAATTAGACGTTGCGTAATAATGTTTTGTAAATTTTTTCAAATCGCTAAACCGTTCCGTTTCAGAGCCTTTAGCCGGACAAGCAAACATACATACATACATACATACATACATACGGAAGGACATCGTAAACAGACTAAGACTTATAATATTAGATATCTTCAAATTGAAGAGGATCGAGCTAGGAAACTCGATCCAGGAGTCATCCAGATGTAGTGGGGTTTGGTCAATTGAAGTTTCAGTACATAAGAAAGCAATAGGAGGCAACTGCCTCCTCTTGCCTCCATGTGGCTACGCCTATGCTAGGGCCTATACAAAGATCTAAAGGAACGAAGACAGAATGACAACAAATCGAGCGAGGCAGAAGTCGAAGATAGCGCAAAAATCAAACAGAGTAGCCTAGTCGATCGATATATGGATTAAGTGTAGGCCAACACATGTATAGCCTATATACGTAGGCTGTAGACGTTGACGTCATGATTGCTTAGGCTACCTGAATAATGACGCGTGCATTGCGAGTACGACAGAGATGTTGCTGAAGCAGTTCATGTGATACGCTGCACAGTTCCTCATCTGGGAAGTCAGTTATTGGAAGAACCTAAAAAACAATATAACGGAGGCTCGTCAATGAAAGTGACTAGCCTACATGTACATGCTGGCGGACCTAGAGTAGAGACAACAACAGTTTTGAGAGTTTATATAGTACCGGTAATGAAATACTTGAAAATACGTGCAGTAGCAAGAGAGGATTTCCGTCTTGTCCATAGGTTCGGTTTCAGTAGAAGCGCAGACAGCCGATAAAAAAGCGCATAGCCTAAATGTTGTGAAATGGGCTTTAAATGTCCTACATATAAATATGATGTTGCTGTTGGGATAGACATTCAGTCCTTTCCAAGCAAACAATACGAACTTGACCCAATCATAAAATCCTTCCTCAAAGACTCTTCAATCCTTCGCTTTCCTAGTATAGCCATACAAACGTATAATCAAGATCTATATCTCTGTCGACCGCCGACTCTCGTTTATGTTCTTGAAAATTGGCATATGCCCATATGGAACCGGTATAGAACCCATTATTATACACGGAATGCCCACGGAAATGCTGGCAGAGAGCGATCAAGTCGTTAATTGCATGGAAGCCTGTTCCAGAATGAAATGCCGACCACTGCGAAGCTTCCATGTTGCATTATGGCAGCCAATTGGACGGAGAAACAACAGCGAAGAGATCTGCGGAGCCAGGTAAAGATAAAACTGAAGTGTAGACCTATAGGCCTAGTGCTCCTCTAAGACAGGATGGAGCACAACCTGCATTAAACCTGATTGTTGTCTGGACAATGTCTGACGGCGCAGTTAACAGAGTAATCAGGTACCTGATGCATATATTTTATGGTACCCGGTATACATGTATATAGGCATGCAAGTATACGTATAGTCTTAGGTAATAGCCATCTGTTGAGCTAACAGTTGATCAGCCGCCATGCATTCATGCAATCCCACTTCCATCGCTATATTACACGTCTCGATCTGTAGTTGTTCAGAAAATAATTATTCAAACGAGAGCTTCTTCCGAAATGTCTCTATATGATCTATTAACAACTGCCAGCTGGAATTTATTCCTAATCCTTAGGCAGCGAGGACCATACTATCTGGAATAGGCTATAGGCTACCTTTGGTTGCGTCTGTTCAAGAACAACTTCTCCGCTGACTTTTCTGATGAGGTCCGAAGGTAAATCCGTCCGATCGATGATCTGCTCAGAGATGTCGTTCTTACTAACGAAACAACCAACAACGACAACAACAGCAGTCTAATATGTCAACGATACCATCTCATCAGAAACATATACAATACAATACAACTGCACTAGCTACAGTGCACTTTCCAAAGTTCAGAAGTGCACACACGACCACATGACATGCATTGATAGTGCTGAGTAATTGTGAGCGAATGACTATAGATCAAGGTCCACACACAGCGACCGCCTCAGTGGAGGATTCAACTCGTACTCTCCTGGTTACAGCTAGGCCAACAAAGATCTACACCAGCCCGGTCCAAAGCATCTGCAGAGGGCTTTTTCAAGCTCTGCACACGAAGGGAATGAAATCATATAGCCTACGTAGCATGTGCAGAAGTGATTATAGTAGGCTTATTCTATATCTTTCCATTTCTCATCTACGAATAAGACCTTTGTTTCAGTCCATTGTTTCGTCTCTTTCTCTTTTACCGTCTCACCGTATCTTCCGCTGACTATTATACAGATCAATTTCCCAATGGACCTACGATCTGCTCCTACCCATCGGCAGTGTTATTTCTATTAACTGTAACTGTAACTGAAATAGCAAAATAACTGAAAAATGTCTTGCAGTTAACTGCAACTGTAACTGAAACTGAAAGATACTGAATAACTGAAACTGTAATAGTAACTGAAAAACGAAAACTGTATAACTGAAAAATAACAAAAGTTAACTGAAAAATAAAACATTAGTGTTTTTCGTGCTTACTTTTTGTATGGTAATCCTACTTAAGTCTACGGTCAGTTTTCTACACTCATTTCACTTCTGGTTTCTTTTCAGTTTTCTATGCTAGTTTAACTTCTGGTTCCTTTTCAGTTCTCTATGCTAGTTCACTTCGTTTTTTTTCAGTGTTCTATGTTTGTTTCACTTCTGGTTCCTTTTCCTTTCGTTGTGTTGTCGTTTGCGCTAAACTGTAAATTTGTTAAGCAATCCACGACTACGAGAATAATGTTTACGCCAAGTAGTGGTCGAAAAGTAGAAAGTGGCGTGTGGGAACATTTTGTTTACAAAGCTGCAGACGACAAAATTCGATGTTGTGTTCACACCGTTGCTGGCAAGGACGTTGAAAACCACGAGTGTGGCACGCTAATTGTCAGAACAGAGCAAGTGTTAATATGGAACGTCGTGTTTTCCTTAAAGTAAACTGACAATACGTTAAATCGCATTGATTTGCTGCGTAAATTTTTCTGGTAACTGTTCAGAATACTTGTGGTCAGTGTGTCATTAGGGGAGGGTGCTCCAAGATGCCCACGCTAAGGAAAATTGTGAGTTTCTTCTGTGTGGATTGCAAGAGAAGTACATGTTTGTACCCAATGCAAAGACTGATCATTAATAAAGCAACTACAGCAACTATAGAAGTTAATTCAATAAGATCATGTCTGTAAATTTAAAAAGGTAGATGTCTTCAAACTGGGCATCTTAGGAACCCCGTACTACAAGACGCCCATAGGATGGGCATCTTGGAACAATGGAAAATGACTTAAGCAAGTGGTATGGCAATCATGCATTTTATAGACTAAAGAAGTAAACTGTAATGAACTAAACAAACTGAACCATAAACTAAAATACCCTAAAGCTACTAAGCAAATTAGTTGTCTTTTTGGGTGGTGTTCCAGGACACCACTTCTTGCTTATCTTCCCCTTGGTTTGTCTTGCCTGCATGTAAGTTTGTTTCTATTGTTTAATTCCTTCATTTTGTTTTTTGCTGCAACTGTGTCTGAAAATGCAGTCCTTACAGCTTGCCACAGATTTAGTCTGTTTTGGCATTGTTTTCATCTTTATCTTTCCTGTCTGTTCTAGTAACTTCTTTTTCTATGGTAAAGTCACTGAACTGGTAAAGACCTCAGACGTCTGCTTTTCTTTTTGTATTTTCAATCTCTTGGATTCGGGCAATGGTAACATAGAGTCAATAACCACTGATAAATGTGTAAGTATAATGTATACATGTACCTATTCTTGCAGAAGAAGGACATTATGACTGGGCACCTTGTAATCTCTATGCTTCTTATACATTCAAGACGCCCATGGGCATCTTGTAATCTCGATGAGTCCTATACATTCAAGACGCCCATGTGCATCTTGTAATCTCTATTAGTCCCATACATTCAAGACGCCCATGGGCTCCTTGTAATTTTCAAGTTCTTCTCTACTGACGCCATTTTATTTAACTATGTCAATGTTTACAAGTTTGATAAAACCTTAAAAAGAACTAAAAATGTATCCAAACTAAACGTTGAAAAGCGCGCCTTGGCAGTACTTAAGGTTAAAGAGAAAATTAGTCATATTCATAAATGTGTAGTCTACTTACGCAGAAGTAGTAAAAAGTTAGAAAATTGATTAATCACGCCAATAACTCGATGCTATAACTGAAAAATAAAGAGAAATAACTTAAACTGTAACTGAAAAATAAAAAAAATAACTTAAACTGAAAAATCTGATTTCAGTTAACCGTAACTATAACTTTAACTGAAAAATCATAAATTAGATAACTATAACTGTAACTTTAACTGAAAAACCATAACTGAAATAACACTGCCCATCGGTCTGTCTCAACGCTGAAAATACATTTTCTCAGACATTTGCTCCTAGTCCTACCTATGGGTACCTTAAAAGCAATGTCATATGTAGCACTTCATATATCCTACAGATGATCACGCTTCTGTTGGAGTACTGCTGTTAATATGTACACGTTTTCTATAACAACCGTATACATGGTCTCGAGTTTACTCATGAGTCTTCTTCTTTAATTGAGGGAATTCTTTCATGATGGACATATTGCACGAAGTGTCCTAAATCTCGACAAGCTGAGTTATTACGAAAGACGCAGGAGTTGAGTTTGAAGTTCACAGGTCGTGAGCTCAGTTGTAGTCGAGATTTCTTCAGCTCAGTCAAAACAAAGGCTACAGACATGCATAGTCTACATATAGGCCAGATTCGATACTTGGTGAAGATGTTTGGGTCAGCCAGGTAGACACACGGGCAGCAATGGTACGCAGATGATGTTTAAAACTGAAGCGACGAGAGAGACGAAAAGGCACCAGGGTATAAGATAAGAAGTTTCCAGTTAGAGTTTATTATATTTTAATGTTGAGCATTCAGAGACGTTTTCGCTTAGGAAGAGTCTTACTATTCGACACGAAGTTTGATGAAACATTTGAGGTTGCGATATCCTTGACATGTCGTACACACAACGCGACCATCGCCACCACAACAGGAACATCTACAGCAGATCATCATCATCATCATCATCATCATCATCATCATCATCATCATCATCATCATCATCATCATCATCATCATCATCATCATCATCATCATCAATATCATTGCCATTATCATCATCAGTATCAGTATCATCATCATTATCATTGCCATCATCATTATCATCATCATCATTATCATTGCCATCATCATTATCATCATCATCGTTGCCATAATCATCGTCTTGGAAGTGAATATCATTATCATGATGGTCGTCATTAGCATCATTCTATTGGTCATCATCATCGTCATTATCATCATCACTACTATCATCAGTATCACCAATGCCTGCATCATCATCTTCGACTTCGACGATGATAAAGGTGCTGGCATTGAAACTGAGAATTAGATTACAATTCTATGAAATGCATGCTCGTCGACAGACCAGATAACTCGAGGAGGAATATCCAGGCTCTGCATCAGCGTCCATCTACAAGGGGAGGCTGGATGGTGACGCTACTAGGGGTCTGCGGGTATACCCGTACCCGCGGGTTCACCCGTACCCGACCCGTACCCGCGGGTCGGGTAGGGATCGGGTAGGCATCGGGTAGGCATTTCACGGGTCGGGTACGGGTAGGAGCATTATGGGTACGGGTATACCCGGTTTTACCCGTACCGGCGGGGAAATTTTGCGGTCACATGTAATAGTGGGTCTTGTACCTTTAAAGATTACTTACTATAACTGGCAGCATCCTGTCTAAGTACCATATATTTGTATTGAGATATGTCTGACAACAATCTTTGATTGAATAAACGAAAATACATACATACATACATACTTAGTGAACGTGGCATTCATTAATAGAATCTGATATTCAAATTACAGCTACAAAGTGGCTTGTTTCCATCAAAAC